>CM034151.1:809535555-809883194 GCA_019776745.2 Taxus chinensis
GAGAAACATGTTCTAAAAGTGAATTGAAGTTAAACAAAAAGTGTCTAATTCACAAGGGAAGAATAATGGAAAATTCACACATGACCACTATCTTGCAGAGGGCAGTGGTTACAAGACCGCTTCCCTACCAAGACAGTGGTTACAAAACTGCCACCTTGCCTCAACAGTGGTTACAACACCGCCGCCCAAGTAGGGAGACGTTTTTGTAACTAAAGGTCAAAACTAAGGTGAAATAATGTGGGAAGCTGTAAAAAAGTAAGAAATGGCCAAGTAAGGTAAACTAGGCTAAAAAAATAAGCAGTAAAGAGTTTAAGGATCTCGAACACCGTTGGAAAAGACATGAATAATCATTGGGGACTTTGAACCATTTTTTGACAAAGTAGCACATGCAAATTTGGGTGCATACATATTTCCCCTCTGAGAAGCCTTTTACCCATGAATTGGCATAAAACGTAGAGTCCGGGTATGATGTTCCTAAAATTGGGAATTATAAGTTATACCTGACATGTCCATGTGCCAAAATGTCACCATCCAAGCTCCCGTACCTACAAGACAAAATAAAAACTTGAGTGCAGATAGATATGATATCAAAAAATAAAAAATAAAACAAAACAACAAGAGGCCTGACCATCTACGTGGGGATAAAAGTATACCTACACCAACACTCCAACCCTGTAAAGCATATACAGTTAAAAAAAAATTAAATAAAAGAATATATATAACCAAAACACTCATTTTCAAATTCATTTGCACATATCCTCATTGTGATTTTGAGATCTAGATCAGTGGTCACTGTTTTAAGTGAGAGTATAGTCAAAATGATGAGTCCGAAAAATCGATCATGCCCTTGCGAGTGATAGATCGAGCGAAAAATAAAAAGGTTAGTATTTCGCATTCATTCATTTAAAACATAAAATGTGAGATTTTGAGAAATATAAATCTTTCAAATTTTTCAAATTTTCTTGTTTTAAAATGTTCTCTAGGGGGTAGCCTAGAAGGGTCAATATGTTTTTATGTAGAAAGGTCTATATTTTTCTTATTTTGAGTTTTTTGGTCAAAAGGGGCGGGTTGTCCATTCTGGACATGACCTTCACCTTGCGTAGGGTGGTGGTTACAAAACCTCCTCCCTGCCTAGGGTGGTGGTCCTAGGACCATCGTGGAAATTACAAAACCATGGCAGTGGTTTTGTAATTGTATAGGAAGAGAGCAATTTTGACCCTCCTAGAATATTATTTTTGGATTTTAAGTTGTTTTGTGTTATTTTTTATGCGCTTTCCTATTGAAATACATTGCTAATTTGTTCTAATTTTGTTTTGGTTATTGCATAAGGAGTTATACATTCGCTGGAGCTAGGAAAGAGAGTGTGATTGACTTCCAGGAATTATTGTTCAGTTGACTTAGGCCGAGACAAACTTATTGCACCAGGTTGGGTTATGGAGGATCTCTTAGGTGCCACACATAACACTAGCTAGCTACATTATGTGTGACTTATTTTCTTAATGGGATGTCAACCAGAACACTTTATGGTTACCTGGTGTTAGGGGAGAGTGGAACATCACCGTGGACGATGTTTACAAGATTCTTGGTGTACTTGTGACTGGTAGATGTTTGACCTTGGAGATTCTAGGGAACCCAACTAGATTTATTAAGTTGGAATCATGGAGAGTGTACCAAGTTATGAGGCTACATGGGAAATATTTGAGCTATCGCTCTTTAGTATGTGTTGGGTGTATGAGCAGATCATTCCCTATCGGAGGGGAGTTGGTATACAAGATTCAGGGGCCATCAGAGCTGCAAGATGAATAGGCTTGATAGTTCTTAGAGGGCCACGCCAGCCCGCTTTTACTTTGATGACAGATGATTTTATTTTGAGAGCATACCATAACATGATCGAATTGTGGGGTCAGGACGAGACTATTCTGATTGCATTTACTACCACTTCACAATTAGTAGACATATTTGCAAGGGTCGAGGCCCACCCTACTGCTAGAGTACCCAAGAATTTTGGGTTAACCTACGATGATGATATTTCTACCGTTGCCACTATCTATGGGAGTTTTAGGGAGGTACAATACGACCCTAAGGGATGACATGGATGGAAAGTGGTGACATCGAGAGTACCTATCATTATGGATAAGGTATTAGTTCCCAAAGCATCCTTAATCTAGAGGAGAGGGGGGTGATGAGGAGAAGAGTAGTGATATAGAGTTGTGGGTTACAGAGTAGATCTATATGGTAGAGAGAGGAGGTGAAGGAAGATAAGGAAACTCTAGTTTTTGAGGAGCCACTTCCTCACGAGGGAGGTGGTGATGAATATTCTGTGACGGGCCAGTGCATCACCTCAAGAGAGGGGGAGGTTCAGCAAGTGCCTGCAGCAGCTCCACCACCACAAGATGCACAAGCTAACCCCACCTAGGTTCCCGAAGATCTAAGTATGTAGATACTCTTCTCTTGACCTTGTTAATTAGAAATGTGAATATATTAGGTATTTTACTTCTTTTTAGTTTTTGAATGTTTTCTAACTCGTCGTTGTTTTCTTTGTTCTTGCAACCACTATTGAGGGCTGGTGATATATTACTCGTAGGATATATGTTGATACCTTATTAATCCCTTTGGGGAAGACTCACACAGAGATGATGAAGGATGTGGGACAACTATTACAGGCTAGTTGACATACCGATGTTTTTGCACATTTTTGGAAGGCTGAGTAGATCTTGACCTCTGAGGACAAGAAAATTTCCGCATATGAGATGATAGAAAGGATAAAAAGGTAGAGCCATTCACACAGTGAGGCCATGACTATTGGTCAGTTTCATGGTCACTCTCACCACTCAAAACATTCATGATATAGGAGTGATAGTAGGATTCCCAGCCATAGCCACACACCATCTCAAGGCTCCCATAGAGAGAGATAGGCTATTGAGCCCTTATTGTTTCGATGCCATTTTACTAGGCATAAATATGATGTTTTTGAATTTTGTACTCATTGTGAGCATTTTGACCACACCTAGTGTGTGATGGAATTGTATACCGAATTGATTTATTATGACATATACAAACATCTCTTTTTGATTAGATTATCCCTTGCACCGAAGTTGACTTCATTTATGGTTTACTTCACATGTGCACTCTTAGATGTTTAGAATTTTTATTTTATATGATTTTCAAAATGCATGTAGTGGATGATAAATGCTAACAAAATGTTTTTCTTTTTTTTTTTGTTTTGTTTTTATATAATGCTGATGTAAACACAATGTAATGTTGAAACTTTGGTTTTTCAAGCAATATTTAGTACTTCTCGTTTTGTTGGGAAAATGTGATGAATGTAATATGATAAGAGAATGAACCCACTCAACTTATAACCCAACACAACCAGTATGATGCGAGTTATCAAAACTGAGAGCCAGAAGTGACGTGATTTGTATGATTTTGATGAATGGAAGTGATGAGAGAAAGACATGATTTTGACACAAATCCAATTAGAAACCTATGACCTAACTCTACTCAGAGTTTACAACACAGTCAAGAATTTGATTTTCCTACAAGTTTATCTAGAACTAGACCAATAGATGGCCTCTTAATTGAAAAAATATGGTTTTAAGGTGTTAACTCTTGTGGAACATACACATATAATTCATTCCTCTTGGGATTTATGATTTCAAAGAAATTTTTATTGAATGAAATTACTTTTTACTTACTAATTTATTTACAGAGAGCCCCCACACATTTGCCCATACTACCAGTAGGAAGCATGGGTTCATCACCAAAGACAAGGCATAGGTGAGTAAGGGAACTTCCCTCCTTTCCCAACCTCACGCCACTAGTAAGAGGTACGGTTTAAACACTAAAGGTTAATGAGGCAAGGAAGTGTGTAAATGAATTTTTTTATTTATTTTGACTTGACATATATAATTTTTTTTTTTAATTTTTAACTTTGAGTTTTTGAGTTGTGATTTTAAGAGGGATAACTTTCCCCTAGCCTCAACCCCATGAAACCACTAAGATGCAAGGGCTTAACACCGAAGACTGAGATAGGTGAACAAGTAATTTGGGTAAAAATGTTTAGAATGCTTTTCTACCAAAGAGGTTTTCTGGGAAAGATATGACATCAAGAAGCTTCTGGAATGAACTATAGGAAAAGACACCTATGCTAGAAGAATACTATGATTAAAACAAAGTATTTAGGCCTTGGTAGGATTAGTGTCAAAATTATGTCTTATCTTGTTGAATTAATGAAATGATTGGAAATGTTGATGATAATACTATGGGTACTTGGAATAAATGTGATTGAATGTTTTGACAATATTTTCAGAAGTTTTTGAAAGTTTCTTGAAAGGTAAGTTCCTTGATTAAAATGTTTACAAAATGAACTAACAGATGAAATGTGTTGGTAGGATTTTATAAATAAAGGCCCGAAACGATAGATATTTTCACGAAGGGATAGAATAGGCCACAAAGAAAAGAAAATAACTATGATGTAATAAAACTAGCTGTAGAAGTCGACAAAATGCCGCGGATTGAAGATAAATCACACTAGATCGTGTCAGAAGTTGACATAGGAACAATTCAAAGGAAGTGACCTTTGAAATAAATTGTATTTTGTATATTTATTGTAATTAATGTATTATGAAAAGTGTGCCTTATGAAGACTTATGTGAGAGTGCCATTTTGGAGATAAAGAGAGTTGGAATGAAAGAGATGTATATGTACTAATGTCATGCATTTTGATATATGAATAAAGATTAGAGTTTTGGGATTAAATTATCTTGCATGTTTTTATTTACTTTTCTGTCCGAAGTGTAGCGGTGGTGTGTTTCCCGCGTACATCCTTAACCTTGATCGATCCATACCTAAACCTCACAATTCCATTGGGTTTGAGGTCAATATTTGGTGTCTGAGCCCAAGTTTCTTGTGTTAAGAAAATGTAAGGAAAGATCTCACCACATGGATACTAGAAACCTGCACTATTAGAAATTAAAAATTGGTGGGAAAAGTAGATCGACATATTTTTGAAAGGGGAATCAAATATATAGAAAATCACCTATAAAGAGGAAAAATCAGAAACTTTTCGAGAATTAGGAGAATAATTATGGTTTTATTTCCTTCATCAATTGTGAGATTGCTTATTAGCACATGCAAAAATGATTGAATGGAAGTGCATGTATTTGAGACAACCTTTTGAGTGGACTACATAAAAATTAACAATAGTAAAATACCTACACGAACCTTGGACTAGAGAAATTAACTATTGGTACAAGACCACACTACATTCTTTCATAATAATGTGGGAAATAAAGGGTTGGATGAGCTTTGATAACAAGAAAAAAAGTTTTATGCGTAGCCCGCAGTTGTTTCCTTCAATTAGTTCCATTCTTAATCAAGGTTTTAATGATGGAAAAATGATTAACTAGAGAAGAAGACAAGTTTCTTTATGGGGACAGGCACCGCGGGATGGCGGGAAGCGAAGGGAGGTGATCCAGGAATCATGATTGGTCATAATTAATGGGGTATTCACTGGGGTGGTAGAAATAGGTCGATGTGAGAAAAAGAAAATAAAACGATATTAAAGTTAGAGGATTAAAAAAAATTGATTAAGAAACTTAAAAAGGAGATTATGAGATAGTTAAAATGAAAGGAATGCAAGAGAGAGAGATTATTTGCAATGAAGAAAGAGTTAAAAGAAAAGGTAGAAAGATAGAAACTGAAAAGAGAAGAGAGATCAAAGAAGATGAAAGAAATAAATGAGAAAATGAATAAGGTTAAGAAAGGAAAAGAGAACGTACATAAAATAGGAAATTCACCCACATGAAGTGGAGGCCAACAATTGTCTCACTCAGAAATGGAGGTGGAGAATTTAAGTCTCACTATAATACCTGCATCTTGCGAAGACCAGATGGGTTTTGTTACTCTGTGGAATCCTATGGTATAATATATTGTAGAGATTTCAATATAGTAATCAATGACGAGGAAATAAATATTAGCAAAGGATATACAACAATTAGAATATAGTTTAGGACCATCATTTAAGAATGTTTTAGAAGAAGAAAGATGGAAATAAGAGGAGATAAGGACCTCATTGATGATTAAAGAGAGAGGAGAATAATGAGATGAATTTAGTGTTATGAGAAATTTGTTAGAGTAATTTGGAGATAAAGTAGAGATATAAGATGAGGAGGAAGAGAAAGAAAATATAAAGAAAGAAAAAGAGGAAAGGATAGAAATGGTAGAAGATAAGAATGAAGAAAGAGATAGAGAAGATGACCAGGATAGGAAAGAGGACAAGAATAAGAAGAGAAGTGATGAAGAGTTAGAGGTAGATCATATATTAATAAATATTAAAGATAGAAAACTAGTTATAAAAAATGTTAGTTATGAAAAGATATCAAATAAAGAGATGCATCCTAACCAAAGCAGAAACCCAAAGGATATGACCCCCCACAGCGGATGCCATTCCATGTGATACTTGACACACCAATTGGAAATATATATAAAGGAGGGATTTTGGAAGATAGATACAAAAAATTGAGAGAAGAGAGTCAACAAAGGCAACAGACAGTGAGATAGTGTTAAGAATTGTTAGGATAACTCTATTTTGATATTGAATTAAGAAGAGACAAGGGAAGGATAAATAATATGTCAGTAATTCAAAATCAAACAAAGAAAATAAATAAGGTCAACAACAAACCATCATACCAACAAGACCAATTACTTGGACCAAAATGGCTCTGAAGATTAAGCTTCCAATTTTTGACAAGGATTCAACTTATGCATCAGAACATTTGTTCTTATTGGAATGCTACTGGAGGTAGAAAAATACCACATCTGATTATGATAAGAAGGAATACTTTTCATGTTCATTAATGGATGATGCTCTGTGTTGGTATATGAAAATGGTCTCCCAAGGACATAAACCTTAGACTCATATTGTGCAAGAGTTCAAAAAATATTTCCATTTCCTAGAAGCCCCAGTAGAAGGAGTAAGTAGGATGATAGACATGGTCAAAAATGAAGGGGAGCCCATAAAGGATTTCATCCAAAGATTCAAGAATGTTACTAGGAAGTTGGAAGAACCACTAATAGACAAACACAAGATTGAGTGGTTTACTTCAGGATTGCTTCCTTACCTAAGAGGAGCATTGGATTCAAAACAATTCAAATCATGGGAGGAAGCAATTGAATTTGCTATCAAATTGGAAGCATAGCCCTAGACAAGAGAAGGAGAAACCTCAATGAAAACAGAGTTAGAAAGAGTACAACTAGAACTAGCCAAGTTGAAACTATAGAAAGAAATTCAAAGGACTTGAGGTTTAAAGAGTAATTCCCCACCAAAGAGTAACTTGAGACAAACATGTGGTGTATGGTCTATTATAATTAAGGGAATAGAAGAATTGAATGCCCCTACTTTGAAAATGTAAAAGGAGTAGCCACATTAAGATTACCTTCCTCACAAAAAGTTTCATCCAGCAATATAACTCTATCTAAACAAACATGGTGCAGAATATGTAGGCTTTGGGATAAGCACACTCAGGACACTTGTCCTCTATTAGAAGTGGAACGACCTAAAAATAATTTGATTTATTATACCGCATGTGGGTATTACAATCATTATCACCATACCTACCCTTTGGTTGATGCATTGGACAATTTAAAGTACTAGGCTTCTAGGAGAGCTATGCAAACAGGGTAGAGTACATCACCTAACCCTCCTCCTACACAACCACATATGAATACATCACCTAAAAAACATACATAACCATATGAGAAAATGATAATTTCATAGAAATATCCAAATCAACAGGGTGGTAAGCCACGGTTTGGAGTTGGATGCTAGGGAAACAATTACAATCCAAATTACAAACGTCAAAATGAAGGGGGTTTCCACGGAGGGCACCACGGAAGATTTAAAGGAGGATATAGAGGAGGGTATAGAGGAGGCTATGATAACTATCAAAGAGGCAAAGGTTGTCAAGGAAATCAAGGATATAATGATGGTGGTTACTATGGGGGATAGAATCAAGGAGGCAGATACCAAGATAGATGGCCAATGAATTGCTATAAATGTGGGCAAGATGGAAACCTTGCAAGAAATTGTATATAACCTGATCCATGTGTATTTTGTTATAAAAAGTGACACGATGCATTCCACTATCTGGAAGTTTCAAAATTCTACAGAAGTGGATCAACAATATCAGAAGAATTGGCCACAAACACTCAGAGGAAGGTACAACACATAACCATAATTCCTTGGGATGAAGCTACCACACCAAAAGATAAGGCTATAAGGGCCACTAATTAAGGAACCACTTCTTCAGGGACTAATACATCAAGAGGGAGAACCGCAGAAGAGGATAGAAGAGAAGAAATAAGATTAAAATATTTTAATAAAAGTGAAACAAAAATGGGAAAAAGTATTGAAGAACCACAGTACATGGTAGTTTTCACCACTAGAAGTGCCACTAAAACCAAGGTGGTCCCAAAGAAGAAAAAAATAATAAGGCTCCCCAAGAACAACATTCTTTAGAAGAGGAAGAGTGGAATCCCAAAGAAATTAGACTAGGACTACACTTAAAATAAGCCAAGAAGAGTAGAGCACTCGTAAAAGAAGCACAAGCAAATGAAGAAAAAGAGAAGAATTACTTTAGTGAAGAAGTAGTGATTACACTAAATGAATTGGAAAGGATGACCATCAATCAAGGTTTAATAGAAAAACTCATATAGTTCAGTAAATATTGGAATAAGGAGGAATGGATGCATCATGCCCATCGAATTGAAATAAGAATCACTAGAAAAAAAATGCATTCTGCATGTAATGAACATGGCGTAAGCCCACCATTTATCTGGATGTGGATATTTTTGACACTACCATCACAAAGGTCTTATTATATCTTTGTGTGAATGTTAACATGATGTCTAAAACCACATGGGAAATGCTTGGATAACCCACTCTGGATCCCTCGAGGTACTTTATTGGATTGGTGGATGGATCCTCTAGATAACCTATAGGATATTGAAGAATGTCAAGGTGAATTTTATGAGAATCAAGAAATTGGTAAAATTTGAGGTAGTGGAAAATGTTTATGAAAATCCTTCCTATAACACCATCCTAGTATTAGAATGGTTTGCAGATTGCAATGGCACTTTGATATTTGAATAAGGAGAAGTAACTCTACACTCAGATGGTATATGTGTTCATGTACCCTTACATGCTGGCATGAGTTCCATGTTGACAGAGAAGGTATGACCTAACCTTGAGGAGGAGGATTTTGATGAGATACAAGGAGTCTATGCACTAAACAAATATTCTAGCATTGACAAAAAAATTGAGCCCAACTTAGATGGAGAAATTTTGATCAAATCAGAGGATACCACGGAAGGGTCAGATCTTGCGGTAGAAGCTTAGATTCATGGGTTTGCTGAAACAAGCATGCAAAAATTATATTTAGCAAGGAGAATATTGATGCAGCTCATCACATGGGAAAATAATTATTATATTGCGGGTGAAATTTTGCACCCGCAAGAGACTACTTTGAAGAATAAGAAGAATATTATTCTTCTCAAGAAGAAGAAGATGACATTATTATACCAACTCAAGAGAGTTATTCCATGGAAGAAAAAGAGATAAAGGACCTCCTAATAAGATGAGTATATAGATTAAGCAGAGGATAATCTCATCAGATGCTACCAAAATATTTAGGATTTGGAGATATAGAAGGATACATAAACATTATGGAGAGAATATTTCCAAATGAATAAGTAAGGATAGAAGAACTGGATGATACCTTAACTATAAATTTCATGAGTTCATGGGTAGCACATAAAGTAAATATATTTCAATGAAAATTAGTAACTATCTTACTCAAAGATAGATTCATGTAAAGTGAAGGATATTACATTATGATCCCCATATATACTAGAGAAATAGATCCACGAAAACATTTCCAAGTATGTGAGCAGCATTAGAAGATATGCAGAGAGAATCCTTCTCTCTTACAGACTCAATTATTGGTATGGACCCTCGGGCCCATACCGCAGTCATGGTATACACATAGAGAGGTTAGGTGGAAAACAAAATATTGGGATCATATTGTGAAGGACTTCTGCAACACATTTTCTTTTTGGGAGATGGATTTGAATATTTGGAGGGCACTACGGAAGATTAGAAAATTCTTATTTCTAACTCCAGAAGAAGTAGTAAAAAAATACTCTGTAGACACAAAGAAGTTAAAAGAGGAGATTATAATACCACAAGAAATCCCAATAGAAATAAAAGAGGTGGAAAGATGCAACAATTTAGAGAAACAAGATAATGAAGAAAAACCAGAGAACTTAAGGTACAACATCATAGAAGATCACAGATCAATGGTCAAAAATAAAGATGAAGGAGAAAAATACTATTACCGGCCATTAAAAATAAGAAATGAAAACATTGGAATAGAAGGAACTGAAAAACTGGCCAAAATTGGAGATTATTGGATAGAAGAAGAAGTTGCTAAAATAGTGGAATTACTAAAATAATTCCAATACATTTTCCCTAAAGACTTTAAATAACTGAAGGGGATAAAGGAAGAAGAAGTAAAGATGAAGATACAAATCTTGGAAGGATCCAAACCATTTAAGAAGAGGTCATATTGGCTGAATCCAAATTTAAAAGTAAAGGTGAAAGCTAAACTGGATAAAATGTTGAATGCATGAATAATACAACTAGTGGAGGATGCATAATGGGTCATCCCCATGGTGATCCAAAATAAAAATACTGGAGAGATCCATGTATGTGTCGATTATTGAGAAATAAACAAAGCATGTATCCATGACCCTTTTCCAACCCCCTTTATAGAAGAGGTGCTAGAGAATTTGGTGGGAAGAGAAGTATATTCATTTACAGATGGTTTCTTTGGGTACCACAAAGTCAAAATCACCTCAGAGGATCAAACAAAGACCACTTTTTCTACTGAATGGGGATCATTTATGTATACAATATACCATTTTTCCTAAAGAACACACCCACGATATTTAGTAGAATTATGATACATGATTTCAGAGACTTCATTCATGGTTTCTTATAAGTTTATCTCAATGAATGGATGGTGTACAACCTATTGATAAATCACATAAAATTTTTAAGGTTGATGTTTCTAAGATGTCGAGCATTAAAAATTTCATTTAGCTTGAAAAAATGTGTCTTCTTCGCTCCTTTTTCTATGTTAATAGGCCACATAATATGTAAATAAGTCTTGTTGATTAATCCTATCAAGACTTTAGTGATTATCAATTTACCACCACCAAAAACAAAAAAATATGTAAAGACAATATTGGGGTATACTAGATACCATAGGAAGTTCATCAGGAATTATGTAGAGATAAGTGCTGCTTTAGAAGAACTATTGAAAAATAGGACACACAAGGAAATTCCCTTGCCCAAAGAATGTGCAGACGCATTTTAGATTCTAAAAGACAAAATCCTTCATGCACCCATATTGATTTTTCTAGACTAGAAGGTACCATTCCATGGACATGTGGACACATCAGGGATAGCCATTGAGGCTATATTAACTCAGCCTAAGGAGAAGATGGATCATTCATTAGCATTTGTGAGTAGGAAATTGGCCAAAGTGGAGTGGAATTATACTACTACAGAGAGAGAAGCTTTAAGTATGGTATACACACTCATGAAGTATCGACAATATCTATTAGCCACTTCCTTTACATTCTATACAGACCATGAACCATTGAAGTAACTGATCAATAGACATGTTATTCAAGGAATAACTTGCATATGGCTGATGTTATTTCAAGAATTTGATTTCACAGTGGTGGTAAAACCAAGGAAGCTTAATAATGGACTACATTATCTATCAATAATTGAGAATGGGGAAGATAAAGGACCTCTTGAGGATGATTTTCTAGGAGCACATTTATTCGCATTGAAGCTATACCCAAGTAATTCGATAAAATTTCCCAGCTCCTACACACAAGAAAATTCCAAAGTAACTATACTCAGTAGAAAAAGAAGCATTTGTTGAGCAGAGCATTCCCTATTACTTTAATTCAGGGGAAATAATACAAGAAGGGTTAAGATGATGTTATGAGAAGAGTGGCATTATAACATGAAATAAATATTTTGCTAATTGAAGCACATGAAGGAATATCGAGTGGACATAACGAAGGAGAATAAACCATGAGGAAAGTGATGTTGGTTGGCCTATGGTTGCCTACTTTATTCAGGGATGCTCACAAACATGCTAGATCATGTGATATACATCAAAGAGTAGGGAAGAAAAATGCAAGAGGTGAGATACCACTAAGACCTGTCTTGGTGCTCATCTCATTTTAGAAATGGACTAGGAATTTTATAGGAGCAATAAAACTAGCCACCAAACATTCTCAGGCCAGATTTATTATCACAGGGATAGAGTATTTGACAAGGTAGGCAGAAGAGGTCCCCATAAGGGATTATACTGCAAAGACAACAACAAAATTTCTTTATGAAAACATAATCACAAGGTTTGGATGTCCACTAAGCATCACAAGTGATCAAGGGAAGCATTTTGTGAATGAGACAATCCAATAGCTATTAAGAGGGTTTATGATAAACCATCATAAAGGCACTTCTTACCACCCACATGCAAATGGAATGGTTGAGGTATTTAACGAGGTATTGGAGAAATTATTAAAAAAAATCTTCTCACTATAGACTGCAGACTGGGACCTCAATATACCATCTGCTCTATGGGCATACCACACAACCTACAAAAGGCTAACAAAGTAATATCCATTCAAATTAGTGTATGGATTGGAAGCCTCGGTTCCAATAGAGTTCATGCTGCCTAGTATGACAATGGAGATAACCTTTAGGATGACAGAGGATGTTTCATTTCATGAACGATTGATTGAATTGGAGAAGTTGGATGAAAAAATAATTATAACAACATCCAACTAGACACATAAGAAAAGAAGACAGAAGGCATGGCATGACCGCCATATAAAGAAGATACAATTTGATGTGGGATACCAAGTTCTTCTATATGACAGAAAATACAAACATCCAAGAAAATTGAAGGTCAGATGATTAAGACCTTATATTGTAATGGAAAAAATACCTTCAAGATAAGTAAAGCTACAAACCTTGCAATTGAATGAACTGCCAAGATATGTAAATGGAGCAAGATTAAAGGTATATGTAACATAGTAGTACATGGATTTTTTTTTTTGAAAAACCAGCCTACTTGAAAACCATAAATTTAGAGGGTAGGTTGAGGGGTAGGATGAAAACCTGCAAGGGAATCCCTACCCTTAGAAAAATAAAAATGAAATAAAAACACCGACCTATTTGAAAACTGACAATTCAACGGGTAGGTTGAGGGGTAGGATGAAAACCTGAAAGAGCATCTCTATCCTAAAGAAGGAGAATGAGAAAGATAAGCCACAGTGGTAACATACCCACATGACAAGGGAAAGGAAAAAATGCGGAGGAAGTATACCCACGGAATAAAGGGAGAAAGGTAAAAGTTGTAAGATAAAAGAAAACAATAGAACCACGAAATATAGAAGGAGATAATGAAACTGTGGATTAGGAACACAATGAAGCCATGCAATACATGATACCATGAAACAAAGAAAAAGGAATAAAACACATGATACGAAGGATGAGAAAATCTACAGTCCAAAGAAAGAAACGAACAAACTGCAAAATGAACAAAAAGCTACTGTAAGAAGGAAATTACAAAAACACGAAAAATACACGGAGTCACACCGTGGCTGATGAAGAATAAATTTTCCATGTAAGAAGTAATAAATGTGGTAGGTATATTGACAATGGTATAAAAGGCATCTAAGGGAACCAAACTAAGACACAAACGGATAGAATAAAAATCAAAGTACAAGTGCGAAGAAGAAAAATAGGGCACAATGAGGGAAAATTGTGAAATAAAAATGGATGTTCCAGTCCAGATCACATAGGAAGACCTTCCCAAGACAAAATGTATTAATAATTCCATGAATTCATACACCAGTGACCCTAAGGGTGCCTTCTCACACATTCCATTCAAAGTTTCACATGCGAGAGATCTATAGAAATACATACACTCGTAAATTTTGAAATATGATCACACAACATTCTAGGTAGAGAGAGAATTGTTGTTAGAAGAAGATCCAAATGCAAAGGAATTGGTATACAATAAGAACACTAAATTCATCAAGGAATTAAAAATTGGCATTTGGAGCTGAATACCCTACTTTCCTTGGGTGAATTCCATACTTCGAGTTATGTTCAGTAGGCTCCACAATCAGATGTTGTATATAGATGAACTATATCATATCAATATAGAGATGATAGCTATGGTTACTGGCTTATGGGATAAAGGGAATTCTGTAATTACCAAAAATAAGAGGTGATGAAAGAAACAACTTGAGTGATGGGAATCACAAAATCAAAATGGGGAGTCTGACTATCAGATATTTCCAATCACACATTAAGGTATGCCGCTAAAGCTATATGCCTCAAAATGTATCACACCAATAGAGAGGATGGTTTCCACGGTATTAGTGGATATATTTCCATAGATATGGTTCAATTTCATTTAGATTATAATCTTTTGGAACTATTAGCGGTAGAATTCCATGAAAATACTAGGAGGATAAAATTGGGGAAACATACTTTTTGCTACGTTTCATTGTTGATATGTTTGGCTATGTACTTCACAAAAACCCTACCCCAAACAAAAAACACTATAGTGTGGAAGGAAGAAAAATCTATCACAGAACAAATTTGGGAACATATGGCTACTTTGGATGAAGTAACTCATATCACATCATTGTTAGGCTGGATAAAAAGGGTTGAGAAAATCATTGGAGAAAAATCTAGGATATCTGAGTAAGTTGTTGAGAAATACAAAAAAGAGGTTTATTTTATCGTAGATATTGACTATACATTGATTTGGCCTATAGTTACACACACACAACACATACTTTCATTACCCTATGAGGCATTAGATGAACTACTGAGTACCTGTGTAGAAGCAATTCAAAGTCTACTTGTCGATTCTACCAAATCCAAGTTTCTTAATTTTGATGAGGTAATTGAAGAGACATTTGAAGAATATCAATAGAAATTCTCCAGACAAGAAGACAAGGAAAAATCCAAAAAATTCCTTCCTAAGACATACAAATGGAAGAAATCCCCTAGCATTACAAAACCCATCACAAAAAGACAAAAAACTCTAGCAGAAAATGATAAGTTGAAAGAAGCTGCGACCAACCAAGGTGAAAAAGAAATAGATTCTGAAGAAATAGAAGTCAATTCTGACTTAGAGCAAGAAAAATCTTACACTCCATCACCTCCACATCTGCAGGACCCTTCAACACCATCAATTTTAGAAGACACAGAACCAATAGAATAAATAGGGCTTAGTCAGAAAGCCTATAACTACTATTAAAAATGTCTAACTATTGGCAGAATTTCATAACTTGCCCAAGAATATACCGTAACTATAGGTGGAGAACATATGGTTATTACAGAAGCCATAGTGTACTATCTATAGAAGCATGCATTCATAGTTGAAGATATAACTCACTTGCTTACACCATCATTGGAATAAGAAATACAAGACCAAATAAAGATAGAGAAAACACACCACTTTGGTCATGCTTTAGCAAGAACAAACAAATCTTAAACAAAATAAACTCTGCACCAACAACATAATACGGTGTATAAAGGAAGTGGATGAGATAATTGTCATATTGGTGAAACAAAATAAGGAGAGAGAAGATTAGAAAAATGAAAATGAATTAGAAGATTAGAAATAGAAGAGGAAAACACAAAAAAAGAACAAGAAGAGTTAGATAAGAAATAGATGGAAGTAGACATTAGTAAAAAGAGACAAATGTAGAAGAAGAGAGAAAGCTGAAAATTGAGTTAGCAAAAAAAAGAAGACAAGAAAATAAAGTAAAGAAAAACAAAGAAGAAAGAATAAGAAGAAAAGGAAAGGAAAGAAGAAGAGGAAGAGAACAAGAAGAAGATAAAAAGAAAGAATAAGAAGCAGAGAAAGAAGAAGAAAGAAGAAGTATAAAAGAAAAAGCAATAAGAGGAAAAAAATAAGAAGAAAGAGGAAGAAGAGAAGCAGAAGCAAGAAGAAGAAGAAAAAAGGAAAGTAATAACATAAAAGAAAAAAAAGGAAGAGTAAGAAAAGAAACTAAAAGCAAAGAAAGAATGAAAAAAATAAGGAGAAAAAGAGAAGGAAAGGAAAAGGTAGAACATGCATTATAAATATCATCTTCTAACTAGTTCAACACACCAAGACTACTAGAATCACTAGTCATAATCAAACAGGCTCTATAGAAGAGGAAAAAAGAAAATTATTTTCAATTGTAACAAGTAGTTGTATAGCAAACCGCAAAAGTATTTAAGGTCCATTTAGATAAACTAACTCCTCTACAAAAAACTAGTTGCAGTCAGGTGTTAGAGTAGAGTGTTACTCACAACATGATGCAAAGGTGTAAAGAATTAGAGGAGGTAATGTAAAATGTGCTCACCAACATTCAAAAAAATAAGTCACATATCAAGATTGATACTTCACTCTCAGTTGAAGCATCTGCATAATACGTGATAGGAGAAATCTTGAAAGAACACCGCATAAAATTAGAGGTAGAAAAAGAAATAAACCACAAAGCTGCCATCAGAGAATACCTAGAAGATGCCAAGAAACCTCACATAGCTGAGAACCAGAAATAAAGAACTAAATTTCAAACAACGGTGAAGAAGCTCGAGACAAAACTGAATAATTCCGTAGTATACTACACATACATTGTTGGATGGCCAAGCATGCCTGTGTAAGACAAGTGGAAAATGGAAAATATTAAACAATAAATACATAAGATTTCCACAACATATGCCATTGGAAATGATAAGGATGGCTCAAAAACGAGAAAACTAGTAGAACTTATAGAGAAATATCAAAATCAACAGAGGGATCAACAAGAAAATAACTACGACATGAAATCCTGTAGCACTACACTGGATAAAGCCTTGACGCAGATGCAATAAGAAACTACACTTGCCCAAGATCGATGGAAGAAACTACAAGCACATCCCACTCCATTCAAATTGGTGTCATTAATTCCATAGAATATACAACTGCATGAATGGATTAATTAGGTGAATACTCATTTAAATTCATGGTTAAACTATGAAAATAATATCATTCCCCAAATTTCAAAGTATATACCACAGAGTACACCTTAGAAGATAAAACTTCGAGGCATCCCCTAAAACAAAATCAGGTGATTCGAGTGAGGGAACCCTTACCTATGCCAGACATCTAAGTTCCTCTAGAGGTTGATTCTTTTATACCTTGGTGTCCCATAAATATAGTCGGGAAAGTTGATCGCGGGAACCCTTCCCTATGCTAGATGCATAAGTCTTGGTGGTTGATTCCCATTTGATCCAAATTTTTGGAAAGAAATATTTGAAGGAATTCGTACAAGTCATCATAAGTTGTCTTGAGGATGAGAAAAATTTTAAGAGGAGGGATAATGTTGGCAGGATTTTAGACATAAAGCCATGAAATGAAAGAGATTATTACGAAGGGATAAAACATGCCACGAAGTAAAGAAAATAGCCACAATGTAATAAAGCTAGTTGTGGAAGTCAACATAATGTCATGGATTGAAGATAAATCACACCAGATCATGTTAGAATTCGACAGAGTAACGAGTCAAAGGAAGTGACCTTTGAAAAAGATTATATTATGTATATTTATTGTAATCAATGTATTATGAAAAGTGTGTCTCATGAAGACTTATGTGAGATTGTCATTTTGGAGATAAAGAGAGTTGGAATGAAAGATATTTATATGTAATGATGTAATGCATTTTGAGATATGAATAAACATTGGAGTTTTGGGATTAAATTATCTTGCATGTTATTATTTACTTTTCTATCCTTAGCATAGTGGTGGTGTATTTTACATGTACATCCTTAACTTTTATCGATCCATGCCTAAACCTCACAAGTCTGTTGGGGTTTTAGGTTAACAAACTATAATGTGGATGTAATAGTGTACATGTGGAAATGGAGACAGATCATGTGTAGTAATGTTTTAGATGAAGTGAATTGACAGGCTTGCCAAATTATTCACCCTCTAGAGTACAAAGGTGATATGGCTCATTATTGTAGTCCTCTATGACTCGATATAGGTCCAACCACTTGGGTTTGAATTTCCTTCCTTTATCGGTTTTCTTGTATATCCGGCTATCAAGTATTAATATGAGATCTCCAATGCTTATGTCATGTTCATATACCTTCTTATTGTATTTCTGGAATATCCAGTCAGTGTAAGCTCTATGGTGTGCCTTAACACTAAGCCGATATTCTTATAGGATTTCTAGCTTAACAAGTCGTGCCTCGTGATATCCTTCTTCTTCTAAAATTCCTTGTAATGATATCTTGAGACTGGGTATCTCAACCTCAAACGATAAAACTGCTAAAGAACCAAATACTAAATAATAAGGGAACACCCATGTCGGCATTCTTACTGATGTTCTATAGGCCCACAAGGTTGGAAATATCTTTAATTGAAAATCATGATTTTTCTCCTTAACAATTTTCAAGAGGATATATTTTAGTGTCTTATTAGTTTCCTCAGCCTATCCATTAGCATAAGGGTAGTATAGAGATGTGGTGTGATGATCAATCTTGAATTTTTTACACAACTCACATACCTCTTCATTATTAAATGATATGCCATTATCAGAAATAATGACCTATGCGACTCCGTATCTACAGATGATCTATTTCAAAATGAACTTTGCAATTAAAGACTCTATAATGATGGTGAGAGGAATGTCCTCAACCCACTTTGTAAAATATCATGTGGCCGTAATTATAAAATTGTTGTCATTCGTAGATGAGGGAGAGGGTTTCACTATCAAACCTAAGCCCCACGTGGAAAAGGGATAAGGTGTTGCAATCAGTTGTAGAGCTTTGGCAGGAATATGAATCTCATGAAATAATTCCTAGCACTTATGGCACTTACGTATGTACTCTAATGCATCGTGTTCTAGGGTGGGCTAGAAATTTCCCATCCGATGTATCTTTCTAGTGGTTACATGTCCTTCAAAATTACCTTCACAAACCCCATTGTGGGCTCCGTAGAGGATCTTTTCAGATTCTTCCTCATCAACACACCTTAGAAGCATCCCATTATAAGCTCTAAGATAGATCACTTGTTGTGTAATTACATATAAATGGAGTCTATGACACTTAGCCATCTTATTTGTTGTGATGTTGCTCCCTCAGGGTATGCGTGGTCCATAATAAAATTGACAATATCATAATACCATATACACACCGCAATGGTAGGTCTGATTTCTAGGTAGTATACACTCATTGGGGAAACTCAAGTCTACTAATTCTCCATCGTGTAATGGGATGTCTTCCAACCAATCGGAAATAATTTTTCCCTTAACAGAATTTTGGTTGATATAAGTTAAATCAAATTATCTCATTAAGGTCATGAAGCATCCAACTTTCTTAGACAATGAACCATGTGTTAAGAATGTTCGAAGACAATCTTATTTAACAATAACTTACATTTCTTGGTTAAGAATGTAATTCATTAACCATTTTGTTGTAAATACCATAGTGAGAAATTCATTTTCATCCTTCGTATAGTACATGTCATAGTTAAGCAATGTACAAATGATGAAGTAAATTACATGTTCACGCTTATCATTGTCTTCTTGTGTTAACATGCACGATAACGAGACATTTGTTGCTTGAGAATATAAAAAGAGGGGGCAAGCTGACTTGGGAGGTATGAGCGTGGGAGGTGACAGACGAAATCATTTGACCGATTCAAATGCCTCATGACACTTGTTTGTCTAGATGTTGCAACAATCCTTATTTAACATTTTTTTTATCAGATGAATAGAAAAGGTTAAATAAGGAACTAATTTGCGGATTGCACCAAGATTTACAAGAAAAGGCCTAATTCCTGACTCATCTAATGGTGGGGTCAAGATGCAGCCTAGAATTTACCAATAATAACCCAGGTGTGTTGGCACATCACTCAGCCTAGACTGAGCGCTCACCCAAAACACACAAAGGTACCATGACCCTCCTTAGAGTTGCTTGTGCAGGATGCAAACATAATGAAGGGTTAATGAATTCAGATACATAAACAATATACACTTTCCACAGAGCATATTATAGATCTAGATCTTAAATAATCATGACTTAAACAACAAAAATAATGAAATTATCCATGTAATAACTATTTACAGTCACGTTTGACACCATTATTCATCCTATAAACTCCATTATATTAAAACACAATGAACACATAAGCTTCTTACAATATGTAGTACCATAATTTCATACATGCATTAGTTCTGAAAACATAACTCTACAATAGCTCATACAAAATACTCTCTTTTTAATCTATGTAGATTACGACATATTTATGAGGGTGGGGTCTTTCCCTTGACCACTTACATAATTCCCAAAATAGGTCACATGATGAAAACAGCCATGCACCTTTACAATAATAGACACAGATGCAAGTGTGTTTATAATAGATCTCTTCTAGCTAACTGGTAGTGGTAATCCTATTATCAACTTGAACTCATGCAAAGTTCTTAGTAGACACTCTTCCAAAAATGAAATTTGTGTACTACGTAAGTTTCCATCTAGTTGTGTGGCCCGCACGCTATCTCCAAAAATATGCCATAAAAATGGCTAAGTCTAGATTCATTTTGTCTTTCGTGGGTGCTTCCTTCCCTATCCTTCTATGCCTTCAAACTTGCCTTGCTACCACATGCAAATATTCTATGTTCCTTCTTCTTAGTGTCATACTTCATTTTATCTTCATTACCCCACACTAAATTGCATTGCTGACCTGAAAACAGTTAACTTTTGATACTTTTAAAGAGTAAAGAATGCTAATGAAAGGAAATTAAATAATTATTGTACAAAGAATGAAATTTCCCCCTGCAACATCCTCTATTTCAACTAGAAGAATTAAATTTGAATACTCTTCTTTGATTTCATCCTCTAAGGTTTTCCAATCACTAAGCGCGACTTCTTCCTTTTCTGGAATATCTGATGCAATAGAATCTAAATCCTCTTATGCAATCTCTTCCTTCTCGTTCTGTAATACCTAGAACAATGTTGGACATTACAGTCACCCTTACTTGCATAAGATCCATCTTCTACACATATAAGCTTCCCAATTTCATCCATCCTTTATTTAGGGAGGTGTTGGGCTGCTTCAAGGGCCTCACACTTTTTATTGACCAGTTCTAATCTCTTTTTTTGCCCCACAGTCTCATCCTTCATCACCTTCAGGATTTCATTATATTCTACAATCATCTGGATTCTAATTACTACTTCTGGAGCTGCACAAATACTCAATTCCTGGTCTACTTTCTTCATCTCTTCCTAAAAATTCTGGAGTAAGGCTTCATAAGATGAAATATTTCTAACTACTGAGGCCTTTTCTCTCTCCTCTTCCTATTTAGGGTTCTTTAGCGATGGCATCTGAATCAGTCCATCCTCAAGCACCAAATCAACTAAGGGTATGCACAATAATGCATAGCCCGAAGGGAACCTTTTAGGTACCTTGGACTTTAAGTATAGTCTTTCCTTTAGGACATGATCATCGATCTCCTTTTCCATGCTGATGAGGGCCCCATTCTTCTATTTGTCTAGGTCCTTCTCTCATTTTAGATGTGCTATTTTGGCATCTTTGGCCTTGTTTTCTTCTTATAGCACTCTAATAGCGGAAGTCTTATCTACATTCCTCTACGTCACTTCTGTAGATACCCTTAACTAAGGAATTTATTACCTGCTCATTGGACATGAGAATGGGATTTATAGTTATGTGCATGTTCTGTGGCACCTTCTTCATTCTTCTTGACACAAAGGAATCTTCACATACATCAAAATCGGGATCATCCATGTGAGTTTGCATAGACCAAGAAAACTATTCCCTTGTGCATGTGGTTTCCATGTATAGGTCCATTAACTCCCATCCATACAACTCCTTGAGGCCCATTGTATTCTAGAATTAGGCGTGGATAATTTTACTTGTGTCCTTGTCATAGCCCATATGTGGAAAATTGTATTCTCCACTTGTTCTCTTCATTCTTGGCCCCTTAGGTACTTGAACGCTAAGGTTTAGAGATGGATATTTGATGTTCTGAGTGGTGTCATGTTCTAGTTCTCCTACCTCTTTATCCTTTATATATTCATCCCTAGGTTCTTCCACTTCTTCTGTTTCTACAAGGGATCTATATGTGCTCTCTACAAACTCCTCCACCACCTCATTCAGCTTCAGCTTCCTCCTTTTCCTCCAATTTTTCTGTTTTTAAGGAGAGAGTCACGATGACCTCCTAATAGACTGAGGAGTTCCTGTGCCTTGTGTTCTTGTTTTTCTAAACACCCTCTTGAAATGAAGCTCTCCTTAGACTACTTCCAAGTCCTCTTCTTCTTCCTATACCTAAGGTGGGGTACTTGTGCAGTCAGTCTCCATTATATTTGTGGGCTTCCTCCGACCTCTATATTCTAAGCTACCACTATCCTCATCTTCCTCCTCATCATCAACCTTCTCCATTGCATGCTTTCCCTTAGATGGCCTTGGGAGCATGAATGCATTCTCCACATATTTTGTATTCTTTAGCTTGGGCTTAAGTTGAAGGTATACGATCACTGCTCCAATGTACCCAATTGCCAAGCTTACATGATTCATGCTGATAACATCTGAAATTATCCTCAAAACATAGGTAGTCTAGCCTAGAAATAAATGTCTTCCTTAGAGTGTGGTAGTCACATTCTACCTTGTCTGCAATAAAATTCAGGAGACACGCATCAGTAAAATAGTGGACTAATGCCTGAAATTAGTGCACTGTGAAGGTATATGGTATTTTTCACCATAGGATCCATGTCCCATCCCTCATAGTGAACCACGCAATGTAGAAGTGTTGGTACACCATGAACTGTACTGCCTTGCCAACTACCAAAGGTATCTCCTTGGGGATTTGTCACTCCTCTCCAAATTCCACATAAATTCGAGCATACTATATCTCTACCCTTTGTTTAAATGGCCCACTCATGGACCCTTCACATAAATACTTGTCAAATATTTCTTCTAGGGACTTGTTTTCCATGGGATATTCCCAAATCTTGTTCTTTGGCCCATCATGCACTCTAATTTCCATAAATACTAAGGAAAGTAAGATAGTGCAAAAACTAATCTTATCACCTGTGCATGCTTCTTTGATGATGTTTTATGCAATGTAGCTTGCTATGTTATAGACTAATCCCTGAGACATCTTCCTCGTGACATAGAGCTACATTGTATTCACCTGCGACCATCTCTCATGATCATTCAACTTGGTCACTAGATGCGCAGCTTCTTGTACCACTGGGTACTTCTTCAATTTATCAATTTCCATTTTGGGTAGACCCTTTGTGTACCCCAACTCCTTCTGTGTCTCCATGATTTTTGCTTTATTAGTCAAGTCACTAGCCAGGTCTACCCTTGTGCCTTTTAATCCTAATAATGTCGAAATCTAGGTTTTTGTAATCCTTACCCTTTGTCTGAAAAAATATAATAATTCCTCATGGAATCTTCTCATAAGCCATTGGTATAGAGGTTCATACTTTCCAAAATACGGGAGCTCATATAACTGATAGACTCCCACCTGTTTTAATAGTTTCTCCCCAGTGTCATCATATACTGGAATATCTTTTTCCATGCACTTGTTAGTCTTTGTACTCAACAACCTGTCCAATTATCTCTTGTTATCAGAAGTGTGGTGGTTGTAATCACTCACCTTGCAGCTACGGATATAGGAATCTCATTGTTTCCCAGTTATCACACCTTCTAGATATTGTGTTTCTGATAAATTATTATTGGGAACAATTTCAACTTTTGTTTCTACTTTCTTCTTTCCTTTGGCTCCTGCGGCAGGTGCTTTCTTTGGTACCATTTCAAAATCTCAACTTCCTATCCTCTGTAGTGAGAAATTCAAAACCCTATCTTGAATCTGCATTCCCTAGTTTGAAACCACGTGCCCTAGTTCTTTCTCAGCGTGTCTGCTTCACTGAAATCCTTCACCAATGGGGACACAAGCTTCTTTTGCACATAAATCCACTCTCAACATCTGGTTTCATGCTCTCCACACCTTAACACACCTCACTCAGCTCATTTTCACTTAGCTCGCTCAAAAACTTGTGATCGCAAAGGTAAAAATGAACTCGCATCATGTCCTTATATAGATTTTCAAAAATTTAGTGCATTTATTGCTCTTTCACCTACCAATAATCCTCTCATTAATTGACCATTTTCACACTTTTTTCATGGTACATGTTCATGCCCAAGTTATATCCTTCTAGCACACCTTACCACCTTTTGGCCATGGACTTAAGTTCAGCGTACTTCCATGTGCCCAAGTACCTCAACACTACACCTTTCCTTGGTAGTCCCCATGGCCTCTACTTACCTTGAGTTATACTTGTTTCTTCATTTATCTCCATCTATGGTCCTTTTTTGGAAGCAATATTCTTTCCAAAAACTCTCCAAAATTGAATAGCACCTGTAGTAGTTTTTTCCTTTATGTGTACCCATTTTTAAATATCCACCCCACACAAATGGTATGTGCAGTCCTCTGCACATAAAAAATTATTCAAATGATAATTAGATTCTAGTGCGCAAACGTGCTTATTACACAAAACACCAACTAAAATGACAAAGCATAATAATTAAAAAGGAAATACAATAAGGGAATACATAAATGGAAACCTACTTTAAATGGAAACACTACCTTATTACAAACACCAAGAAGACTTATTTATAGTAGGGATTCATCCTACTTCCATTGAAGTAACCAGGTAACCGTATCCCATCAAGCACTTCTAACTATCAAGGGCTTGTTTCAAGTATGTGAGTGATAACATATGGTCCCAACCATTGCACTTTAATTTTTCCTGGATGATGCAGAAATTTAGAGTCATAAAGAAGCACCATCTTTCCTATCTCAATATTTTTGTCCCTAAAGTGTATGTCATGCCACATTTTCTACCTGGCCTTTTCTTACTTCTGACTCCATCGTACTATTGTCCATCACTCCTCCAATTTGATCTATTATCCAATTCATTCTTTTAATCCTTTCTCATTATCTAGACCTCCTGCACATGCAATAGATAAAGAAGGTAACATGAATTCCATAAGAAGAACTACTTTTGCACCAAACACCAATTGAAATGGTGTGGCCTTGTTCAACTAATTGTATTATGTTCCATACGCCCAAAGCATGGAAGAACTTTATCATCCCAATGTTTCCTTCTGAAATCACAAATTTTTGTCAATGTGTGGCTCAAAATCTTGTTGAAAGCTTGAGCAGTCCCATTTTCTTGAGGATTATATGGTGTAGTCTTATGGTGTGCAATCTTGGACTCATCCAATAGAATTCTGATTATCTCATTCAAAAATTGTGTGCCCCTATCACTTGTCAAACTTAACGGGAATCCATACCCTGTAAGAACATTTTCCCATAAGAACCTGGTTATTATAGCTGCTATACAATCCTTGGTAGGTGTTACTTCTACCCACCTTGTGAGATAATATGTGCTAGTTTTGATGTAGTGCAATCCATTCCTATAGATAGGACCGACAAAGTATATAGCCCATTTCCCAAATGGATCTACACTAGGAATAGGTCTAAAAGGAATTTCATCTCTTTTCCCAAGTTTACCAATGCATTAAGAATGATCACACAGCTTATAATAGGCTTTATAATCCTTGTAGAGGGTCTCCCACCATAATCAAATGAGTACAATCTTGCACGTAGTGGTGTCACCTACATAGTGTCCACCTGCAATACCACCATGAGCCTCTTCCATGATATTTGTGTGCTCATGCTCCAATACACATTGGCACAAGTACTTCATCGTGACCTAACTTGTATAGGTCACCACTGATTAACATAAAAGGTGTTGCATAAATTACAAGTTGTTTCTTATCTACGGCTTTGAGTCCTTCTGGCGCCACACCTGTGGATAGAAAAACAACAATATACTCTAAGTATGAAGGCACACGATGTAACTTGTATAACTACACATCTCACGTTGTATCTTCAATTGTTTGCACATCTTCCCCTGACTCTATCCTTGATAAATGGTCTAGGCCAGAATTACTTTTCCCTGGTTTTACCACAACTGTAAAATCAATTTCTTTTAATAAGAGTACCCATCAACATATGTGCTCCTTTAATAATGGCTTATTTACCAAGTATTTGAATGCCATGTGATCAGTATAGAATATAAATGGTGTTGCTAGTAGGTAATGGCTGAATTTATGTAGTGCATGGATCATTGATAAAGCTTTGCACTTTGTAGTTATATAATTATGCTCTGCATGAGTCAACCTTCTACTACCAAAATAGATAGGATGATCTCTAATAAATTCACCAGGATGAGCCAATACCATGCCAATGGTCATCCAGAAGCTTCCACATGTACATGAAATGGTTTGTCCCAAGAGGGAAAGTGCAGAATAGGTGCTATAGTAATTTTCTCCTTTAATGTCTTGAATGCATACTACTGCGGGTCCCCCCAATAGAACGACCCTTTTAATTTTAGTAACTCCTCCAAGGGTGCAGAAACCTTAGCACATCCTTTGATAAATTTTCTATAATACCTAGTGTGACCCAAAAATCCATGCACCTCACTCTGACTGGTAGGTACTTTTAGGCTGACAATAACTACAATTTTAGTTGGATCTACCAAAAAACCTTTCTTGCAAATAATATTCCCTAACAGAGTGCCAAAAGTTGTGTCAAACATGAAATTTTTGATGTTTAAATAGATGTTTATCTATCTACATCTTTCAAACATCAAGCACAAATTGTCACAATGATCCTTAACAATCCCATACACCGTCTAATCATCCAAGTAAACTTGCAAGAAAATATGAATAAAATATGGGAATGCTTGAACAACTATTCACGAAAATATAGCAGGCGTATTTTTAAGACCAAAGGGCATATGGTATATGCAAAATGTCCCCATTCAGTAGTGAAAGTAGTATTTTCCTGATCCTTCTATGCAATCCTAACCTGATGATACCCAGAGAATCCATTTGTAAAGGAATAGAAGGCACGCCCTGCAATGCCTTCTAATATTTCCTCTGTGAATGGTGTAGGGAAAGGATCCATCACACAAGCAAGATTTAGCTCCATGTAGTCCACACAGATCCCAATCCAACCATCTTTCTTTATACTGATCACCATTGGGCTAACCCATTCTGACTCATCTAGGGGCTTGATTATTCCAGACTTTAACATTTTGTCAATTTCTTCTTTGACCTTTTCGCGCAAGTTGGGGTTCATCCTATAGGATCTCTCTTGACTAGGCACACACCTTCCTTAATCTTTATCTTCATTTCTCCTAATGGTGCATGCACTCCTTTCAATTCATGGTATCCCCTAGGAAATAAATCCTAAAAATCATGGAGCAACTCCACTATTTTTTCTACTTCAGATTCAAACCAATGATCTCCAATTATTGCCTCTTTAGGTTTAGCATGCATACCAATATTCACCTTCTTGGTCCTCATAGGTTCATGATAGGCATGTGTGTTATTATCTACACTATCCAAGACCTCATGCGCACCTGTTGAATGATCTATATCCAATTAGTATACTTCTTCATCATCCACTATGTAGACCATATTCCCTTTTTCTTTCTCAAAGCAAGCACACTTAAGTAGTGCGGCATATCTCTTTGTTCTTGAAGAAAAACATGCTCCTGAGTCATTTCCATCAAATAAATCCTGAATGAGTTCTTCCATCTTTACATTGTATCCCATAGTTAACCACTTTTATAACCCTTAATGCCTGATCTACTGGAGGTTTAGTAAAGAAGTAGTCAAAATTCAGGACCATACCTATAATCAAATCCTTCCAATTTCTAGTTTCTCTATATAGCTCGGCATATACATACCAAGCATGTGTGCAACCTTGTAAAGTGGAATAAATTTTGTGCACCCATAGCGAAGGTGGTAGATCTTCTTGTCCCTATGTCCAGAGCTTCTCACACTGCTAAATAAGGTGTTGAACAGGTTGATTACCATGATATGTGTAGATTTTAGTTGGTAAATTTCTCCTAGAAAATCGAGTTGTAAGAGAAATCCTGACTTCATTCCATTCTACAAGATTATCCCTGTGAATCACCCACTAGCATGATGTTGTCCCATGTAGGGAATATGCTAACGTATTTCTTCTTTCTAACTGGTCTATCCACTATTCCTCCATGGCGCGCAAGAAATGGTAGCATCCCCTTCCCCAGTGTACCGAGGTTCATATTTGTTACCTATTATCCTAACACAATGAGGTTTACTGTTCCACACAAATGTGCTCCTTACTTCATGCCCTACCAACTCATAAGTACCATGAGTCCAATTATCATAAGAAATACTTGTAGTATTGCTAATAGAATGTGCATCTACCCACTGAAGGATTCCTTCTTTAGATGGCTCGAGCATTTCTAGGTCCTAAATGGCTCATACATAAATCCTATTCAGATCTTCCTCACTCAAAGGCTCAACATAGGGCACATATTTTCCATCTCTCAAAGGGATAATAGCTCTTTCCTCCTTGTTCTCAAAACCAATATATCCCTTGTTGAACCAAAGATCAACATTATTTGCATAACACCAAGGGCATCCACACAGAGCTGGGAAACTATCTTCTTCTGTAAGCACTAAAACCTCAAAATCCCCAGTGAACTTGGCCCCTTGTATAGAAATGAATGCATATTTTAAAACTCTAATAGGAGTGGCCTTAGTTTCGAGTAGCCATAAATAATACATTAGAATATGGCTGAAATATAGGTCTCCCCATTTGTACCCATGCATCTAAAGTAAGCACATTGACTTCTGCACCTACATCAATCCACAACAACATTCACAGTGATTTCCTTATTGTATTCTAAGCTATGGGTAGGAATATTTGCATGTAGGATCTTTCACCCATTCTCAGTATTCACACATGGAGTGTTTCCCTTTATCCAACTCCCTTTCTCCTGACATAGCATTTTGCATACCTCCTTCAAGTCATCAATATCTTACTGAACCATCTCTTCCTCCTTCTTTAGTTCTATCTTCTGTGATTGATCCTTTTAAACATTATATTTCACCTTGAAGATTTCTAAGGACCTCCATAGTCTCTTGATAAATCTCCTTCTGAGAGGGCAATATCTAGGTATCCGAACATGTAAAAAATCCTCTTTAGTGATGGTAGGTTTCTACTGTAACACCTCTCTAATGTGTGTAGCTTTAGCATGGGTAGTGATCTTTACAAGAAATACCTCAGATTCTAGTTCTAACTTGGGAATCCACTGATTTTCAACAACACATTGTATATTAACCATCCCTGCACCTTTGTTTTCTTGTTTATGATGCTTACTAAGATGCTTATATAATTCTAAGCATTCCTGATAGCTGTGATTCTTTCCATTGAAATAACATGTAATATTCTGAGGACATTTGTGCCTGTAGTGGTTAGGTGATCCGCATGTAAAGAATTTTTCCATGAGAGAATGTTCCTCATCAACCACCACAGGTTGGTATCCTTGATCTCTACCACGTCATTCATCATAGTGCTCCTCATTCTGATCATAACATACTTGATTTTGATCTTAATCCTGGTGCTCATTCTTTCCTTTAGAGTTGTCTGATACCCCTATTTATTACACACCAATATCTATAGCATTATGGACCTAGACAATCAACATGCAGTCCTATGTATCATGAGTCATGGACCGGAAAATATTATAATAACATGGTGCAATTATTGTTTATCATGAATTGTAATAATGGGAAATGGCTGATGTCATGGTTCATGTTACATATCTCACAGTCTAGCAGTAATAAACATACTGATTTACAGGGATAACTATCCTTGATGTGACCTTCCACTTCACAATTTGTACACCAAATCCCAATGCATGTCTCATGTGCCGAATTTTACCGATAGTTTCTCTAACTTGTTTTTACCATAGATGAAATATCTACCTCCAATAATGGACTAACTCTAGTGTCTATACTCTTGACTGCCTCAGTGTTGTAACGTTGTTTCAAGTGTTTTGCATGGATCAGTGTATGTCTTATGTGATAGATCCCTTCTAAAAGGTGTGATCGGACCTCCAATGAACCATTTTGCATGTTGGCTTGCGTGAATATCATAGGAAAGATTTGATAAAGTGTTTTAAAATGGGAATCATACTCCCAGACACTTTTAGTAGTGCCTTGTTTAATATTCTTGAATATAGAACTATTTAAGCAATGCATCCTTGAATTTTGTGTAATCTACGCAAGTTTGATCAGGGTCAAACTTCATATACCAAATGTGTGTGTGTGTCCTTGCAATGTAGTTGCAAATTGACTTACCTTACACTTAGACATCATGATCCCTTTTCTGCACCACATTATTTCACACATGTGCACATGTTCAACAACATCTTCTATGCCCCTATATTCTGGAAAACGAAGCGACATCTCCATGTACATATTCTAGGGTTGGTGTGGACCTTTCTCACCTGATCCAGAACCTCCTTTGTTTCCTCTACCTCTAGAACCAACCAGATCCACAAGAAATAGGGCCAGCTATACCTTCTTAATCCTGAACCCCTAGCTAGAAGTTGGACAAGAAGATGTACTTCTTTGTGTCCCAACAAGTAGTATTGAACTGACATCTCCAATAGTCTATGTGAAGTATTACTACCCCCTAGAAGAGAGTCCAAAAGTCTACATTGACACTAAATTCTATGTACAGATGATACACCTGAAAAGGTACTCTCCATATAACAATGAAGATGTTTTTACTACCATCGATTGTAATTTGCTATATGACTCACTCCTGCTCTCCCTACTACCTAAATTAGTTTTGCTAACTGTTTGTTGTACTATGATACTGGAAAACCAAGCACAAGGGAAAGGTTTTCAGGTGGATTCAAATGCATCACCCATGGCCTAGGTCATCGTCTGCTAGTGTGCTCACTCTTATGTGAGGCTGAGAGAGTGTTCCCTATCATACTTTCCCAAATGGGGGAGTTTTTGATGCTCTAGGTTCCACATCTTATGCATGAACTTCTAAATCCTTCATGAGACTATCTCTTTCCTCAACACCATGCCACTTTTCAATCTACAACATCCTACTGATTCTCTATCCCCCTCTTGCATGCACCTCATTATACTTAATCCACCTTTCCTATCCCTTTTCCTTTCTATTGTTAGGTCCTACAATATTTCACCAAACCTACTCCTGGCCCTGCAGTGTGGTGGGGTTTAGTTTGCCATCGGTCTGCTCTCCAATTTTAAGGTTTACCATCATAGATTTTGATCATGCCAGTGGAATTCCTTGTAGGTAATTTCCCCTGGGATATAATAAAAAATTTGAATTCCAGATACCTCTGGGCAAGAATAAGTGTAAATTGAGGACTCCAAGAATATAGCTATTCAAGAACACCACGGAAGGAAACCATGTATCCACAGCATGATGTCCAAATCATATCAGCATCATAAAGGGATCTAAAATTATTCCTGTATGTCCATAAAAGTGTCTTGATACCTCAAATTCCATTTGATACCTCATAAGATAACCAACCACTCATACAATTATATCGACAAAGATAATGAAGAATCTCTTGTACAAACAATCATATAGATTCTACTCCACCCACATGTGCGTGCTTCAAACTTAGATCCAGTGTTGAACCTCCTATGTGTATTCTTATTATAGGTCATTGTATCCACTCCTCAACACTTACTAGGGTCAACCGATATGTATTCATCATGAACCATCCTAAAAAAAAATTGAAAAAAGAGGTCCCGACAATGGAATCCAATGATGCAGCCTAGAACTTTACTAGTAGAGGCTCAATCCTGGTGCGCTAGCATGTCACTCAGCCTAGACTAAATTCTCACCTCAAACATGAAAAAAGGTACTCAGGTCCCTCTTTAGGGTTTGCTATGTACAGGATGTTGAACACGATGAAGAATTAAATCCATTTAGATCCATAACTAATATATCACTTTCTACAATGCATGTTCTAGATCTAGATCATAGAGAATAATAGACTTCAAATGATAACCAATGATGAAATCAAGAATTTAAAGAAGCTAATTATACTCAGGATTTTATACTCATAATTCAGCCTAATACAATTCCATTGCATTAGACATGACACAATGAACATAGAAGCTTATTACAATAGAGTAATACCATAAGTTTATGTACACAGTAGTTTCTGGCAGCATAACCTCACAGTAACTAAGCATCTCACATAGTATATCACTTTCTCCATATATGCAAGTTCATTACATATTTATATGGGTGGGGACTTTCCCTTCACCGCTTATCATAATTCCCAAAATAGGTTGCATGTTGAAAATAGCCATGCGCCTTTACAATAATAAGACACACATGCAAGAATGCTAACAATAGATCATCCTCATAGTCTAACTATGGCAGTCATAATTCTATCTATCAACCTGTATCTCATGCAAAGCACTCCTAGTAGATGCTCTTCAAAAAATGGCATGTGCGTGTTTCCCAAGTCTTCATCCCATGGTTGTGTGCTTTGCACAAACCATCTTCCAAAAATAGATCCCATAACTTGTGAAAACAACTAAGTCCTGAATCTATCTTTGTTCTCCTCATGGGTGATTCCCTTCTGTATCCTCTTACACCTTTGAACGCACTCAACATTGCTACCGCACGTGAATCTTCTGTATGCATTCTTACTAAGTGTTTTACATTCATTTTTTGAACAGTACATTTCATAGACATTAACTCACCTGATTTTTGTAGGGCAGGTTTAGCAAAGAAGGGAAGCTCCCATAGTTGTAGGAGATGACTCTAGTTTTATGTAATTTCCCTCCTATTACACCAAGTCATCCACCCTTGTGTTTCTAAGATTCAATGTAACATCCTGGATTCAATCTATATGAGAGACTATGATCCCCCTGCATCAAATTGTTGAACGGATTCCTCTAGTATTGTGGTTGAACTAGATAAGGGTTGCACATATATAGCTTCAAACTCCACTTCTCTACTTGGTATCATCTACCCAGAGGGTATTGCATTTCGGACAGTATAGTCTGAAGGACCCTTAGTTTTCGAATCTCCACCAATGAAGTCTCTTAGTTCACATGAGATGCCTTCTATTGAGATGCCATCTTAATTTCTTCACTTAACGTGTCCTAGAGTGTATCAATTATCCTTATGAATCCCTGAGCATATCGTACTTCGCTAGCTTCATCTAATTAGGAGCAATAAACCTGCCGCCTAAATAAGTCTACTCCACTATGCCACTCCGTGTAGGTAATCATTATAAGTGAAACACAATGCCACGTATGAAAGTTCAGGGAGAGAAATGTACTTAGCTGCTTCGAAGAGATTATCACAGGTTCATCGCAGGTCTGGAAATAATAGCTCGAGAGAAAAAATGATCACTCTGAAGTCCTGTAAAGACCAGATTTGGAAGATCTGGACTACCCTCACTCACCTAGGATTATACATTTTCCACCTACGGGGTTCACCTAGTCTACAAATTCGACACCACATGGTCTTTATACATTAATCTTTTAATATGAGTACATGGTATTGTCATAACTTAATCCTAAACTTTCACTGTCTGTCACACTGGATTTGCACTGAATGAGTTGAATAACCTGAACTTACGCGATAACATTACTTCACTACCAAGAACCTCCTTCACACACCTTAATATTCAAAATGAATGGGTCGAACTTAACCTCCATGTCCAACCACTAAGTGAATCTTCCCATTGAGCCTCCACCTACACTCACATTACATTGACCCAGATCTATTTTTCTAGTCTAATGTGGTCTTTGATCATGCTCTAAATTCTCTTATGAACACCTCACACTTTGTGAAGCAACGAGAACCATTTTTCTACCTTGTAGCTAATATCCCCCAATTAGTTTTGTGTCTAACCAACCTCCCTTAGAAACGCACCCTATACAGTGTGTGTGATGAAGATCTCGCTAGCCTATGATTTAATGTCACTCCACATGAATGCAAGGTATGTAGTAGATGAAACTCTGAGCATGGAACCACTAGTAAAATGTGACATTAGCGTACTAGCATCACCAATGTGTCACTACAACAAAAGATTTATGGGGTTTACAAAGCTTAGTGACGATGAAAGGAAACACATATACAAGGAAAATGCATTAAAGGGTAAACCTAAGATAGGATGAAAACACTACCTTATTACTAAGGCACCAAGAAGAAGCTTATTAATAGTAGGGATTCAACATTGACCGGGGTGCCTAGGGTTAGAATAAGACGCCCCTAGGCACCCTAGTACATGATGGGGCATCCAAATATTGGGCTAGACTAGAAAGGGATGTCCTAAGTCAATGTATGGATAGGTGCAACAACATGCATGTCCCAATGAAATGCACTTGGAACTTTCCATAAAGGTGGCACAAAAACTTGGAATCATACAGAAGAACCATTTATTCCAACCTCCAGAACATTCTAAATACTAATTTCATGACTAGGCTAAATCATGTCTAAAGTGCCTAATTTGTCTTTCTACATTCTATCTTCCAGCTCCATTGATGCTATGGTGAGTTAAAACGCTCAGTAACATTCAACTAGCATCAATTTTTCTACTGTGCTCTTCCATGTAGACTTTCCCATCAGCCAATCCTACTATGTCGATGCAATAGACACAAGGACGGAATTATATAAAGAAAAATTTGGAGCGTAAAATAGTCTAAAGAATGTGCATAAACACTGATGAGATTGAACCTAGGGTGGATTGCGGATTTGTAATTAGTCTCTTGTAGTGAATTGTACTTCTATTAGACCAAAGTAAGAGAAGAGAATTTTATCATCCTAATCCTTCATTTCCAACATCATTGTCATTGTTATTGTTGTAAATGTTGTTTCCCTCAATATGACTTGTTGAAATCTTCAGTAGTTCCATTAGACCTCGATGAAGAAATGATCAGGGTAGTCAAGTATTTAAGCATGGGCTACCATAAATGTCATCCAATAATATGCATGTATATAGAAATGAGTACCCCAATACGCACTTGTTAAAATACAATAGAATAAAATCCATACCTGGAAAATGTGTACCTGATCCATTCTCCCAAAGGAACCTTGTTGTAGGATAGTCCTACATTAGGTGCAAATCCTTTGTAGGTGCTATGAAGAAACTTCGGGTTCACCATGTAAGATAATCTATACAAATGTGACGATGTAGCACAACCTATGCCTAATGCGTCATAGGGTAGAAATAGTTAATCCAAGAAGTCAGGATTTCCTATGTTGTATAAATGGGTTCCAGAACTATTTTATAATTGCCCCAATGACATTTCATTTCTAAGGATACCCAAGCTTCCTCAAGGCACTGGAAAGAGATCGCAGACCCCTGGCTTAGTTGATTGGAAGATCCTCTGTACAAGTTGTCTCCCATTCACAAACAAACCATCATGGAAGTCTTACGCATGGTGGCTCTAAAATCCTGAATAATTTCCAGATCTAGTAGATCTGGACTCCACTGAGATTCCTGGGACCATAATGGGGAACCCCGATGTGCTCATGGTCTATAGATTAGGTACACTGGTCAGAAAAAAAATCATCCCGGTCATGAGTTTGGTATAGATGCAAGTCCATCTAGAACTCTGTAGATCTATATCACTGGCATGACACCGAATGGAAATTTGTTTCCTTGACTAGTGACTACTTCAGTATGTTAGGCATCGAACACCTAGGAACAAAATAGACAAATATATCCTCCAAATCAATGGGTTGCGAATGTTGTCAATCTGAACAAACTACGAATTTGACATTATGATCTAAGAATTGCTACTGTACATCCTCAGACCTATATATAATTCTAGAAATGAGTGTGTGCAGGTCTTGAATTACACTTTTTTTGGTTTAACTACACACTAAAAATTGTGAACTCTTGAGAATTAGTAGGATCCAATGGTATATGTGCCTTCGCAAATAAAATCTTGTTTATGAAATACTTAAGAGCCATATCCCTCCCAATATAAAATACGTAAGACAATAGCCAACACGTATTGCCTAGCCTTTATGCAGTGTCACTAAATCATAGAAAAAATCTTCGCACTCCATTGTTGTGTAATTATGCTCAGCTAGAGTTAGATTCTATTCTTGTGACACTAGGACCCACATTATGGCGTTGATAAAAAATCCCTATATTGATAGGATGTGTGATCAACTGCTCAAATTTTCATCCCTGACATCATCCACAATGCTAACTGTGAAAGGGCTTGTCCTAGGATGATAAATGTATAGAATGGCCCCAACAAGAAGTGGAAAAGCTTCAACCTCTAATGCATGAAAGGGCACACATGTTGTGACCAGGGTGCATCCTAGTGAAATATTCCTTTTAGGCCTCAATAGTTGTTCCAAGGGTGTGGAATCCTAGACATGAAAACCTAATTGATGAATTTTTTTTAGTAACCTGTAGCCCCAAAAATTTATGCACCGCACTTTGATTGACAGGCTCCTCCAAACCATAAAATAACAGATGGCCAAAAGGTTTGGATTAATTGGTACTTTATTCACTTGAGAACGTTCCTTACAATAGTAGTATATAAGACCGAGCTAAACATTGTGCCAAATTGGAGTATTTTGTGTCTACAAGAAACATTTCTTAATGTTTAGAGTAGATACAGTTTAACTAGAGCTTCAAGTATTTCAAACATCAATCTCAAGTATACCTCTGAAAATGATATTTTACTAATCCATACATTGTCCAATCATCTAGGTAGAATTGTAGATATTACATATGACCCATAAGTCTTGGAATGCTATAAGACCATGAAGGAGATGCGTCATAAAATCCACAATAGGTGTATTCATTTTTACACCCACCAAAGAACAAGGGAATCCCATGTGCATCAGCCTATCACCCAGTGGGCACTAGGCACTCACCCAAGGCATGCGCGGGTGCTGAGTCTCTCTTTTATGTGATTTGAGTGGGAAAACATCATCTATGATCCAAAATTTAAAGAAAGTGAGTGGGAATGAGACATACAAACATCATAGAGCTCAGAACGGCTCTAGACCATTGTAGTCATTACAAACAGAGATACTTTAACAGACTTAAAGAATTGAATCAAAATAGAAAGGAAAATGCATAGGGATTCATATTCATCTTATAAACATACATGAAAAAGAACTATGAAGAATCAATATGAATCCAGAACCAAGAAGGATCATATTCAGATAACTTGGTAACCTCATTACATTCATTAGATTCATTACAGAACATCACAGTATGGCAGACCAAAGTCATACATCATAACTAGATCTACATATCCTTTAGCTCTCAAAAAAAATTTTATAACCCTAAGCCCTTGATACATCCTTCTCCTATATTTTATCTACCCAACCCAATATGACTCCTTGCAGCATTTCTACATAGCTCGGCTCTCTATCTTAATCTCTCACTTTTTCTTTATGTGGGTGCTTGTATTTATAGGCACCTTGAAGTGCCAACTCATCCTTCTACGGCCTCAAATCCAATGCCAAGTGTCTGAATGTGGTCCTCCATGGGTGCATGCTCCTTCAGGCCTGAGCTCTCCACTCTTTTCCATGATGGCCTTCTAGAAGCCTCCATCGTAGGGCATATTCCTTCCTAGGCCAACCTATCACCAGGATGACACCTTATCCACTCCACATGCAGTCGGGTCACGCTTTTCTGTGTCCTACCCGATACACTAAAATATGGCTAAGTATCAAGACCTTGTTCTTCCAGCATGTAACACGGTCCTTCTAAAACCCTCCTAGAACCCTTCCTTGCACACTTCTTCTTGCTGCCCATCCTTCAATGTAGGCCCATGCCCATGACCTTTTGTGTACTTAGTAAATATTTTAGGGGCCCAACATCACCCCACACTTTACCTATTCTCTGCTACCACGTGGGAACACTTCTTCAAAGAAAGAATTACAATAGGCTTAACGCCTTGGAAAAAGAATAAGGGAATGAAGAATTGGGAAAAAAATGAAAGAATGGGGAAGTGTTGTCATTATTGCAACAAGATAGGAAAATATCTTTGTAAGTCGGCCTCCAACTTGTTCCAGGCATCAAATTCATTTTGCACTCTCTGGCAGAGGTCACCGACTAGGGTGCTTACTTCCCCAAAACCCAGTCCATTTCCTCGAGTGTTCAATGTCTCAACCATTCCTTCCAATTCCTTGCCCACGTCCTCAAGCACATCCATCCTTCTTGTAATCTGGGGGTAAAACTCCTTCAGCCAGTTTTTAATTGAACCTCATAAGGTCTCAATAGCTTTTGACTTCTTCTCGACCTCGGCTAGGATCCTTTCCCACTCTACTCTATTTCCTTTGTTCTTCTCTTGGAATTCCTTGAGCTCTACCTCGTGAGTGGCGACCAGAATGCTTGCCACTTTATCTCTATCTACGTAACTATCATACATGGCCTCAACAGTATGGGTAGAAATTTTCACATCAGCAAGAACCTTGTTGTACTTAGAAATGATTACTGCAACCTTTAATTTTTCCTCCTCTCCAGGCATGTTGCTACTTCTTCCATGGATTCTAAGGCTAGAGGTTTCCTTTCCATGGTGAGGATGCACGTTAAGTCTTCAAGGCACTCAAGGGAAGATCCATACTTTTGTGTGGGAAGGTGCCAGGTCTAGATGCTTCAAAAAAATGGCATCTGTGATGGATTCTACCTTCTTATATACCTCATGCACCCTTCCCTTTTCTTCCTAAGTTCACACTTTAGCTGCACACTAATTAGTTCCTCATGCTTCAAGTTCTTGGTTCTCTCTTCTAGCTCTTCTTCCCTCTTTTCTAGCTCTACCTCTAGAAATTTTACCCTGTCATTCCTTCCAAATAACCTGGCTTCTAGCTCAACTGAGACCTTATTTAAAGCATTGCAGTACTTGTTCATCTGAAATATGTTGAGCGCTCACCAAGGGGTTATCTCCTTTTGACTCAGGCATCTTCATTAGTGCTCCTTGGCTTACCTCGAACTCTAGCTCATCGATGTGGGACTCAATTTCCCACGAAATCATTTTCCTCATCTGAGGGTATGCACCTTCTTCATCAAACTGAATTCATTTCCAAGAGTTGATCTATTGGGATTGTGCTTTGGAAGCGTGCACACAACACCTTGTTGTGATCATCAATGTAGTCCATTCTTGGTATTTTTGATCTCCATGCACTTTCCACCTATGCACGTGCCTTTAGGAATATTTACTGTTAGGCTAGGGCCTCCCATGCTTCCTTGATCTTTCCCTACACTTTCTTCCTTATCTTCCTTCATCACTATATCAGTGTTATGCTCCAATTCTTGTTCTACTAAGGCTTTAATGATTTTCATTCACTTCTCTTTCTGCCACCTTGTTTACTTCATCCTGCGTGAGGTTTGGAGTCCTCTGACTCTTTGTGCTAACCTCTTCACCTCCTTCCATGTCTTGGGTGCCCTCCTCCTCCTGGATGCCCTTCCTTTGCACAAAGTGATAGTCATTCTTCTCCTCTTTTCTTCTTCTTCCAAATCATGCATGCTGAAAACAAGTGGTTCTTGGTCCCCTTCAGGATCATCTTCTTCATCATCATCCCTCTCACCTATGTATTTCTCCAAGCTCTTTGTTTCCTTTGAGTCAACTTCCTCCATCACCTTCTATTTCTTCCTAACTGGGGATTCCAGTATAGGAGATTCTGCTTTTTCTTCCTCCTCTTCTAGTGATTTCTCCTCTGTGATAATATTTCCTTGCTCTGGCACCTCCTCTCTGACTGGAGACCTCTTCCTTGTGCATGTAAGTACTTGTTCTAGCACTTGTTCCTAGGGCACCCACCGCTTGAGTATCTTGGACACTTGGTGCCTTCTTTCTTTATTTCTTTTGTCTCCTTTTTCTTGGGTGTGGTCTTCTTCCTACTTGTTAGGTCCTTAGGTATAGCTATCTCATTTTCAAGATAAGTTCCCTTCTCAAACTTGGGCCTTATGCGAAGGTATACACATGCTGTGGACCCCCCTGCAATAGGTAGAGTCATGGGTTTTATCATCTGAACTTCATGTGATACATACTTTTCCATGTACGCACACTTGTTGGGGTAGACCAACATCATGCGCATCTCCTTGTGGTCCTGATCCAAACTTCCAAGGTCAAACTTCAGTTTCTTGGATTCCTTGAATCTGTTTACCCCCACCTAGAAGTACTGAGTGGTGAAATAAAATGGAAGTTTACACTAAGGGCTCATGTTTTCATCCACCAACTGAAATTTGCCAATGCAAAAGTGTTGGTATACTACAAATTTAGCTTCTCCTTCTGTGAGCTTTGGTAGTTGTTCTGGGATCCTCCACTCTACCCTGAATTCATTCCTCAAGTGCACGTATACCATTTCTCAAGACGTGCCTTATGAACGGCCATCATGTTATCACAAATATATTTCTCAAATCTCTTTTTGGGTGAGGGGTCTTCCTCTGGGTACTCCCATACAAACTTATCTACCGCATCTGACACTCTAATCTCTAAAAATACAATAGTTAAGAGGACATTGCTGAAAAGTATCTTGTCACCCTCCTCACACATTGCTGATGATCTCATCCATGATGTATGTATAAAAGTTATAGATTGTGCACCCTCTGATATCCTTCTGTAGACATTGAGCCATGATTTGTTCACCTGCGTCCACCTCTCTTGGTCATTAAGTTTTGTTACCATGCACGTGGCCATTCTCATCACCAGGTCTTGGATATCTAATATCAAAGTACCTTGACCCTTTCTTGTATGCATATGCGGTGACGGTTTCTTTGATGGCTTCTTTCTCACATAGGTCATCCTCTATACTTTCTCCTTCACAGATGAGACCTGTGAATTTTGAAATCAGCTAAGGAGTTATGCACATTTTTTGTTGTGGGAAGTGAAAGTGATCTTCATGTATGTGTGACATCAGCCACTGATAGAGGTGCTCAGGCTTCCCAAAGTAGGGAAACTCATAGAGTTGCAGCAATCCCACCTTTTCCAACTTCACTTTTACTTCTTCACTATAAATGGGTAACCCTTCTGGTGTCCTCTTGTTTTTCAGGTGCACTAACTCCAGCGCCATCTCTTTTTCACATTTGTTTGTGTGATGGTTATAATCACTTACTGTCATGTTTCTTAAATGGGATTCCCACTCCTTTCCCAGTAAAACCCCATTGGGTACTGCATTTCTACATACCATTCTTCATTAGTACTTGTGGTAGTTTCTTGTTGTTTTCCCTTGCCCTTTCCTTTCTTAGGTGTTACAGCTAGTTTCTTGGGTGCCATTGTGTTAGGTTATCTTTGCACTTCAACTTCTCTTGCTCTACTTCTTCTACCCTTTCCAAGTTTAGATCTCAAACTTGTGAAGAAACTCCTTTCCAACCTATGCCCTAGCTGCAAAACCCTCGCTGGAATATCCCCTTCACAAGATGATGCTTCTCCACAACTCTCTCCATGCCCATGAACTATTCCCCCCTAGTTTGCAGATCAAACTAGTCACTCATGGATTAAATTTATCCAATTTTTCTTCACACGGATCAACTCTAGAAACCCTAGTTCATAAAATATCTTCCTTCTTTGTATTCACAATGTAAATAATGAAGTGTCCAACCTTCTATTTATAGTTTTTCCCACTTTTTAACATTAAATGCTACCTTACCTACCACCATACTTCAACACTTAATGTAATCTTTTTCAACAAAGTTTGACTTTAGCACTTTCACTCATGCCCAATCCTGCACGTGGATAATTCCCCAACCTTCTGGCATGTAACCAATCCATCTTGACAGGAGACTCTTATGCGTGCATCACCAGCACCAAAGGTACTTCCATCATGATTTTTTCTCTCACCTACCTCATGTTGCTTTTGTGCTTCTTCCAATCTTGTACGTGGATCCACAATGTAGCCTTACCCTAACACCAACCATCCTTTTTCACCTTTCCTCTCATGCATTTCCTTTCCCAGGGCCATCCAACCAGGCTTTCCAATGCAATCCTTCCTGAAACTTCACACTTTGTAATTTCTTCCACCTTACTCCACCCCACACTAAAATGATGTGTGGTCCTTTACACAGTTACAACCTTTAAAAATTAATGAGATTACTATTCACCCAAGGAACAACACAAAACAACAATGAGAAAGGGAAACACAAGAAAATAAAATGCATTTAAAGGAAATCCTAAACTAACTGGCAATACTACCTTATTACAAACACCAAGAAGACTTATTTATAGTAGGGCTTTAGCCTACTCCCATTGAAGTGTCATGGAAATCTCATCCCATATCCAATGCTTGCAACTGGACACATGCCTGAATCAAGGATGTACGAGATGATGTAGGGGCCCAACCAATGGACTTTCAACTTCCCAGGATGGCACAGAAACTTTGAATCATATAGTAAGACCATCTGCCCAACCTCAAAATTTTGTTCTTAATGTGATGATCATGTCATGCCTTTTGTTTTACTTTTTTAGTTGTCTGGCTCCACCTGGTGAGTGATCATCTTTCATCCAATTGCATTAACTTGTCAATTCTTTCCTCCAGCGCTTGTTCATCGGCCAACCCTCCTGCGTGCACTATACGCAGAGAAGGTAACATGAATTCAAATGGTAGGAAAGCCTCCATGCCAAACACCAATTGAAATGGTGTGGCCTTATTCAACCTCTTGTAGGTTGTCCTATATGCCCAAAGAATGGCTGATACTTTATCATCCCAATCCTATCTACCAACATCACAGATCTTAGTCAATGTGTGACTAAGTATTTTGTTAAATGCCTCAGTAGTTCCATTTTCTTGAGGGTGATAGGGGGTAGTTTTGTGATGGGCCACCATGAATTCTGATAACATAATCCTGACCGTTTCATTGAGGAAGTGTGTACCTCTATCACTTGTCAAACTCAATGGGCATCCATACCTACTGATTATGTTTTCCCATAAAAATCTAGTAGTGGTAGCCATTGTACAATCCTTTGTAGGTGTTGCCTCTACCCACCTTGTCAAATAATCAGTGCAAGTGAGGATATACCATGAACCAGTCCTTCACACTATCAAGATTGGTCTGAACAAAGTTGATAGCCCACTTCTTAAATGGTTCCACGTTGGCTATTGGTCACAAAGGGCATTTCATCCCTTTTTCCAGGTTTTCCAAGGCACTGGAAATGGTCACAGGCCTTGTAAAACTCAATGCAATCTTGATAAATGGTCTCCCACTAGATCCCTGCAAGTAGAATCTTCCACGTGGTTGCATTTCCCACATAGTGTCCTCCTGCAATCCCACCATGCACCTCTTCCATAATTATAATGTGCTCATGTTCTAGCACGCATCGACAGTAGAACCTCATCACGACCCATTTTGTATAGATCTCCACTAATTAGCATGTAGGGGCATGACACGTATGGCCAACTTCTTCTTCTCCAAGGCCTTCATTCCATTTGGTGCCACACCTATTTTAAGGAATAATGCAATGTCTTCTAATCTGAGGGCATGTCATAACCTAAATAGTTGTGCATCTGGCATAGTATCTTCAATGCTTTACGTCCTCTCCTGAATCAATTCCTAGATAAATGATTCAGGTCGTGGAATTACTTTTTCCTAGTTTGACAACCACCATGAACTCAAATTCTTGGAACAATAGTACCCACCGACATATGCACCCTTGTAGAATGGGTTTGTTCACCAAGTATTTCAATGTCATATGGTCAGTGTAAAATATAAAAGGTTTGCCAGCAGATACTTATCTGAACTTGTGAAGCACATAGATCATTGACAATGCCTCGCTCAGTCGTAGTGTAATTCTTCTCTGTTGGTGTCAATTTCCTACTTGCAAAGCATAAAGGATGATCAAAAATCCCTTCACTAGGCTTGTGCAAGTACTGCTCCAATGGTGGTTCCTGAGGCATCCACATGAACATGGAAAGGCTTATCCCAAGAAGGGAAATGTAGGATGGGCGTACGGTGACAAGCCTATCCTTTAAAGTGTTGAATGCCTTTTGTTATGCCTCTCCCCAATGAAAGGAACTTTTATGTCTAAGAAACTCTTCTAAAGGCGTGATGATCTTGGCATATCCCTTGATGAACTTTCTATAGTACCCGTATGCCCAAGAAATCCACGCAACTGTGCTTTGACTAGTAGGCTCCCTCAATCCCACAATTACTGCAACTTTTGCGGGATCTACTAGTAGGCCCTCCTTACATATGATGTGCCCCAATAATGTTCCAAATGGGGTAGCAAAGACACATTTCTTAATGTTGAGGGATATCCTCAACTACCGACACCTTTCAAACATTAGCCTTAAGTTGTCACAATGGTCCTTCACTAACCCATATACTGTCTAATCATCTAGGTAGACTTGAAGAAATTTATGGATGAAGTCCTGGAAAGCTTGTACCACAATGCGTGAGAACACAGAAAGTGCATTCTTCAACCCAAACGACATGAATATATAGGAAAAAATTCCCCACTTAGTGGTGAAATGTCATCTTCCTTTGGTCCTCCTTTGCGATCCTTACCTAGTGATAGCCTGAGAATCCATCTGTGAAAGAATAGACCTCATGCGCCTTGCCACTCCCTCTAATATTTCTTCAGTGAATGGGGTTGGGAAAGGATCAATGATACACACTACATTTAGGTCCATGTAATCAACATAGATCCTTATCCTTCCATCCTTCTTGATGCTAATTACCATTGGACTTATCCATTCTGACTCTTCAACAACTTCAATAATGCTTGATGCTATCATCTTATCTATTTCTTCCTTAATCTTCACACACAGGTTAGGATTCATTTGGTATGGTCTCTTCCAGACTTGGTGTGCACCCTCCTTCAACTTAATTCTCATTTCTCCTAAGGAATGGTGAATGCCTTTTAGTTCATGATACCCACACGGGAATAAATCCTCAAATTCACGTAAAAGATCAACGATCTTAGAGACTTCCTTCTCTGACCAATAGTCTCTGATGATAGCCTCTTTAGGATCTTCTTCTGAGCTGATGTTAACCTTCTTTGTCCTTAAAGGATTCATGATAGGCATGCACCCATTCATCAGACACTATCTAACACCTCACACATCCCTATAGAATGGTCAACATCCAAGTTTTCTACTTCTTCCCCATCAATAACATACACCATATTTCCTTACTTCTTTTTCCAAACATGCACTCAAGCTGTATCTCTTTTATTTCTTCTTTCTCAAAGTGTGCCTCTAGGATAGGTTCACCTAGCAACTCCAGTAGCCTATCTTCTTCCATGGCACTATCCTAATGGTAAGGTGCTTGACAACCTATAACGCCTTATCCACCAAGGGTTTTGTACTCTGATACTTGAATGTTTGAATGAGATCAGCCACTAACTCTTGCCAATTCCCTGTCTAGCAGCGTGTCTCATAATGAATGTACCATGCATGTGCACACAACCTTGTAGGGTGGAATACAACTTGTGAACCCATAATGAAGGTGCCAATGCTTCTATGCTTCCCATTCTAGGTTGTCTCACATGCTTGGATATGGAAGGAAGCAGGTCTATTTACCATGGTAATATTTTATAGTTGTGGGCACGTTACTCCTACAAAATCTTACAGAGAAAGAAATTCTCACCTCACACTATTCCAAGAGGCTATCCCAATGTGTCTCCCACCAGCGTGTATCATTTCTGAGTAGGACGTAGCTTAAAATCCCTCTTTATTCATTCTCCTTCTTCTATTGAGCTTCCATCTCCTACAAAAAGACCTCGGGGAAGGCTCCTCCTGAGTACTTATTAGTGCAGAATCACATCACCCCTGAGTGTTTGTAACCAGATGGGTTGAGACTCTCAGTGTGATTGTGCAACATGGAGCATCTCTCAAAGTGTGGGACCTCGCGAGTTGAAAGAGCTCTTTGGATTAAGGTCAGATTCCTATTCTTCTATTTAGGTGCATGTAAATAAAATCTTACAGAGGATCTACTCTAAGCCTACTTTATCTTACCAAGGAGAGAGAGGTTGAGAAGATACAATAAAATAAACCTAATTTAATGAGGTGATGCACCAAAGGAATGTTAGACACTCATTTTGTAATTTAACACAGACCACCAAAATGTAATACAAACACCATGCATAGGTAACCAAACTATAATGAGAGATTAGAAGGCAACAATGAAACACATAAGAGGGTAAAAAATCATCCATAGAACATATATTATTGCTCCAAAGTTGATACAGTATGCATTATAATGGCCAAGAGGCAAAACTTAGCATTACAAACTTGAATGGGGAGGTTAGCACTCCATGAACTTGTCTGCAGACTAGAGGAGAAGGGAGGGTTCACAATAGAAATGTCCAACTCTTTACAATGAGCCCCGCCCTTTATTTTATAAGATTCAGAACAAAGAGAAGAAGGAGATAGAGGTGGGAAAATTAATTTGAATCTCAACTACTGGCCATCAATGCCTCTGAAAATCCACCCCAAATCTGGCATATCCGCTGACTTTGTGTCTACTCGGTGTGTTGAAGAAGGGAGAGCGGCATATCGAATCAAATCAGATCTAGTGGTTAAAGAAATCAGATTTTGTACATTAATGGCATGAAGACTGTTTCCCCATTTATCACCCACCAAACCTATTTGTAATTAAAGTTTCAGGTTTCCATGGCATATGGTGAGGTCGAGACCTTTCCAACGAGTGCCAAATTTATTGAATTTTGGGCACTGGGTCGAAAGATATGTTCATTTGAGTGTTTGAGTTGGGTCCGTACAAAAATGGTGAAAACTAGTGAGCATAATGGATCCGCAGGCCTGAAATTCACTTTGTGCCTTTTGGCACCAAAAATCACAAAATGTAAAATTTACCTCGTAACCTTGCTTTTTACTTTTGGCAAAAAATCACTTTTGGGCCACGAAGGTCCACTTTTTCCATTTGGGCAAAAAGTCTCTCTCATGCTCACCGGCCCACATGTAATTGAGGCTTGACACGTGGCTCCTTAGGCATCAGTGGAGGTGTGACTCATTTCTTCACTTTACGCCTTCTTAGGGCAAAAAGTTCAAACTACCTCTGACGACCCGCCTTCCTGCTTTGACTTTTCAACATGGCCACATGTCAAGTTGGTGCTAGTTTAGGGACCGCTTTTGGATTCAATCTTTGGAGGTGTGCTAAAGAGACACATGGCACCTTCCAAAGTTGCTTAGTTTCCTTATGTTTTTTAGCTAAGTCCTTTTCTTGGTGGGGCCATAAGTCTGACCATGGACACGTGGAGGATTTGTGCTTGTTTGGAGGCCTGCTCTAAATTTTACTTTGTGAAGTAGCGTCGTGCTGACACTTGGCTCCTTCTGCCGACCTACCTCTACTTTGACTATTCAACCCCCGACTCTGTCCCTTTTTTGGAGCCTAGGACATGTGGCAAGCTTGCACTCATTTAAGTCTTTGTTCAGGGTCCTACTTTTGAATGTGCGTTGTTGAGACACTGGCAGCTTCCGTTGATTCTTCCATACTTAGCAAATTTTAGCTCGATCTGAATCATTGGTGAAGCCCAAAACCTTTGAGTCTTTCTCTGTTTCTCTCCTTTTGAGCCTCTGGTTTTCTTTGACACTATTTGTTGCTTCCCCAACCCTGCTCCTTTATTTTAGAGCTCATCTACAACCTATTTGTTGAATTTGAAATGTGGACTCGCATGACAAAACCGTCCCTTAGATTTCTTCCTACACAGGGTCATGTTTGATCAATTTTTTCCGGGGGCAAAATTGAGGTAACAATTTGGTGACTTATGGGGACGTCTTCCTACTAGATGGAGAGAATCAACTACCTTATTGAAGCATCCATTGGGTACATGGAGTCATAATTAATATCCTGATCTGATCAGAATTTTGAAAATATGGTCCTTGAGCCACTTGGACATTGTTAAAACTAGAGATGACCCTGAATCTTTTGGAAACGGGCCCTTCGAGACTCAATTTTAGTTACTCTGTATTTGTTCCATTTTAAAATTAGCAACCGTATCGGAAACTATGGGTCTCCCCGATGGAAATGCTGAAGGGGCCTGGTGCATTCAGCTGGAGGCACATATGAACTGTATAACTGACACAAACCTGGAGCAACAAAAAACTTGTGCCACAACACTTAGGGAAATAAAAAACTATGCTATAACAGAAACAATATGCATACGTACTTAGAGAAATTAAAAAATCTAGGCTAATATTTTATAAGGGCGAGGAATTTTTCCTTTTAGTAGCAAGTGTTTGAGATGGATCCCATTCACTGGGATATGACAATTCTTCGTCATCTAATCTAGCCAACCAAAAGGCATTACTACTTGTGCACCTTATGATTAGGAAAGGGCCACTACAAATGGCATCAAACTTGGAATGTTTTCCTGGTTTTTTCCCCAATCAACATCCCATTTTATAACTAAGACCCCCTCTTTAAAGATCCTTATTCTTGCTTTCTTATCAAAGGTCTTCTTGATCGATGTCTTGATCCTTCTCCATGACCTACATTGCATGCTCTCTTGCCTCTGCTTACTTCCATTAGCTCTGCATACCTAATTGCCATAGGTTCAAACTTGGCTAGTTCCAACTGTTTCATGAGCTCCAAAGCAGGAAACTCCAATGATATGGGCAATATTGCCTCTTTTCCATCCACAAGCTTGTATGGGGAGCTACATGTGGACCTTTTTGATGTGATCCTATTAGGCCATAGAGATGATTTGAGCTTTGTACGCCAAGTTCTTTGATTGTCATCAAGAGTCCTTCTGATAATCCTTAGCAGGTTCTTATTTGTGGACTCTTCTTGGCCATTACCTTGAGGGTAATAGTTTGATGAAGTGTTGAGGTACACACCATTCTTGATTGCCCAGTCAGTGATCCTTTTACCAAGGAATGCCAATGCATTATTTGATATAATAGTGGCAAGGACTCCAAACCTGGTGGTTATTCCTTCATAGAAATCCAAGATGTTGGATTCATTTGCTTCTTTAAGTGCCACTGCTTTAGTTCACTTGGTGAAATAATTTGTGGCTGTAAGTATCCACTTGTGGCCTTGGTTTAAATTTGGGTTAATCACCCCAATGAAGTCTAGTCCCCATTGCATGAATGGCTGGTCCACTGAAATGGGATGAAGGGGCAGGGCTGCTAGCTTTTCCTTTCTTGTGAAGAATGCACATTTTTTACACTTCTTGACCCATGAGTAGCAGTCCCTAAACACTATAGGCCAATAATAACTAGATTCATGATGATTTTGAGAGCTGTTACTCGAGGAGAAAAGTGGCCTCTATGCTTCTGCATCATGGAACTCATGCAATACCCTTTCAATTTGGCATGTCCCATTGTGCCTCAATAGGACACTATTGATATCCCTTCTTGAACAAAACACCATCGATAAGTACATATATGGAATGGCTTGTAGTCATGAGGTATCTTCAATTTTACTTTGTTTCCATTCTAGAGGGCACAAACCTATTTGAAGGTAATGCACCAAGGCTTGAGTTCAACATGTAGTAGGTGTATCATTAGTTGGTTGTTCTTGATCATTTTGTAGAAATATGATAGCCTCTTTTCCACCCTCCTGACTCAGCCTGTTGCTTAGAGGCGAGTTGTTCACATAGACCCTTACCTCAAACCAGTTTGGTCACCTTGATCTCAATGTCATATTCCATTACTCGGGTGATCCAACTTGCATTCTATTCTCATTTAAGTCCTTGTTCAGGAGAAAATCTTTAACAATGGCATGGGACATGCTAGCAATTGGATCTTATTATTTGAGACCAAGTGTCTAAAATTCTTCAAGCTCCTAATAATAGTAAGGGCATGTTTTTTAATGAAAGAGTATTTTACCTCATAGTCTTCCAAGCTCTAGACTGAAGAAGGCTATGGGTTGTTCTAAACCTTCCATGATTGGGCTGGACCAATATGGCTAAGATGGTGTCTGACCCTCCAAAAGCATATAGTATGAAGTCTTTTGAGAAGTCTAGGTTAATAAGAGTTGGGGCCTGTGATATTGTGAGTTTGATGGCCTTGAAACTCTCTTTGCCTTCTGATGTCCATTTAAATGCACGACTCTTCTTTAAAATCATTGTTAAAGGATTCACAAGAGTGGAAAAATTAGGTATAAACCTACAAACAAATTTTATCCTCCCTCAAGAAGCTTTGTAGATATTTTTTGTGTTGTGGCAATGGAAGTGTCTGGATGGCTTCCACCCTTTCAGGATCAATTGCCAACCCTTTTCTCAGAGACAATGTGGCCCAACAATTTCCCCTCATGAGCTAGGGAACACACACTTATTTGGGTTTATTGATACTCCCGAACCTTCTACACCTCTGAAACACCTTCCTGAGGTGGAAGAGATGGTCTGCAGTATTATTTGAGAAGACAGCTGATATCATCAAGATACACCAGGACAATATTGTTGATTAGGCCTTTGAATGCCATGTCCATAGATCGCTAAAATTTTGCTCCAACATTTTATAGTCCAAATAGCATCTTCTTATAAGCATATGTGCCCCATTTGGTGGTGAAGGTTATCTTGAACTGATCTTCCTCTTTCACCATTATCTAGTTATAGCCTGAGTATCCATCTAACAATGAAAAACCTCTCAGAACTAGCTACAACCTGTAAGATCTGTTCCATTGATGGAAGTGGATAATGGTCATTGAGCAATGCTCTGTTCATGTCATGAAAGTCCACACACAGTCTGATTTCTCCATTGTTCTTCCTCACAGGCACCAAGTTTGCAACCCAACTCGAATACTTGATAGGAAAGATGATACTGGCCTCAATTAGCATGTTCAACTCTTTCCTCATGAGAGGCTTAATGTGAGGATTTACTGGCCTCTTGCTTCTGTTTGAAAGGCTTAGATCTTAGATCCAACTTGATGGTATGTTGTGCCAACTTTGGATTGAAACCTCTTAAATCTTTATAAGTCTAGGCAAAGACATCCGAGGAATTCTCGACAAAGTTGAATAAAACTCATATTTTTCTTGTTGAGTGCTTACCTTGCCAATCTACAACGTTTTGCCTTCTTCTATGAAAATGGGCTTTGAATCCTCACCTTTTACCTAGATATTCACCTTCTCCTTTTGGAATTGGTCATTTGGGTTGAAGATTGATTACAAAGTGACAAGACCCCTTTGGTAATTTGTTGGTCCTCAGTTGCACCACTTGATCGCCATACTACTGCTCCAATCTGTCTTGGTTCCTAGAGGAGAACTTGGCTTCTTCTTGTAGAAATTTGAATTTTTTTTGATCATTTTCGAATACTTTCCAACTTTTGTTGTTGTCTAGGAATAGTTGGCCTCACAACCAACTTGATATAGGGCTGAGATTTATCACTCTTGATACTCTCCACAACGTTTAAGGCTGCCCCAATTACTGCCAATCTGTCTGCTACTTCATTCTTTTTCCTTAGGATGGAATTGATGTTGAATGCCTCAAAAGCCTCACTGAGGTCCCATATCCTAGGGCTTGTAGCTCTTTGGCAGATCGTTCTTAGTAGCGTTTTATCCTCGGACCTGATTAACAACTAGTTAATTGTCACCAAACACTTATAAATTCTTTATACTCCTTTTCCTTTCCTAATACAATACCATGGACCAAAGCCTCATACTCTGTACTGTGTTGTTTGAACAGGAAAATTGGAAATAGAAAGCTGAGTAGTATTTCATACCTTGGGGGGAAACAAGCATAACTCCTCCTCTGGATCCTTGCCTACTTCTTGAGCCATCAAAGAATAATTGTCCATACTTCATTGTCATCTTTATGTTCTGGCTTAATGATGTCCAGGAAGAGGGTGATCCTCCTCATGTAGATAGTAGACTCCTAGCTCAGATTCCTCCATCTATTTATAGGGGTGAAAAAGCATGCCTCTTATTTGCCCACTCATTCAAGGGTCAAGTCTGGGATATACCCCACCTTGGTATCTACTTCACAAGTGCTTGGGAGGTCTTTCTGATCAAAGGCTAAACAATTGGCATTGATTGAGACTGGGTACAATAAGACTCAATATGGTAATCGGCAATGGGTTCAGACCTAATTGTAGCCTTAGCTCCTTACCTTGTTCTAAAGAGCATGTGTGACCAATCAACTTAGACAGATATGCCCCCAATCTTAGCAGTGAAGTCTCTTGACAAAAACAATACAAAATGTGGTAGCAAGTCTATGACTGATACATTCTGCAACACAATCACATTGGGGTATGTGCATGCAATGTGAAGCTCAAATATTTTATGACTCAAATAGTTGTCATTGCTATTGTCCCATCCAATTGCCCTACCCCCCTAGAGATGAATTCGTATTGAAGACCTAGTTGATCAGTCTATTTTATTTGGCATTACAGAGTTGCTTGCTTCCTAAATCAATCATGTAATTATGTACCAAAATGCCCCCCAATGATCAATGAAACATAGAATGGAGGGGGGCTTCAAATTCTTACCTCGTTGTCCTCCATGGTTTCCCCCAGTCTGGGCTGCATTGGTAAACACCTTCTCTTGTTGGTTAGGGGGTTGATTTGAGCTCAACCAATTGGCCATAACAGTCTACAACAGATCTCTCTGTCCTAGAATGGCTAGTGACACCCACATTTGAATGTTTCACATTTGTCTTCTTCATTTGTTCAATGATGTTAAATGAGCTATCATTTTGTCTGCCCCTTGCCTGGTACATTTTTATCTTGCACATGGGTTGTTACAACTGGTGCCTGAGTGAGTTTAGAAAGGTGGCTTGGACTGGATCTACATATTGGGAGTTACATTATAAGTGCTAATACCTTATGGAGTAATGGAGAGTTAAGGATTACCTGAGTTTGGTTATTGTCCTTCTCCAATGTTATCCTTTTCTTGGACCGTGTATTGGTAGCTACACTTCGAGAAGGGGATTGATCCATCCCACATAAGTCTTCAGCCTACCAATTAACAAGCATAGTTTCACTCGGAGATGCTTCTTGTTGAACTCCTTGTTGCTGATTTTCTTCTTGGCTGGACTCCTATAACACACCAATGGTCTATACCATCAAACCCTGGTTTAGTGCACCATTAAAACACATTGATTGGTTATGGGGCTGATTACATGGGAAACACCAATCATATTCTTGTGCCATATTGTTTTGTGTTGGAACCAAGGCCCTTGATGTTGAAGTTTTGTTTTGATCATATGACTAGAAGGGCCTAGCAGCTTGACGTTGTCCTTGATTTTGGTTCTAATTTGCAACCTAAGCTGGTGGCCTATTTTGCTGATACAGGGTTCTATCCTGATACTGAGTCTGAGGTTGGTATGGCCTAGAACTTTTGAGTTTGTTGCCTTTTGATAGTCACTAGCTCATTCCCTAGGTTCTACAGTTGTTTAATAACTTCTTGAATCTCTTTTGAGGTGCTATAGGATGAGGTGAAGGATTCATCTGAACTTTGATTCCTAGGAGTAGGTATAGGAGCTAATGTGGGTGTCTGACTAGTACTTAGATCTCCTAGTTCTGGGTATAGAGGCATGGGTGGCCTAGGAGAAAGTTTTTCAGCCTGAAGTAAACAATTTTCAGCTCTTACAGAAATGTTATAGGCTGCAGGTAAGGTGGTGCCTCCCGTGGATTGAATCATTAAAGCAATATTCAACATTTAGAGCTCTAAGAAAGTATAAGAAAGCACCTTCATTTGTGGGCCTTACAGCCAATGGAATCCTATCCCATGTCCTTTGAAATATGAGTTTGAAATCTGTCAAATGCTTGCATTAGGGGCCCTCTTAATTGTTTTTAGTTGCTCCAACAGGGATAGATTATCTCCCTTCTCTCCAAATTCATCATGAAGAGCTCTGCACAGATGGTCCCAAGTTTGAATAGAGCCTGTTGTTAGACTCCTGAACCATTGTGAAGCTTTAACCTTGAGTGAAGAGGCTAGTAACTTGACTGTAATGCCCATCTTAGTGATCTCATGAATTGCACAAACATTTGCAATGTCTTGAATGTGGTCACTAGGAGAAGTCTAATTTTCTCTAGTGAAATATGGTATGCTCTTTAATGCTACCACTGGGATTGGATTTTGTGCATTGAGGGCGAGTGGGCTGTTACCAGTGAAATTGACATAAGGATTTGGTTGTGCCATCCTGATTGGTTTGATGAACCCTTGTTGATTGAATGAACGGTCTACCAGGGGGAGGTGTTGACAAGGTTTTGTTTGGTGGAGATGGAGACCTCTAGGACTCTTCTCCTTCTTCCCCTTCTATTTGGGGACAAGTGTAGATAGACAAATAGTCCCTCCTCTCTGGTTCTGTGACCTTGTTTGTATTCTTCTCATGAACTTGAAAATCTTGGACTGTTGAAACTATTATATTTTGATTCTTTTAGAGTCATCAGATGTGTAATTTCAAAGCTTCTTAGAAGCTAAAATTATAGCAAGTGCACATCAATCTTGCTGCAATAAAGATAGAGACTTCTTGGTCCCACTGGGCATGCCAAAACTATTAGGTGAGAATCACAACACCCCTAAATGTCTGCAACTAGATGGGTTGAGATTCTTAGTGTAATTTCACAACATGGAGCATCTCCCAAAGTGTGGGACCTTGCGAATTGAGAGAGATCTTTGAATTAAGGTTGGTTCCTATTCTTTTGTCCAGGTGCATGCAAATAAAATCTTGTAGAGGATCTATTCTAAGCCTAATCTATCTTACTAAGGAGACAAGGTTGAGAAGATACACTAAAATAAACCTAAGCTAATGAGGTGATGAACCAAAGTAATGCTAGACACTCATTTAATAATTTAACATAGACCATAGAAATGCAATAAAAATATCATGCACAGGTAACCAAACTATAATGAGAGATTAGAAGGAAACAATGAAACACATTAGAGGTTCGAAAATCATCCACATACATATATTATTGCTCCAAAGTTGATACAATACATTATAGTGGCCAAGAGGAAAAACTTAGCATTACAACTTGAATGGGGAGGTTAGGACTCCATGAACTCGTTTGTAGACCAGAGGAGTAGGGAGGGTGAAAAAAAAAATGTCCAACCCTTTACAATGAGCCCCGCCCTTTCTTTTATAGATTCAACACATAGAGAAGAAGGAGAGAGAGGTGGGAAAAATAATTTGAAGCTCAGCTACCATCCATCAATAACTCTTCAAATCTACCCTAAATATTTCATGTGTGCCACTTTGTGTTTTCTCAGCATGTTGAAGAAGGCATAGCTGTGGATCGAATCAAATTGGATCTGGTGGTTTAAGCAATCAGATTCTCTATATTAATGGTGTGAAGACATTTACCCAATTTTCACCCATTAAACTTATTTGTAATTAAATTTTTAGGTTTCCATGGCATAGGTGAGGTCAAGACCTTTCCAATGGTGCTAAATTTGTTGAATTTTGGGTACCAGGTCAAAAAATATGTTCATTTGAATGTTTGAGTTGGGTCCTTACAAAAATGGCGAAAACCAGTGAGAAGAACAGATCCACGGGCCCAAAATTCACTTTGTGCCTATTGACACAAAAATACAAAATGAAAAATTACCTTTCAGCCCCATAATTCACTTTTCAATACGACCACGTGTCGAGATGGCGCTAGTTTGGGGACCACTTATGGATTTAACCTTTGAAGATGCGTTGTTGAGACACTTGGCAACTTCCACTGATTCTTCCATACTTAGCCAATTTTGGATCACTCTGAATCATTTGTGAATCCTGAAACATTTGAGTCTTTCTCCATTTCTCTCTTTTGAGCCTCTGGTTTTCTTTGACACATTTGGCCCTTTTTCGACCCTACTAATCAATTGTAGAGCCTTCCTGCAACCTATTTGTTGGATTTGAAATGTGGGCTCGTGCGGCAGAAATGTCCCTTGGGTTTCTTCCTGCACAAGGTCATGTTTGATCAATTTTTTCGAGGGGGAAATTGAGATAACAGTACTTAGGTAGCTCCTTCCCCCTAGGCACCAGACTGTACGCGCCTTTGTCACCTTTGTCACTGATCCTCTCAAATGTTTTCTGATTAACTCATAGGTCCCATACACCCAATTATCACACGATATACTGGTGGTGTCACTTAAGGATTGAGAATCCTCAAAATGGATAACTACTTCTGTGAGATGGATTACCTCTTGATCCCTAATTGAGCATACATATATTCTATCCAAGACCTCTTCTCTTAAAGGTCCAATATAGGGTGTTTATTTTCCATCAGCCAGGGGTGTGATGACCCATTCCTCCTCATTTTCAAATCTTAGGTATCCCTTGTTGAACCAAAGATCTGCATTGTTCTTATATCACCATGGATGCCCAAGTAATGCTGGGAAATTGTCTACCTCAGTGAGTTCTAAGACTTCAAAGTCCCCAGTAAACTTAGCCCCTTTAATGGTGATATTTGCATCCTTTAAGACACTAATAGGCATTGCCTTCATTTTGTTCACCATATACAACACATTCAAAGATGGTTGTAATGTAGGTCTTCCCATCTAATGCCATGCATCCAAGGTGATAACATTGACCTTTGCGACTGTGTCAATGAGGATATTACTAAGGATACATCCATCCACGACCACATTTAATGTGATCTCCCTAGCATAGTCAAGGTTATGAGGGGGAAGGTTTTCATGCAAGACCTTCCTCTCACACTCTTCTCCGACACGTGGTACCTTCTCTCTTAACCATGCCCTTAGCAAGGGAATAATATTCTCTTGCCTTAGCATTTTACATACTTCCTTGACCTCATCTAAGTTATCCTTTGGTGCCTCGACCTTCGTTATTTTCTCCTCCCTCCTAGACTACTCCTTTAGCCAATGGATTTCTCTTTGTAAAATCTGAATGACATTCATGGTTTCTTGATATACCTCTTTTTGATGTGTAGGGTCTGGGTACTTCCCACGTACCACTTCTTCCCTTGAAACTAGGTTCTTCTACCTTGGCATTTCCTTTACACGCGTAGCTTCTTTTCTTATTGTTACCATAACAGGTTCCAAGCTTGCATCATGGGTCTCCCGTGACATCCATTGTGTGTCAACTTTCTTAATGCTTACCATTATAGTGCCCTTGTCTTTTTGGTGCTGCTGATTCATATGCTCAAACAGCTTAGGGAACTCCTCATACTTGTGCTTGTAGTGGTTTGTAGACCCACAATTTAAATAGATTCCACGTGGGAGCTCACTTCTTCCTCCTCTATGGTTACCATGACCATGGAATCCCCCACAAAATCCCCTTCCGCACGTTCCTCATAGTGGTGGTCATAACTCTTAGAACTAGTGACAATGCTGGTCTAGCGCACACCATCATCAATGGCCTCATGGATCTAGTCAATAAGCCAAATATCATTAGTATCATGGGTTGTAGAGGTACAGATCTTATAATAGAAAGACACATTCATCTATATTATGTGTTATAACAAGGGACATCTACTCACATCATGGTCCCCATGACAAATCTCACAGTCTACTGCTACGATGCGTACTATTTTTCGGGGGCAACTATCCTTGACATGCCCTTCTACTTCAATATTTGTACACCATATACCATTGCAAGTCTCATGGGTTGAGTCCACAGAAAAATTCTGTAGTTGCTTAGCCATAGAAGTGATTTGATCTTCCAAAAATGGGCTAACACTAGTGTCAACACTCCTAAAAACTTCAACACGTAGGGTAGCTTCCAATGCCTCGCGCGGGTCTATGAAATTATTATGAGATAAATCTCTTCTAAATGGATTTATCAACCCTCCCTCAAACCATTGAGAATTCTATGAATGGTGAATGTCATATGAGAAATTTGACAGGAGAGTCTTGAACCGTGTGTCATACTCCCACACACTCTCTGTCATTCCCTGTTGAATCTCCTTAAGGGCATTGGTGCTTTTCTATTCAAACTCAAGGATGTGGAATTCTTCTAGGAAAGTAGTTTTCAATGTGGTGTAATCTACCACCATTTGATAGGGGTCATACTTCTTATACCAACTATGCGCATACCCTTGCAATGTCATTGCAAATTGACTGGCCTTCCATTCCGGGGTTCTGATACCCTTTGCACACCATATCAACTCACACTTATGAACATGATCCATAACATCCTCAATACCCCTATAATCTAGAAAATGTAAAGACATCTCAAAGAAGACCTAAGGAGGTGGTTGGGGCCCTTGTCCTCTTGATCCATTTCCTTGACTTCCTCTGGTGTTTCCTCCTCTTCTGGATCCACTAGATCCACTAGGTCCTATGCCTTCAAATCCAAAAGTTCCACCTCCAAATCCACCAATATCTAGTAACGGGCCTAAAGTGGTCATGCCTAGGGTCCCCAACGTCCCACTAAATTACATGCCAACTATCTACAAGATTGTGCTGCTATCAGATGTGTGTCCCGCGCCACTCCCTAATGCGTTACCCAAGCCTTGTATATTTTCTCCCTGTCAAAAAATTTCTCTGAATATTGGAATAGTATGTGTAGCCATAGAAGTGGGAAATGAAAAATTATATCTCCTAGACACAGATCTGTCACTTTCATTGATACTGACTGTGTCAGCGATACTCCTTCCTTAATCTAGAAAACCAAGCACTAGGGTTTGGTCACTAGGTGGGTTCAGATGTGTGCCAACGAATCTTCTCTCTTCGCGCAATGAAATCTCATTAGAAGCCAAATGGGTCTCTCTTATGTGCTTTCCAAGATGGGGTAGCACAGACTTCTCAGGTTCCACATCCTCTGTGTGAACCTCAAAAACTTCTTGCAACGTCTGCCTCCATATATCCATCACACCTGCAACCTCGCACTGTCTAGACATCTCCCTTTCACATGCTTCACTATGTCTAAGTCGTCTTTCCCCCCTTTCTTTCTCTGTCGTAATGTCTACCATATTCCTCCACCCTAGCTCCCTCATCCAACACTCAAAACGGTTTATCCGGCCATTAAAAATGCCTCTAAACTCAAGGTAATAATCAAGATCTTCATTCCCAGAGGAATAGCGCGTAGTTATGATCCTCTGGGCTGCCACAAAAACTCAAACTCAGAAACTTCTAGACAAGAATACTGTGGAAATAGCATATTCCAAAGTGTGGCTAGCTAGTACTCCTTTCTCCCAATGATCACATAGCATGAGTCCATGTCATATCTGCATCTTAGAGCCTCTATTACTCTTCTTGGGTCCATGCACATGATCAATAATACCATCTTGATCTAGACGCATATGCGGAGATCCATTCATATAGCTCTACTAGGAAGCAACAGAAAAAAGTTTCATACAAATCATGGTAGAGGTTATCTTCTACCCATCTACATGCATCAAACTCAGGTCCAGTGTTGAATCTCTAAACAAATTCGTCCTCCATGCTCTCAAACCATGATTCAACACTTTCCATGGTTAAACACTCTATCATCACTCATTGCACACATCATGATGTATGTTATTTACCACTACAACTTTGAAAAGAGGTCTCGGTAATGGAACCAAGATGTAGTTATTTTTACACCCACCAAAGAACAAGGGAATTCCATGCACGCCTTCCTATCACACAGCGGGTGCTGGGCACTCACCCAAGGCATGCACCGGTGTCAAGTCTCTCTTTTATGTGAGTTGAGTGTGAAAAAATCATCTATGATCCAAAATTTAAAGGAAGTTAGTGGGAATAATACATGCAAACATCATAGAGCTCAAAACGGCTCTAGACCATTGCAGTCATTATAGACAAATAATTTAACAGACTTAAAGAACTAAATCAAAACATAAAGGAAAATGAATAGGGATTCATATTTATCTTATAAACATACATGAAAAATAACTATGAATAATCACTTATGAATCTGAACCAAGAAGGATCATATCTAGATAACTTGGTAACCTCATTACATTCATTAGACCCACTACAAAACACCACATTATGGTAGAATGAAGTCGTGCATCATAACTAGATCCATATCCTTTAGCTCCAAAAAAAAAAAATTATAACCCCAAGCCCTTAATGCATCCTTCTCCTATATTTCATATACCCAACCCAATATGATTCCTCACAACATTTCTACAAAGCTCCGCTCTCTATCGATCTCTCTTTCTCTCTTTTTTCTTTTGCACGTGCTTGTATTTACAGGAAACCCAAAGTGCCAACTTGTCCTTCTGCGGCTTTAGATCCAACACCAAGTGTCTAAATGTGGTCCTCTATGGATACATGCTCCTCCAGGCCTGATCTATTCACTCTTTTCCATGATGGCCTTCTAGAATCCTCCATTACAGGGCATATTCCTTCCTAGGCCAGCTTGTTGCCAGGATAACACCTTATCCACTCCGCATGCATAGTTAGGTCACACCTTTCTCATGTCCTGCCTACATGAGAAACACCTTGTTCTGTTGGCGCATAACACAATTCTTCTAAAACCCTCCTAGAACCTTGCCTTTTAAGTTTTCTTCTTGCATGCCCATCCTTCAACCTAGGCCTTGCGCACCCATACACCTTTTTGTACTAAGTCAATACTTCAGGGGCCCAAAAATTGTTTGTACATTCAAAATTTACCTTGAAAGAAAAATGCATGACCTTCCCCTCATGAGAAGTGAGGTTCATACATGCCCCAACACCAAATTGGAATTTTTCTCCATCGTAATTAATATTCTAACAATTATTTGTGAAGATTGATGTTTGATCTGTTTACATCTTCTTCCCTTGCTTCTAAGAATTCAACCATGAAAATTCCTTCAACTGGAAGAGAGATGAGTTCTAGAGCATGTCCTATGCCCATGGAATTGAATGGAAGGAGAATAGGTAAATCATTCTCCAACAACTTTACAATATTTCATGTTGTTTATATTGATACATTCTCAACAATCGAGGTTTCATATTTAACTACAATAATACCTTCAATCAAACCGATAGTTTCTAATTCCATTGTGGGAATTAGTTTGGTATCTAGAGTTGAACTCGTAGGTTTGTTCAATTGATTTTCAGGGAAATCAAACTCAGTATGCACCAAAAATTTCTTCTTAAATTTATCTATAATAATTTCAAAGGGCTTCAGGTGACCCTGTGTAATGAATACTTTCCCAAAATATAAGAATTTGACTTCCTAAAACAATGTGGAAAAAATCTCCTTCATGCAATGTATCCAAGGATGACCTAGAATCATATTGTAATTGGTTTCCCAGCCTATATTATAAAACTATGTAAGAACCATCATGGTCCCTAGGGTAACTGATAGAACTATGGGTCCAATAAATGTTTCCTTGAGGCTATCATACCCTCTCAATGTATTTCTTGTTGAGTAGAAATTGGTTTCTCCATAACCTAACTTCTAGAGAAATGAAAAGGGTCAATGTTGACTATTTTCCTTCCATCTATCACTACCCATTTTACGTAGTTATTGTAAATCCAAACTTTTAGATACCGAGATAGATAACCTCTATGTGTCAACTCATCATCTGTGGGATTTTTACTAATATAAAATATAAACTTGACATCTCTTTTAGGATGCCCAGGAAGATTTACGTCAAATTCTATGTGATTTATTTTTTCCTTCGAAGGAGGGGTGACATTTATCAATTGCCTAAGATCCAATACTTCTAATAAAGTAGCTTTGTGAGTAGGAGAGTTCTTTAAAAAATCCAAGAAGGAGATGTGAGAAAATGTATTTGTTAAATCAGTGATCAAGTCATAATCCCCCACTAGCTTCAGAATTTTTGGAACATCATCTGACATAGATGGGTAAATTGGAATGGGTTGCAAAGAATAGTCTCAGGTTTTCATATCAGTGTTTACTTGGGGTTCAGTTTCTAGTTCTAATAGACCCACAATCTTAATTTGTTGGTTACCATTCAATGGAAGTGCTACCAATGGGTTTGAAGAAGTTTACGCTTCATGATCATTATTTCCCACTAGGTTACCTTTATTTGTGTAGTTAAGGTACAAATTATAGTTTTTAGGATGCATCAGAAAGGGATCATTAAAGATCATAAGCATTGTGTTTTGAGGGGATACATGCCCCATGCTAGTATCTTGATTTGGTGCCATAGGATTTGCTAAAAACATCTCAACAAAGAGTTGTCTTTGGTCCTCTGGTAGATGTTGAATAAATTTATTACAATCACAAAATGTTCTAGCATCATGCCCTCGGACCATATGGAAGCTGCTATATAGGACAGGATCATAATCCTAAGGTCTTTGGTTCATTTTTTTCTACGGTCCAAAATTCTGATTGTTATTAAACTTTTGGTTATTTTAATTGAAGTTCATAGGTTGTTTTCCTTGATTTTGATATTTGTCTGGGTACTGTTTAGGGCCTTGAGATTGAACCTTTTGTTTTTGTTGTTGGGGTGGAGGACGATTAAAATCCATCATGTTTATTTTAGGATAAAATTTGTTACTCCTCTATTTGTTATTGTTCATGTTGTTGTTAACAGTATTTATGTTTGAGGTGTTAACAACATTTGGTTTCTTTGCTTGGTCTATAACACAGGTGGTTGTAACACCACAATTTTTGCTCATGACCTTAGGTCCTTGATTATTTTTTGGATTGCTAGGGTAAGTTAAATGACCTTGATTGGGATTGATAAATCTCCCATTTGAACCGTAGGTATTTCGACCACTTTCTATTTCCACTTGATCAATAGGGAGAGAACCCTCTAACACCTCTTCATAATTCCTTAGGGGGAACTTCTAGACTTCTTCCTTCATTTCCCAGTTAAGAGAGTGAAGTAATAGATCACAAATCTCCGTTTGATCCATGTAGGGAGTGTTTTCCAAAGAGTAGAGGACCTGCCACCATCTCTGGATAAAATGGGAAGCGGATTCATTGTGCTTTTTTTTATATGTAGGAATTCCCTGATTCCTATTCTTAGTAACTTGTTCATGTTGAAAGATTTGATGAATTCAGACACAATTTTTTTAAAGGAATGTATTGAGGCTTCAGGTATCCTATAATACTAACTAATAGCGATTCATTCAAGATTCTTAGGGAAGATATTTTCTACAACTGCATCCTATGGGAGAATCTCCCAAATGGTAGTTGCATATGTTTTGGTATGCGAATTTGGATCTCCCTACCCTTTAAACTTTGGCAAGTTAGGGAGTGGTCACAAAAGAAATATGCTTTGTATAGTAAATTTAAAAGCATCCTTTAGATATTTGGCGTGTGTTCCCAAAGCATAGGACTCTACCATAGATGACTCTTGATGGGGAGATGGAGTAGTGATAGGTTGTTGATACGGCCTATTGTAAACATTTGTAGAGGCATTAGGCATCCGATGTGGCTGAGCATATGAGCCAAGAAAAGAGAACATGTATCCCTATGATGATTTGGAATACATATGCAGATACGGGGGAGTGTTACTCTAGTAGGAAGTGGGAGGCACAAAACCATGGAACGTTGCATTATCAATTAGTATGACATTTGAGAACACACTTTTGGTTTCCATACGTGGTGTGAGGGGGCATACCCAACGTGCTCAATCTTTTGAAGAGATCTCCAGGGATAAGAAATCTCGTGTAAACCAAAGGAGTATTTTACATGGTAGGAACTTGACCAAAGTTCTATATATGATGTAGAATCCTTCCTTTCCTGGAAAGAGATGAGTCATGAGTAGGCTGGGAAAGTTTCAATTCTCTAACCATGTCCACCAATGTCGATATGACCTCGCCTGATGATGATATGGTGTTTTGTTTTAGCACACATTTTTGAACCTTGTTAGGTTGCAAAGGAGTGTGATATCATGTTATGAATTGTTCGTTGTTTGGCCAAGTCTCTTTATAAATGTTTTCTATTTTGGGAAGGGTAGAGGTGTTATTCTGAAGTAAGATATCAACATATCCATGCATCCTATCAAGAGATTGTAATGTAGCCAAAATTAAGAACAACCAGATATACTGCAATAAAATGAACTTCAAAAGAAAATAGATCTCCTTCTTCGTTATCAAATAATGAATTACAATGTTTCCTAAATAGGAAAACAACTCCCAATTCGAGTTGCCAAGTAAACTCTAGCTAACTTTGATTAAATCTACTCTAGGTGGTGGAAATTACTATTTTTAGCAGTTTACTAGAACCTGCTATTCTTAGTAAGTTCGCATGCTTATTCCTACGGGCACAAAAATTTCCACACATCTTCTACATCCCTAAATTAGAGGAATTTCCAACTTTATAACTCATAATGCAATTAATAGACTAAAATTAACTAATGCTCAAAAATAGGAAAAAACTGAACTATAACTTAAATCCTAATTTTCGGCCTCAAGTGGCGGATTTAGGGCCCAAAAACATGTCAAAAACTTTCCCCAAATGGTAGGGCTGGTTTCTTCTGTGTTCGTCTCATTGAAACACGTGGTTTAAAAAAAAACAAACTCAAACGGACACCCGGAACTCAAGTTATGACCTTGTCAAGTTCCTGCTAATTCTGGCGCATCATTCTCCCCTGCTTGAAAAAAACGCAGCTCCTGCAAGTTGTCTTCTTCAAACTGATTCCATTTATCTGCATCCAACTTCTTAATCTCCCACTCTGTGACCCAAGTATTGTCCTGTTGTTCCAGTCCTTTCCAGTGTACCAAATATTTGTTATATTTCCCATTTCGTGTGTCCATTGTTTTCTTATCTAGAATCTGATCCACTTGTTCTTTCTTCTTCACCGGAACCTGTTGCCTCCAATCTACTACTTCATCAATAGAATCTGCTTCTGCACCATCCCCATGAAAATAATACAAATCTGAAACATTAAACACTAGAGAAATATCAAAATTTCCTAGCAATTCTACCTCATAAGTATTATCGTTTATTTTTTTCACGATTTTGCAGGGTCCAATCTTCTTGTACTTCAGCTTGTTATAGGTTCCTCTTGGAAACCTTTCCTTCCACAGATATACCATAACCAACTCACCAACTATAAATACCTTTCTCCGTCTGTGCACATCTGTTATTTCCTTATACTTATCATTACTATTTTGCAGCTTCTTCCGCACTTCTTCCTGTAATTTTTGTATATGTTTGGCAAATGCTTCTACATCATCACTGACTCTGCCATCAACGGGTAGATGTAACAAATCTAATACCCCATTTGGATTACTCCCATACACAATTGAAAATGGAGACTTTCCCGTGGATCTGTTTATGGAACTGTTATATGCAACCTCAGCTTGCGGTAATGCTAAGTCCCATTGTTTCGGCTTTTCCCCAACAATGCACCTTAACAGGTTTCCCAAACTCCTATTTACCACCTCTGTTTTCCCATCAGTCTGTGGATGATAAGCACTACTGAACTGTAGTTGAGTTCCAAATTTCTTCCATAAATTCCACCAGAAGTGACTTAAGAACCTTGTGTCCCTATCTGAAGTAATGGTTTTTGGAACACCATGCAAACGAACAACTTCTCTGAAAAACAAATCTGCTACGCCTGTTGCATCGCTTGTTTTCTTGCAAGCAATAAAATGAACCATCTTAGAAAACCTATCAACAACCACAAAAATGGAATCATTACCTCGTTGTGTTTTTGGTAATCCCAAAACAAAGTCCGTACTCAGATCTGTCCACGACCCTTTAGGAACATGCAATGGCATATACAACCATGTATTCTATGCATGGCCTTTCAAGACTTGGAAAATTCGACATCTCTCCACATATCTTACCACATCTCTTTTCAGCTTTGGCCAATAGTATTTTTCTGCTACCAAGGCTATCGTCTTATCCATACCAAAATGCCCAGCCAACCCTCCGCTATGCAACTCTTTCACTATATTTTCTCTCATAGACCCAACTAGAATACATAGTTGGCGTCCCTTGAATAGGTAGCCATCCTGTAAACTATACTCATCAAGGAAATCTCCTACATTGTCTGACAATGGACTAATTAGTCTTTCAACAATATCCTTGAAGTCAGAATCAGAAGAATACAAACCCTTTATTGCTTCAAAACCCACCACCTCATTTTCCATAGTGGTAAATAAAGTCACATGCCTACTCAATGCATCTGCAACTTGATTCTGTTTTTCCGGATTTATGTTTTAGAGAAAAAGTATATCTCTGCAAAAATGATACCCACTTTGCATGCCTACTATTCAACTTCTTTTGGGTATTCACATACTTCAGGGCTATGTGGTCTGTAAATAACAAAAACTCCTTAGGCACTAAGTAATGCCTCCAATGCCTTAATGCTTGTACAATTGCATAAAATTCCACATCATAAGTAGAGTAGTTCTTTCTTATCTCATTTAGTTTCTCACTAAAGAAAGCTAGTGGCTTTCTTCCTTGACTTATAACAGCTCTAATACCCACATGTGAGGCATCACAATCAACCTCAAACACTTTATCAAAATCTGGTAGTGCCAAAATGGGTGCCTCTGTCACCTTCTTCTTCAAGAATTGAAAACTATCCTCAGTTGCCTTTGTCCACAAAAAATCCCTTCCTTTTGTGCAATCTGTGATAGGTGCTACAATACTGCTGAAATTTTTAATAAATTTTCTGTAAAATGTTGCTAGACCATGAAAGCTCCTTACCTCTGTTATACTCTGTGGAGTAGGCCATTCAATAATTGCCTTTATCTTTTCTGAGTCCATCTGTACCCCACCTGCTGAAATAATAAAGCCCAAGAATACCAAGCTCTATTGCATAAATGTGCACTTCTTCATATTTGCATAGAGTTTCTCTTTCCTTAAAACTTCAAATACCAATCTTAGATGCCTCAAGTGTTCTTATTTAGTTTTACTAAAGATCAAGATATCATCAAAATAAACCACAACAAACTTACCATTATACTCCTGTAGCACGGTGTTCATCAATCTCATAAAAGTACTAGGTGCATTGGATAACCCGAATGGCATCACCAACCACTCATATAATCCATTTCCTGTCTTGAATGTTGTTTTCCACTCATCTCCTTCTCTGATCCGAATCTGATGATAACCACTTCGAAGATCAATCTTGGTGAAATAATTAGATCCAGCAAGCACATCCATCATATCATCAAGGTGAGGTATTGGGAACCGATACTTGATTGTAATTTTATTGATCGCTCTATTATCCGTGCACATTCTCCATGTTCCATCCTTCTTTGGTGTTAATAAATCTGATGTTGCACACGGACTCATGCTCTCCCTTATGACCCCCTTTCGCACGAGCTCTACCACTTACCTATTCAACTCTGCATGCAATGTCGGGCTCATCCTATAAGCCGCTTGATTTGGGAGTGAAGACCCTGGAATCAAATCAATGTGGTGTTGAATATCTCTTTTGGGTGGTAATCCATCTGGTAGCTCATCAGTAATAACATCTGAAAATTCTTCTATTAATTCTGATGTTTTTATTGGTATTTGAGCACTTACAAGTTCATCCTTATTTGCAACTAGTGCATAACAAAAACCGGTTGCCTTTGCCTCCTTCACAAATTCCTTTGTAGAAAGCATATTTTCAGCCTTCCCCTCTTCTTTAAGAGGTATCAAAACTATTTTTGTGCCATCCTTCCAGAAAGTATAAGTATTTTTTTTCCCATCATGAATAACTTTTCTATCAAATTGCCATGGTCTTATAGGAATAACATCACACCAAATCTCATCCTTATAACTGTTCCCAATAGAAAAGCTTATTAAACATCTATTATCAACAGTAACTTCATTACCCTTCTTAAACCATGTAATACGATAAGGGTTAGGATTCTTCTCACAATGCAGACCCAATTTATCAACCATCTCATTTGAAACCATGTTCTCACAACTACCACCATCAATAATAACATTACATACCTTTCCTCCTGAAGTGCATCTTGTTATGAAAATATTTGTACGCAACCATGCATCCCCCTTGACCTCCTTTCTTGGAGCAATCATCGTCCTCTTGATCATCAGAGTTTCTCCAACATCTGGTGGAATTTCGAGGTCCTGTTCATCTTCTACTTTCTCAGCTTCAACAAGATTTACTCTTGGAGCATCTCCTTGCCTTTTTTCATGTGTATAAGTATGTGGGCATTCAAAATCCCGATGCCCTTCTTCACCACATCTGTAACAAACAAATGGTCTTCATAGAGCCTCCCATCCTCTATCGCCAGCATATCCTCTACCCCTAGAAAATACTCTGCCTCTTTGTTGATTCTGGAAATCTTGTCTCGTATCCTCTTGCTTTTCCAATCCACAAGATGATTCTCCCATACCTTGGTTGAAACCATCTCGTCCCCAAAAGGAAGATGAGGCCCCCCTATTCATTCCAGGTGATCTCCTAAAACTTTGACGATTTTGTTTTTCCTCAGCCTTTAAGGCTAATTGATAGGCATCCTCCATGCTTTTAATCATATGCATACTTATCTCATCTTGAATAGAAAATTTTAATCCATTAACATACCTCGCAGCCATTTTTTCCTCAGTTTCTTCATGCTCTACACAAATGGACAACTTGTAGAACTCATCTATGTATTCTTGCACTGTTTGTAAGTTCTGTCTGTGATTCTGAAACCTCCTGTAAAGGGTTTGTGCATAATCCACAGGGAGAAATTTATCTTTTAGCTTCTTCTCCATCTTACTCCACATCCTAATTCTTTCTTTCCCCTTTCTTGACCGCTCTTTTTGTAGGTGATCCCACCATAACATAGCATGACCTTTCAATTTTGTGCATGAAAATTTTACCTTCTTTTCTTCTGATATAGCCTTCCACTCAAAAAAATTTCCCATGCTAGTCAACCAGTCTATCAACTCCTTTGGTTTTAGACTACCACCATACTCTAAAACATCAACTCTTATCCCATCATTTTTTCCTTCTAATGCTCGAAGCATCCTTTCTTCAAAAGCTAATAGTGGTGCTTGCGTTTCCTCCTCTTCACAAAATTATTCTTCATCTTTGTCATCTCCACCTTGATTTCCTCTTTGGGTTATCATTGCAGCAAGCACAACAACTTGTCTCTGAAGATCTTGCATATTTCTATTCATCTAGGAAATATCGCCTCCTCTTCCTCTTCTTCTTCCTGCCATTTTTAACAAAATACTTCGAACCCTCTCTGTTACCAGATTATGTAGCCAAAATTAAGAACAACCAGATATACTGCAGTAAATTGAACTCCAAAAGAAAATATATCTCCTTCTTTGTTATCAAATAATGAATTACAATGTTTCATAAATAGGAAAAAAACTCCCAATTCGAGTTTCTAAGTAAACTCTAGCTAACTCTGACTAAATCTACTCTAGGTGGCGGAAATTACTATTTTTAGCAGTTTACTAGAACCTGCTATTCTTAGTAAGTTCGCATGCTTATTCCTACGGGCACAGAAATTGCCACGTATCTACTACATCCCTAAATTAGAGGAATTGCCAACTTTCTAACTCATAATGCAATTAATAGACTAAAATTAACTAATGCTCAAAAATAGGAAAAAACTGAACTATAACTTAAATCCCAATTTTCGGCCTCAAGATGGCGGATTTAGGGCCCGAAAACGTGTCAAAAACTTGCCCCAACTAGTAGGGCTGATTTTTTCTGCATTCGTCTCATCGAAACACGTGGTTTAAAAAAAGAACGGACTCAAACGGACACCCGGAACTCAAGTTATGACCTTGTCAAGTTCCTGCTAATTCAGGCGCATCAGATTGGTCCATATTTTTGAAGCATTTTTCACTTCACGCATAATGTGCTAGGTAATCCTCATCCAATAACGGGATGAAATCATACTACATACTAATTTTCATTCTGAAAAAAACCCGATGGAGAAGATCTTGACTCTTCGGTGAATGTCATATTGTTAGAATTTGAGAGTTCAGGTTTATTGTCCATGTGTAAGTTGATCAATCTCCTCAATCTTGACTAATGAGCCATTATTGTTCCCTTGAGGAGGGAGGATTTTGAGATGAAATGAATATTAGTTGAGTATTTGTACGCCCATGCAAATAGTTAGGGTGATTGGTGCCTACCCATTTGGTAGCAATATTCCTTAAGACCCAAAATGAGTCAGCCATATCCATTTTGTCTCAACATAATTCGGGGGTGTATGAATACTCGTAGAATAACAAGAGAGACAGGAGAGAGAGAGAGAGAGAGAGAGAGAGATGATGAATGAAAGAAATGGAAATGAAAAGATACTAGCTCTTCATTTCGGTTTCACTAATTTATACGAATGAAAATTGACACACAATCTTCAATCGCACTTGACCTCCCAAGGTCGTGCCGGGATGACCGATGTGAAATGAGTGGATGGATATGGATAGATAAATATATCAATTATGCAATATGTGGACATAAATACGTGTGGGAATGGGATGAATAAGCTATCAAGTAAAAACAATGTCCTCAAAGCACAATATCGAGATCTACTCGTCAAGGGGCAAGGAAGGCCCTTCTATCTTGAATGGATGGATCAGAAATAATAAGCTACACGAAGACTCTAATCAATATAAAACTCCATGGAAATACTTTGTAATGGTTTTGGGATATGTGGAAAACCAATGGGGGCCTCATAATGATTTCCAGATAGAGTTATGGAATAAATGAGAGAAATGAATGATTTCACTGGCTCTATGGGCATTTAGCTGGTTCAGTCCAGAATGTGAAATCTCTATAAGTGTCTTATGTCAGGACATTCAACTGTCTGATAATGTCTAGCACATTTTGAGATGATATGAATATTGTTAAATTTATAAGTTACCCTTTCTGGGAGGGCTTGTTTAATTTTTTTTACAAAATCTCTGCCTTTCCATTCCAAATTTGTACTTTAAGAATTTTCCTTATCATACAAATGAATTTTGGGTTTATAGTTATATTTCATCTACAAAATTAAGAGAATATTCCCAACTCTGAAGTTTAAAATTTAGACTTTGGAGGTTCTTAGTTTTAGAATTTCAGATTTTTTATTTTTTTCATGTGAAAATAGTTTGAAGAAGTTCTAAAGTTTGAAACCTCAAAGTTCTGAAATTTCAAAACTTCAGGTTTTCATGTTTCAAAGTTTAATTGTGCTTTTTCAGAAATTTTCGAGCCATAATTTCTGAAGTCTGAAACCCCAAAGTTCCAAAATTTTGGAACTTCAAGTTTTCAGGTTTCAAACTTCAAGAGTTTGTTGCTTTATAGAATGGTTATGTGCAAAATTCTGTGTTTGGACTTTCAAAACATTAATTGTTCAACGAACTCACATGTTTTGACCCTTGAGCATTAATGTTTTGGTTTACCTATATAAATCTTGATTTTCACCTGGTAATTCACTCTGACATGCCGATTTTTTACTGAAATCCTAGTCATACTACCAAGGCATATTTTAAGGTAATTTTTTGTGTTCTCTTCATTTAGGATTAGGCTTGACATTTTTGGTCATATTTTATTTATTTCTTCTATTTTGTTTATGGTTTATTTTCTTCTTATTTCACAATATTGTTGTTAATATCAATCGTGACTTCTTTCATTGTGTTTCACTCAATATCAACTCTTCTTGGCCTAGGAAATGTGGTTTATACTCAACATCACAAGCTTTGTACCTTGCAATCACCATATTTCCTTGTACCTTTGAGCATTGAAGAAGTCATTGTTTTGTGGAGATTGAATATTTATGGAGTTCATTTTATAGAATTTGAAACTTGGAGTTTCAGGGTTTATACGAATCAGAAGTCATAATCCAAAAACTTTGGAGTTTTAAAGATAAGAAATTTAGAATTCTCCGCTTCAGGTTTTTGAAAGTGTCTTCTTTGGTTTTTTGAAAGTACAAAAGTTCAGGGTTTCGAAACTTCTCAGTTTCAAATTTTGGAGATAGATAACTTTAGAATTTGGATATTTTTTCCTTCAAACCTTATTTGGCTTCGGGTTTTGGAGGTTTGAGTTTCTATACATTTTTATCTTTGGGTTTTGGATATCACAGATTTTTGGTTTCAGAAGTCTCTATTTTTTAGACATTCACTAATTTTGTAGTTTGGACATTTGTTAACTGTCTCTCTGGCATAGCTCCCATTTTCAAAACTTTAGAATTTGGGTTTTTAGAAATCTAGGAGGTTTTCATAGGTTTTCAGGTTTTCACTTAGGTTTTGAAATTTGAATTTCTCATGAACCAATGCCTGCTTCTTCTTCGAAGGGAAAAAACAATATGAATTATATTTATTTAGGAGTATGCCCTGCCACCTATTTATCTTCAGATGTGGAAAATATCGAGGACATTGATCTTGTGAACATAGATATGGCCAAATTCTTGAAAAGAGTGAAGGCTCCTAATAAGAAGCCTTTGATGCAAGCTAGCCACAACAATGGGCTTCCTTTTGTCATTGCCTTTCCCGCATCCGTACAGAGTCAAACATTTGTCCTAGCTGTAACTTCAAACTTTGACAAATCCACAAAAATAGTAAGGGATGATCATGGTAATGTCGTAATTAGGTTGGACAATGATTTTTATTTATTTTTTTAAATAAGCTTCTAGATGTGGAAGAATATGCTTTGATTTCCCCTGAATCTGTAATTGAACATTAGGATGAAGAGCATGAATTTTGCACAAAGGTCATGATCAAGAGATACTTGGCTAATGCTAAAGGTACCACAACCAAACATCCTAAAATAATTCTCCATTCAAACTTCATCCAGGAATTCATATCATTTTCCTATAAAGTAGATTTTTGGGTATCACCTCAGTAAAAGAGTTTTAGGAATGAATGTTTCTTTATATAACCACCATTAAGAAAAACATGGAGTTTATCTGGTGGAGTTTTTATATCAGTAGTTTGATATGTTTCCAATTGGGAGATGTACTAAATTCAAAGAAATTTTTCATGACCTCTTTTCTTATCTATGCAGTAGCTGTAATGGGATATTATTCGGTTTTGAATCTGAAAGGTGTTAGGAGCACCTCCTAGATATATGAATTCTACCCTCAACTCACCATGGATAAGGATCCAAAAACTTAAGAAGATTAAATGACACTTTCTTTACAATTATTTTATACCATTTTGATAAGAACTTGTATAATTGAAGGATTTTCGATGAGGATTTTAGAGAAGTACAAGAATGGAGGAAAAAATTATGTACAATTTCAAAAAATCACTTATATCATGATACTTGGATTCTCAGGTGCTCCAAAAAAGTTACCAAGATGTCTAAGTGATAAGTGGCTATTGTTGGAGCTGGTTTTCCAATTTTTGGATTATCAAAAAATCCAAAATAAGTGGCATAAGGCAGGTGTTCAATTTCTCATTACTATAGGGAGATATACTTGTGCCGGGTATTTATAACGCTAACATTGTGGAAGGAGAAATCTCTCAAGTCACTCAGAAGACTTTTCATCCGAGAACTAATTTTGATTGTTGGGGTAAGTTTAGTGAGACAAGGTTGTCCAACACACATGTTCCTCAATTAGAGGATATTTTGATTCATTGTCGAGATGAAATAATTATAAGGCAAAGAGAGTTTGAATGTTTAACTTTGAGTGAAGTAGTATAGTTTGGCATTGCAGATATTCCTAAATGGTTAGAGGATAATGAAGAAATAATTGATCCTACCTATAAAATGAATAATATTACCAATCACCCTTTCCATGGATTGAATGGTACAGAGAAGAGTGTAACAATAAAAAAGAAAGGGTGGGGCCCATTTTAAAGATAATATATGACTAGATGACAACTTTGGGAATATCACCCAAAATGTCAAACCAACCTATAGAAATAGTTCAAACACTTTCAATGAAAGGTTAGCCTACACCTTCAAGGGGTAAAAGGTCAACCCATAAGGTTGTTATAAATCCACCCAAATTTTCATTTGTTGTAGGAGGTTCATCATCCACAAAGGCTTTCACTGCCCAGATTACATCTCCTAGATTATGAGTTTCTAAAGTAGTCAATTTGAGCACTTCTACGGTTCAATATCAGGTATTGTAAATTTCACTCCCTCCTTCTCTACCATCTTCACCACCCTTAAATCCACTTCTTCCTATATCATCCTTTGTTTCTTCCTTTTCCATATTTTCCTTTTCGTCTACATCTATGGCTCAAGTGTTTTCCTCTCTCCCTGCACTTTCAGCAGGTGAAGTGATAGGATCTCCACTTTCCACTCCACTTTTTTCACAATTTCCTCCTACTTCCACTCTTATTTCATCTACTCCTAAGGCCATTTTGACCTCTATGCCCTCCATTATCAGTATGTCACTTCCATTCTCCATAATTTCCACCAATGCCATTATAGTTTCAAGTACACAAAGTTCTACTATAACCATGCCATTAATGTCATATGCATTGTCTTATGCTATGCCCAAATGGTTATATCATCAAAATCCAAAGCAAAATGAAAAGGTTCCTATTGTTGATGTGATTGACTTCAGTGTTTAAGATATTATTCCAAACAGGCAGGCCAAGTGGCTAAGGGTTGTCTCCAATCTATTAGTTGATCGATAAGGGTAGACATTTGTAGAAGTAGCTACCGAAGCTACAGGGAAAACAAAAGAAACTATCACAGTAGTGGATTATAAAATCTCCAAGTTTGTATTGGGAAATCCTAATCAAGAAGCAGTCAAATAGGATGTATAGGTGGCTCTTGGGAATTTTTTGGAAAAATATGACAAAGATAAGGAAACCAAGGATGAGTTGAAAAGGAAATTCAAGCAGCTCATTACTCTTCTCACTAAAATTGCATAGCTAGGACAAGATATAACTACTCTTACCATTTCCTAAAGATTCGATGATACATCCTATCATTTAGTGGATAAAATATGTCAAAAGGGAAGATTGGTTGCTGTATTGATGGAATGCCTGCTTCAGGAAGCTGATCTACTAATCAACACGGCTGTGGAATTGTGTAATTATTTAAATGCTAAGAAATATTCTATCATGAAATTGGATGAGGTTCCCTCTGAGGATAATAATAATTGGGATCTTAATGTGAATACCTGTTAAGAAATTCTAAATTTTAATTCATATTTTGCTTCTATAAGAGGGAATGATTGATGATGTATCCAAGTTTTCTGAGTTTCAAAAAATCATGTAGTTCATAGCACAAGTGTTGTAGGATTTGATAAAGAAATTGGTTGAGAAACGAGTTGAAGTGATGGATGGATTGCATGAAATTTTAGAAGAGTTTGATAATATTCACTGTAAGTTTTTCAATGAGACTGTTGATGCCCTTCCTATTGATCAAATTGTGGAGAGTTTTAAAAGTTTGGTTAATTAAGATGAGGATGTAACGAAGAAATTTAGAAATTAATCCCTTTATAAGTTGGTTTCATACCAAAAATTAATAAGTCAGCTGAAGAAATTTGTGAATAAAGTGAATAGATTACAAGTTAAATTTTCTAGGGAAGTTAAGACTGTAGACATGGTGAACCAGTACGCATGCGGACCACAAGAACAAGAGGTCTAGGGAATTATGAATTGTTTTATTAAGTATGAAAAAAAGGATGGCCATGTGGAAAAATAATGAAGAAGAAACAAAATAAGGAAAGGAGATGCATGCCCCAACTAGGATTGGCAGCCATTTATGAACAACTCCCAAGATCAGAATCGGTCAAAGTTACAGTGTTGACTTGGTTGGACCTAGTCACCTTATTTTTCTATTTTTATGGGAGATTGTTCTCTAAGACTTTAATGCACTCTATTTTTAGTAATGAATTAGTTAGGGATGGAGCTGTAATGGCTCAACCTCTTTGATCTATAAATCGTTAGATGCATTATGCTATTAGGATGACTTTTGGATCTTTTGTTAATTACTCTTCAATATTGGAAGAGTTTGAGAATAATATTTGAGCCTTTTAATAATATTCAGAACAATAATTTTCCATTGACTATTTGGTATATTGTGTTATTCATTGATTTATCTATCACTTATGGATGTTTAGTTCCTTGGATATGATAGATTAACTTTCCTTTAAATCAATTATATTGTTTTAATATTTTTGGGATGTAATATAGACTCTCTATGTTTCAGTTGTGGAAAATATGATTTCCCTTCTATTATTGAGGTGTTATATTCAGTCACATTATTGGTTGAAAATATTATAGGAGATGTGCATATCATGTGTTGTTTTTGGATATTAATTGTGAAAGTAAGTGGATCTTTCTATTTGGTTTATGCTTGATGAATCACCTTTAAAAGTTATTATTTGTTCAATTTTTCTCACCTTTATCCCCAGAATACAGTAGATTAGTTTATTTTTAAGTGTTGTAGGCTTGTACATTGATCCTAAATCAAGTGTGCCATGTTTCAAAGGAAGTACACCTTCTTCTTAGGTTCATCCCAAGGTGAAAAGGTTCCATACCTTTGGGATGTTTCAATGTTGCACAAGATCAATCAGAGACTCAATGGGTGTATGATCTACGTGAATTTTTTTTTTGGCATGCCTAGTGGGACTAAGAGTTGGTACTTCTCTTTATTTTTCATTTATCAAAGTACCTAGTGACTCCACATCTCTGAAATTCTTTGTGTCAGTTTTTTTACTTATGCCAATAATTTAGACTAGAGATTCTTTAAAGAAAGGAAATTATCAACATATTGAGTTGTCTTTTTCTCCCCCAAAAAGAAGAGGTAAAGGTATATCAATATCACTATTTATGGCATCACCTTGTATAGGTCATTAAACACCTCATTTCGTAAGGTTTCCTCCACCAAGGGAAAATCAACCACTTATCACTATGGCTATAAGAAATCAAGTTTTCCCTCCTTTCAATGCAATTATTCCACTTCACTTATCCCAACAAGATGATATACATGTTGCTGCTCTCAAGATTTTACCCTTCTATACAAGGGAAACAAGTATTACTCCAGTGGAACACATTTTGAATGTGGCTAACATTTGTGTAGTACATAATACCGTACAGGATAATTTTTCTTTCATACTCTTTGCTACTTCCTTTAAGGGCAAGGGACTCCAATGGTTTTTTGGGTTAGCCATTGGTTCCATACGCACCTAGGATGAGTTAGGGGAAAATATTTTTCAATAGTTTGAAGATAAGAATGACCACTTGTTACTCATGGAACAACTCACAACTATAAAAAGAGCACCTAAAGAGCATATGAGTGATTTCAATTTCCAATTCCAAAAGACTTGGAATAGGATTCTGGCGCTAATAAAAACTTCTTTGAACAATACCTTTCTTGACTATTTAAGATCCTTGAATAGTGATGTAGCAGTTATGATTCAATCAATGGGAGTGACTACCTTTCCTGATACATATGAAATTTCTATAAGGGAAGAAAATTATTTGATCCAAGCAAGAAGGATTTCTCCAAGACCTTCAATTCCCTTGTATCCTGAGCTTCCCAAAAATCAACCTACGATTTCTCCCCCTTCCCATAGCCTCTAAAAAACTATCCCAGTCTGCACCATCCCCTTTGAATGATATCTTTGAAGTGAATTCACTGCTACAAAACTTTGGGAATGAACTTGTAGCCCTAAAAAGAAAACTAGTCTTATTATTCCCATCCCTATCAGCCCAAAAATAAGTAGTACCAACCTAATCATCATTCCCCCCAAGGCAATAACCAATCTCAAAACCAGGTTGGAAATGTTAATCCTCTAAACTTTAGGAATCCTCTTATTGCTAGCTCTTCAAGAGCCCTTGTACCAGTGTATAACAATCTAGTTCAATATTAGGAATGGTTTTATCCTTGTTCTCATCCTCACAATCAAAATATTTTTCCCAAAGGGTTTCTTAACCAAGATCTTATGGTTCAATGTATATCAGTTCGTATTGAGCTAACAGAAGAGGTGTCTACCCAAGAGATAAAATATCAGTCACGGGCTTCCAAGGAAACCACCTTCTTTAATTGGCAGGAAGAAGATTTTTTTGGTTTGAGTTCAAGTTCTTCATCAGTAGTGGAAAATACTTGTTTCAAAAAGAGGATGATCAAATCTCAACCTTCCAAATCTACTCAAGCACCCACTTTGCAGCCTCGTCCACAAGTGGTGGTTGGTAAAGATGTAGGAAAGAAGTTTCCAGAAACACAGGCTTGTCAGGCCATAAAGAAAGAAGGTTCTTCAGGCATTACAGTCCCTAACAAGAATTTTCCAAAAGATGATCCTAAAATATAAAAGAATGTTTGAAAAGTATGTGGGATTCCTTTCAACTTTGTTGAAAAAATGAAAATGACCACTCTGAACATTACTATGTGGGAAGTACTTTTGATTCCTTCTCAGAGGAATTTTTTGCAGGAAGCCCTAAAAGTTTTTTAGCACATCTAAAGAAGAAATACACCTTGTATCATTGACTGCTACAAGTTTCATCAAACCAGAAGGAGAGGTTGTTCCTAAAAATAATAAACCTCCATCATTTTATATCTCTTTAATTATTGGAGATCATTTGTTACATAAGTGCATGATTGATTCTAGCGCAAGCAGTTTGGTCATGCCCAACTAAATCACAAATGGGCTAGGAATACCTTACATACTAGTCTCTAGAGGATTTTTCCAGTTGGATGGAACAACAGTTAAGACTGTTGATATTATCAAAGGACTTCAGCTTACTATCCACGCGTGTCGTAGCTTATCTTTCACACAAGATAGTTCATTTATTGATCTTCCCCCTCTCTTTGTTATATGCTTGTCATGATATTTCACTCCCAAAATGGGTGGTTATCTATCACTTGACTGGTCACACATGATCATTAAGACTCGGTATGGAACTAAAGTGACTATAAGGGCAGAGCCAATTTTTCATAACTATGTAGAGCCAATTTTTCATAACTATGTGGAGCCTTATAATGTCATTCTTATAAATGGAAATCAAACCTTTTTAGATCAAGAAGACGAGGTTGTCGATCGTGAACCAGCCACTCTTGTGGAAGAGGTCCTTGATACTATGTTAGATGAGGTGAATATAAAACATAATTTTTATCCTTATGTTGATGCATTAGTAGAAGAAGATGTTGGTTTTCTTCTTTTAGAGGAGATAGGGTTGGGTACATATTGCATTCACGAAGAAGGTGTAATCATACCACAACTTGTTAAACCCCAAAATAACTCAAAAGGACTTTGGTAACTATAATTTGATGGTTAAAGGAGTAAAACTAGAGTAGGTGTTGGTGTCATGATAATTTCTCAAGAAGGAGATAAGTATTTCTCATCTTTTCTACTGTAATTTATCTGCAACCAAAAATGTCACTAAGTATGAATCTCTTGTGCAATGAATTCAGTTAGCTAAAAAAAGGGATTAAGTCCTTCACTTTTTTTGGTGACAATGAATTGGTTATACATCATGTAAGAGATTTTAGGTGTGTCAACAAAATATTTTCTAAGATCTTATAAGAACCGAGTGGTACACGGGATGACAGTATGGCTTCCATGTTTATAGAACCCAAAGCCAAAGCCTTTCCATGCACAACGGTGAAGGAAAGTGTGATAAAAGCGGTGGTTGGTGAGAGATTGGAGGTCATAGGAAAATGGTCACGTTTAGGAAGGTGGCTTGGGTGAGTAGGTGGAATTATCAAGTCCCCCATATGTTAATTTCGTATGAAGGTGGGGATGACCATAAGGGAATACCTCACCTATGCGATGGTCATAGTGAGGTTGTTGGCATAGGTTACCATACTCTTCAGGAGAAGAATAGATTCTAGGAGGTGAAATTAGTCTGTGTTTTAATTAAAAATTAAAACACAAGAATCGATGATGGTTACAGGGTGACTGATGATGGTAAGGGTAACTGATACCAGTTACTGTGGAAGATAAATAGTTTTTCAAATGAGGCAAAAACTAATGACAATTAAATAAGGAAGTTTTATTTGACTGTGATTTTAAAATTCTGGGGGTATGATGATATCCTGAGAACTTCAAAAAGAATAAAATATGTGATGAATGTTTTATTTGGGTAGGAATGACCAAAAAGTGTTGGAAACTGGCACCATTTAGATAAACCAATGATGGTTAGATGTAAATTGATGATGGTTACTAGACCGACGCCTGATTACTGTGAAATTTAAAAAAAAGTGAAGAAAAATTAATTTTTTGTGAATTAATTCAGATGGAATATCAACCCAGAAGCCTGAGTATGATATTATTAGACCCTAACACACTCATAAATAATCAGAATACACCAGATATGATGGCAGAGTGTGAAAGGAAGAAGAAAATGAAGAACGTAACCTCACACCTCAAAATACAACTCAAGAAAAAGCTAAGAAAAACATGAAATCCTATAAGTGAATTTTATGTTTTAGCTTATGCTATTTAAGACTGACTTGTAAATTTAGAACAAAGTTTTTTTTGTTGGGAAGGTGTCTTATGAAGAGGAAAGTTATAAGGGTGGTTTTAGGTTATGTTTTTAGGCGGGGGCGGTCCTTTCTCTAAGGTAATGAATGGATAGACAAACCAGATTGGTGCCCCATTGTCAATCCTCTAATTGTGTGATCATTGACAAATTCTTCCAGGTAAGGTGTTGTTTAAGAAGATGTGTGAATTTATATTTGTACACTTTGGAAAATAGGGATAGAAGAGAAAGTGATTCTACAATTCAGTTATGTCAACCATCAACTGGACATGACTTCCAGTGTATAGGTTTCCCTCACTTTTAATGTGAGATAAAAATGCAAGCATAGAAGTATGAAATGCCAAGTATTTTAGAACCCAAATTGAAATGTGATATTCAATGTAAATAGAGAATGAATAGGAAAGAGAATAACTTTCACTAATGTGGATGTAAGAAGAAAAAGAATGATTCTTTTTAGTCTCGAAATACAAATGTCACTTAGATAAATAGAAGAAAGAGAATATTCCTAAGGAGAAAATTTAATGTTAACTTCCTTTTTAAAAGAAACAAACATACAACAGTTCGCTAAGAATGAATAAATGCAAGGAACCCCAGATGGGTCCCACCAGGCATGCCAAAATATTTCACCACCGGATTCTTAACAAATTAATTAAAACAGATAGAGGGTGATAGGCCAAGGAGGAATACATGTTGTGATGTCAGTTGAAGGTTGTGCCCCCGCGTTCTAATTTTTTGATCCAAGTTATCTACGAGAGCTCCCTTTTGGCTAGGAGTAACTACCTAAAATACAAGGCAAGACCAAAAAACGTAGTTAATAGAAAAAGGTTAGTGGATTGCATAGCGTGAGCTAGATCCAGGAGGTATGATACTTCCTCGATGGTTTTCAATCAAATAAATCAGACTACTAGTACTAGATTTGTTTATTTGCATGTTCATTTGATATATATATATATATATATATATATATATATATATATATATATATATATATATATATATATATATTTCAATATAAATCAAATGAACATGCAAATAAACAAATCTAAAACTAGTAGTCTGATTTAGGTATCTCAGATTACTTATCAACTTTAATCCAATTAAATGTTTTGATATTAAACCTGTCAAAGCTCACGGGTTAGGTCACAGGCTACAAAAATGTTCTGGAAGTCAAATACATGGTCTGGGTAAGGCTTTGTACAATTTGGGGCTGATTTGGGTGATTGGGGTGCTTGCTATTTCTGAGGAAGTTTTCTAGACATAGAGACCGATGTTGGTCAAGGTGTGACCAATGATGATTTAGATATGACTGATACCGGTTAGGGATAACCGATCTTGGTTTCTGTGGGAATGGTAAAGTATCAGAAAATTGTGTCCAAGTTCTCTTTGTTTCTTCGCACAGAGAGAAGGGGAGGTCTGTGGAGAGGTTTTAGGTAGGTATCTGGCTTGGGTGAGACTTATGTGAGGTTTTTTGGGGTGTTGAGGTCAATTTAGTAAAAGTTTGGCAGGAGATATAGTAACCGATGTTAGTTTGGTGACTGATGCTAGTGAAGGGGAAATTGACGGCAGTTAAGGTAGCCGATGTTGGTAGGGTAAATTTGGTGAAATTTAATTAATAGGTGGTTTTGGGTTTCTCTATGATTTCACAGAGAATAAATGAGAACTGGTTGGGTTCGTGTTAAGGTGATAAAAACTCAAAAAAATTGTAAAAGGTTAAGAATAAAGATCCAAAATGTTGTGGTGGCTCGATAGGGATATGGGCTAGAAAATGGAGAGTGGAATACAGGGAATAAAAATTTCAACTAACAAAGGGATAGAGAAATTAATGAATAAGTACATGAATGATACAAAATCAAATGCACTTACTTGTTCCTGTAAGATTGGTGGGTTAAGGAAGGTGATGGTCAATCTATGAACTTTGTGGTTAATGTCATGGTAGTGCTTCCCAGAATGTTACTCGTGAATGCTAATTCCTTCAGATCAGTCCTGGTACTTGTTTGGGTCTCTGGCTGGATGTATTATGTCATCTTGATGCTTGAGAAAATTTTGGTTCTCACTTGAATATAGATATATCTCTCCCAAAACTCGAAGTGACCAACCTAGGTAAAAGGTTTCCAAATTGTATATATGGTGACCAACAATGGTCAAGGTTACCAGCATCGATTGAGGATTAACCAGTGTCGGTCAAAGCAAGATATCCTAGGCTTACCAAAAATAGCAGATCTTGGCTATTTTTAGCGAGCTCTGCCTATTGGTCCTAGGTCCAAAGTGATGGTTAACGATTAGATAAGTGGTCATTTTGTTGGAGAAAGAATAGGAATTTAATGTTAGGGTTTGACTAAGTCTCAGGTGGTTAGGATAAGTGGAGATTGAGTCTTAGTTAAGTAATAGGCTAAGAACAAGTCCATAGTGAGCTGTCTAGGTGATGTGGCTGGGTGATGTGTAAATTAATTTAATTTAATTAATAAATTATGTGAGGATGGGTATTAATTCAATTGTAAGTAACTAAATTAATATGAATATGAAGTAAAGGAGTCATGGTTAGGTTAACACGTCATGTTGACTACTCAAAAGAGGACACAATGGAGCATGACCCAAATTTTGTGTCTATACGTAGATCTTTTGACAAAATTATACTAAGGTTTTTCGACGAGGAAGATTCTGAAAAATATCCTCTATTGAGCCCATAGCCGGGTCTGTGGAGGTCATTTTAGAGGACATGCAACCATTAGAAACATACACTAGATGGGCTATTTCTGGTCCACCCTAGAACACGATGCAGTAGAGTACGTGTGCAAGTGCCATAATTGCCAAGAATTCTCTCATGAGATTCACATTTCTTCCCAAGCTCTATAACTGATTGTAAAATCCTAAATATTTTCTACATGGAGAATATATTTGATAGGGAAATCCTCTCCCTCATCGACGAATGACCATATTTTCATAATTATGACCACAAAATATTTCACAAAGTGGGTTGAGGCCATGCCTCTTACCACCGTACTAGGATCTGTAATTGTAAAGTTCATTTTGAACTAGATCATCTATAGATATGGGTTCCCATAGGTCATTATGTCTGACAATGGCACGTTGTTTAAAAATGAAAAGGTGCATGAATTGTGTGAAAAGTTCAAGATAAATCATCACACCATCTCTCTATATACCCTAAAACCAATGGAAAGGTTGAGGAAACTAATAAAACACTAAAATCTATCCTCCTAAAAACTTTTAAGGAAAATAAGCATGATTGGCACCTAAATATATTTCCATCCTTGTGGACCTATATAATGTTAGTAGGAATGCCAACAAGGGCACCCCCATATTCCTTAGTATTTGGTTCAGAAGCGGTCTTACCGCTTGAAGTTGAGATACCTAGTCTCTGGATATCATTACAAGTACTTTTAGGAGAAGGATATCATGAGGCATGAATTGTTGAGATCGAATCTCTCAATAAAGGTTAGCTCATAGCTGAGGCGCACAATAGAGCATACGTTGACTGAATGTGTCGACAATACAATAAGAAGGTATATGAGCGTGATATATTTGTTGGAGATTTTTTTTTAAGACTTGACAACTGGATAGACAAGGAAACTAGTGAAGGAAGGAATTTCAGACCCAAGTAGTTGGCCCATATCGAGTCATGGAGGACTAACAAAATGGGGCATATCACCTGTGTGCTCTAGAGGGTGAAGAATTTGGTGAATCCGTCAATTCACTTCACCTAAAGCGTTACTACGCATAATCCATATGCATTTCCACATGTACACTATTGCATCCTCATTATATTATCATCTGCTAGCCCATTCAATGAAATTTGTAATCAAGGAACTTATTTTCAAGTAACTTACAAATACTTCTAAAAATATTGGAAATCATTCAAATCACATCTCTTCAAACATTCATAATATTGTCATCAACATTTCTGATCACTTCACCAATTCAACAAGACAAGAAATGTTTTTGACAATAATTCTACCAAGGCCTGCATACTTGGTTTTACCTTTAAGTTCCCTCTGGCATAGGTATCTTTTCCCTATAATTTGTTCTAGAAGTATCATGATGTCATATCTTTCCCTAGAAAAACCTCTTTGGTAGCAAAATCATTCTAAACATTTTTACCCAGGTTGTTTGTTTTCCTATCTCAACCTTTGGTGTTGAGCCCTCACATCTTATTGGTTCCATGTGGTTTAGGCTAGGGGAAAGTTATCCTTCCCAAAAGTAAAACTTATATAACTTTTAAAAAGAAAGTATATATCTCAAATCATAAAATAAATACAAAATTTTCATTTACACACTTCCTTACCCCACTAAAACTTTGGTGTTGATCCCACACCTCTTACAAGTGGCATGATGTTTAGAAAGGAGGAAATTTCCCTTACTCACCTATGCCTTGTCCTTGGTGATAATCCCATTCTTCCTAATGGTACCCATGGGGCAGGGTGTAGGGTGTCTCTATAAATAAACTAGTAAGTTAAAAGAATTTTCATTCAATAAAAAGTGATTTGAAAATCTTAAAATCCCAAGAAAAATGAATTAGATGTGTATGTTCCAAGAGAGTTAAAACCTAAAAACAAGATTTTTTCAATCAAGAGGCCATCTATAGGTCTAAGTCTAGATAAAATTGTAAAGAAATCACATTCTAGGTTCTGTAGTAAACTATGTGCAGAGTTTGGTTGTAGGTCCCTAATTGGGTTTATGCCAAAATCTTGTCCTCTCACCATTTCCATCTATCAAAATCATACAATTCACATCCCTTCTGGCTCTCAGCATTGAGCCCTTGCATCTTAATGGTTATATGGGATTAGGAGTGGAGTGAGTTCATTTTATTATCATATCATTATTTATCACATATTTCCAAAACGAAAAGAAGTATCAAAATTCCTTGAAAAACTAAAGTTCAACATTACATTATGCTCACATAATCATCACATATCAACATTACAAAACATGAAAAAGAAATCATTCTTTCATCATATAATTATCCATTGCATGCATTCTAAAAAGCATATAAAATCAAAGATTCTAAACATTTAAGAGTACACATGTGAAGCAAGCCATAAAAGAGGTCAACTCAGATGCAAAGAATAAATGAACCAAAAATAAATATTTATATATATCATAATGAGTTAAGTCTGTGTACAATTTCATCAGACTCTTGGTGTGGTTTAAATGCTTATAAGGAGCACAAAATCCCCAAAAAAATCATAAATTCCTCGCAAAATGACATCAAACAATAAAGGCTCAATGGCCTATCCCTCTCTCTGGGAACCCTAAGATGGTGTATGACTGTGGTTGGGATTCATGTTGTGGCTCCAATGTCATGTATGCACCAAGTGATGAGAGTGACCCATGATATCAAAAACTAGTCACAACCTCGCTACAAGAGTGGATCAACCTCACCATCCTCTCTACCATCTAGTATGTTGCAATCTGCTTGTCTTGAGTAGTCAAGATCTTGATGACCTTACAAAGAGGAGAAAACACATATGTATGTCATCCAAGATGCCAATGGTTGTCCCACATCCTCTGCCATCTCTGCACAGTTCTTCCCCGAAGAGATTAGTTAATTTTCAACATAGATCCTATGAATAAGATCTCATCTTCCCTAGTAGTGGCTGCAAAACAAAGAAAACAACAACGAGTTAGAAAACCATATCAAAAATAAAAAAATAAGTACAAATTCTTAACATATCATGACTATGAAAATTGAGAAAAGATTATCTACTTACTCAAATCTTCAAGCATCCAAGTGGGATCAAATAGTGCAGTTGGTGGTTGTGGAGTTGTTGTAGGCACCTGCTTGACATCTCCCTCTCCAAAGGTGATGCACTGGCCCATCACAAACTACTCATTTTCACCTCCCTCATGAAGAAGTGGCTCCTCTGCAAACAGATTCTCCTTCTCTACCTCTGGCCTCCTCTCACTTTTTCAAAGAGATATCCGGTGTAACCTACCTCTCTATATCAATGTACTCCTCCTCATCAACCACTCTAATCTAACCTCCCTCACCCCATATTCTGACCAGTCTCACTCTAATTCTCTATATATGTGGCTATGTAAGCATCCTCCTCCTCCCCACTGTGAGTGGGTGTGGCTTCAACCTGGAGGAGAGCCATAGGTTCTCTGGTAAATAAGACATTCTCCATAGAGATAGGTACTCCTGGTATCACCATTTTCCATCCATGTAATCCCTTAGGGTCATCTCGTGCCTCCCTAACACTCCGGTAGAAAGTAGGCATGGCAATAAAAGCATCATCGTAGGGTAAACCAAATTTTTGGGGTATCTTGGCAGCAAGATGGGCCTCTACCCTCACATATTTATCTACTTAATGTGAAGTGGTAGCACATGCAATCAAGATAGTCCCCTCCTGGCCCCATAAACCAATCATGCTTTGATACATTATAATAACAAAATCATCCATAGTCAAAGAAGCAAAAAGATGATGTTCCCCCTTGATAACAGAGAGGCCTATCCATCTCACGGCCCTAACGGCCCTTAGATCCTATATACCAACTCCCCTTTGATAGGGGATGATCCTCTCATACAACCAACTCATAACTAAATTAGGATGGCTCAGTGTATTTCCCTTGGAGCCTCACCACTCGGTACAAGTCATGGTATGTAGTCCCCAAGATAACCCACGCCCTAGGAAAAGATCCTGCCATGGTAATCTGATATACATGATGATTGGATCCCAACATGGTACAAGAGTCCTTCTCCCTACCCGTGTCCCATACTAAACATGCAAAGCTAGAATACCAATAATGGACATGCGTATGGCTAGGGATAGCTATAGAGGAAAAATATAAAAGCCTCAAACCTTTCTTGGAACCCTCTGATGCACCCCATCACCCCCCATATAGGAATCCCAATGTCTAGATCTATTGGCTCTGCTCCCTGCACTCTCTTAGGTTAATCATCTTCCAGTCATAGGTAGGCCAAAAATCCTATAAAAATCCTTGAGAGTGATACTCAAATCTCCCCAAACACCAGGAAATTTGGAAATTATTTTGGTCCACATCCCAATAAGACAACAGGTCACATAATATATGGTTGGCATGGTGCAATGTGTGTCACCCATGTGATCCTCCATAAGCCATCCTAGTGTAATGAATTTGTCTCACCCTAAGTCAACTAATCAAGAATGACTGGAACCCAATCACACTCTCTATCTAGGATCCAACAGATGTATAACTCCTTCTATATTCACCAAAAAAATAAAAAGAGCAATGTTAGTAACACATTTCAATATGAAAACTCATAAAAAATCAACATAAAATAGGACTTAAAAACTAGAAAACATTAATATAACGTGGATCAAAATAGCAAAATAGCTCTATGTCCTCAGAAATTAAAAAATTGTCATCGCAATGTGTAGAGTGGTTGTTTTACAACTGCCCCCTGGTCAGGGCGATGGTCTTATAACCACCACCATGAAAATGGTGGCAATCCTATGAACTGCTACCATGCGTCAAGGTGGTGGTCACGTCTAGAAGGGACAACCCGCTCCCTTTGACCCAAAAACTCAAAATAAGACAAAAATTGACCTTTTCACACAAAACAAAAAGCATACCCACCTAGATCACCTCCTAGGGAACATTTTCAGACAAAAGAAATTTCAAAAACAACTGCCCCTAGGTGTAGAATTTCAGCATTTTTCATTTTAAGTTTCAAATAAAAAAATGCAGAATACTAAAAAAATTATCATGGCCACTGGATTTCTCGCTTGTACCGGGGCCATGATCACATTGTTGCACTCATCATTTTCTAACTATATTCTAACTCAAAATGGTGACTAGTTGGTCAAGAGTTTTGAAATCACTATCGAGGATATGTATAAATGATTTGAAAATGAATGGTTTTGCGTGTAAATATATGCTTTGTTTTAACCTCATTTTGAGTGTATGTTCCTTACAGGTCTAGAGCACTGGCATAGGTATACTTCTATTCCCAGCACAGATAGTAAGTCCTCTTGTCATTTTGTTTTAGTGTTTATTTTAGATATCATATATATCTACACTTGAGTCTTGATTTCATCTTATAGTAGAGTGAGCTTGGATGGTGACATTTCGACACATGGGCATGTCAGGCATAGCTTCTAACTCCCCATTTCAGGAATTTCATACTCAGACTCTAAGTTTTACACATCTTCATGGCTAAAATGATTCTCTCGAGGGGAAATATGTACACACCAAAATTTGCATGTGCTACATTGTTGGAAAATGGTTACAAGAGGTCCCCAATGATGATTCACGTCTTTTCCAAAGTGTTCGAGAAACCTCTTTGCAACTTACATTTGTATCTTAGTTTAACCTACTTAGCCATTCCCCACTTTTCAGCATCTTCTTGCACCATTCTACCCTATTTTTTACCTTTAGTTGCAAATTTTCCACCCTTCCTAGGTGGCGAATCCTATAACAGATGACCACGTAGGGCGGTAGTTTTGTAACCGCCATCGAGTCAAGGAAGCAGTCTTGTAACTACCGCCCTGCACAGGGCGATGGTCATGTGTGATTTTTATAAAATTCTTTATCTTGATGTGCATGGTCTTTTATCTTGTATTTTTGAGATGCAACAATCTTGTTAGAAATTGCATAGCCAAGCTTTGTTCTCTTATTTTATCTTTCTTCTACACGTATTGCTACCAGACTATCATCAAGTTGTCATTGCTTGAGGACTTTTTCCTTTTTGCTTCTACTTCATTCCCAACATCCTGGAATCATGTGAACACAAGATATTGAAAATACAAACTAAGGGGACACAAAGGCACCACAACTGGATTTCCACAGTACTGCAAATACTAGGTTGGAGTTGTAATTATGTTTTCTTAATTCTTTGTTAAGAATCTTATTCATATTAATAATTACAATAGAAAAGGAACTTCATTTTTTTATCATTGAGTAGTTACAGTTATCAATTCCTTCAAAAAATCATTCTTAGGAAACCTAGCTTCCTTTTCCTATCTCTTTAGATTTGCAAAGAGGTGATTCTGAAAGAAATCTTCTGTGTTAGTTTAAAAATCAACTGAAGCATCATCACATATATAAAATCCTCCATACAAATATTCTTTAATTTTTTAGGGAAGTTGTAGAGGAAGAGAAGATTATGAGAATCTCTGATTTACTCTCATGCTTCTAAGGAAAAATAGAATATTTAATTCATATCAATAATTTAGAGAAGCATTAATTAATTAGTATAGATTTAATTACACAATTTCATAGGCAAATAACTGCATCCGGTTATTTATCTGTATAGGATTTATTTGTTATATTAGAAGCTTTCCATTTCTTCATTTCTTCTAAATTATAGAAAAGCACAAAAAAGTTTCCTTTTGTTAGATTAGTTTCTTTGTATTGTTTATTTCCATTATATTCCAAAAACACAAAAACATAGTTTAGAATTTACTTATTTAGATTATATTGTTATTTACCTTGATTATATTAAAACAATTTGAATGCATACATGACCATAAGTGAACCAAAACAAGAGAAAATATAAGCTAGTGATCGATTGGTCCTACAACCAAACAAACCTGAACTAATTATGAACATAGATATGGGACTCCGTATAATTTTCCTTAAAACAATAGCATGATACGCTGATAAAATTGAACAATTAAACATTTTGAACATCACGGCTGAAAAATCCTATGAATACTAGACTGGCCCTGGTGATAGAGTTTAAACACATATGACCATACAAAGACCATAACCACTAAAGGTTTACGGTTGTGATCAGCAGGTCCCTCACCCGCAAGGACCCGAAGACAAGTTAGAGCTTGACACAGGATTACACTCATTAGTCTTTAGGTTGTTCCCACTTCCACCAAACATCATTAGAAAACTAAATGTTCCAAATGAAGAAGCTCACTAAGCCCTTGCATTTTGGACCGCTCTAGATAACCGACAATAGACCCAGTGGAACCACGCTTCTCTCTCATTTATTCCATGAACTTGTCTGGAAATCGTTGCAAGGAATCCATTGGATTTCCACATATCCCACAACCACTAGAAGGAATTTCCATAGATCTCAAAATTTATTGAAGTATTGGTGTGGCTATCCTTTCTGATCCATCTATTACACCCATTTAAGTTAGAAGGGCCTTCTTTCCCCTTGACGAAAATATCCCAATATTACACATCGAGGACATTGTTTTGCCTTGATATCTTGTTTTTCCCATTACCACATTTTTTTTTCCATATACCAAATATTCACTATATTTCACTATCAATAGCCATCCACATCTTACACATAAATTGTCTTCACACAACCTTGGGAGGTCGAGTGCAGTTGAAGGTTGAGTGTTTGTTTTCATCCATACAATCACCTAAAAAACTCAACCTTGACATGAGATTTTGGAAAAACCTCACTCTTGGCATGAGATCACCAAAAAACCTCATCCTTGATGGTAGGATTCTCAATTCCATAGCTCAACACTTTCTTGTTTAGGAATTAATCACTCCCAACCCCATCTGATAACATCTTCAAAGAAACAAGGAAAATTATCTATTGTATACTCTATCATATATCTCGTGCACTCTTTCATTAGCTACTACTTCCTACATAATTTTTATTTACTTATACATAAGCTTATTGAATCCCTCACAACCCTCTAGCACTAAGTGCTCTAAAATCTAACATTACTACACCACTTCGTTACTCTCCTTCTCTTTCTCTACATTATTTATATTTCTGTCCTTATCTTCTCTTCGCTTATTTTAACTCATTGTCTCTGACCCAAGCATTACTTTATATAAGATCATAACCCAATGCCATGCCTTCTCCAAGTACAAATCGCGTGCCAAGTGTCGATGTGGCCCTCCATTTGTAAATGATTATTCCTTTTCAAACCCTCCACTTTTTATAATGATGTCTCTAGGAATATTCCCTACATGGAATATCCATTTCTTGACCTCCAAGGTTCTAGGCTGGCACCTTATCCACTCATCACACCTAGTCAGGTCCTTAAGTTTTTCCTAAAGTGCTTCTAGAACACCAATTATGGCTAAGTCCTTTAAACATGTGCTCTGCCTCCCACGTGCGCCCTAGTTTCAGTTGAGCCCTTCTTAAACCCCTTCATCTTGTGCGCTTTCCCCTGAGCACCCTTATTCTCACTAGTCATGTGTGCACATTCCCTTTGGTACTTAGCCAATATTTTAGGGCCCAACATCACCCCACACTATGCATGTTCTCCATCCTTAGAAACATCATGCTTCTTCAAAGAATAATGAATAGTGGAACAAAGAGAATTTGAATAAAGAATGAAAGAATAGAATAATCTATTAATGTTGTAGAAGGAGTGTTAATTCCTTCCTCATGGTTGCCTCAATCTTTTCTGAGGCATCTACCTCATCCTGCACCTGCTGAAGTAGGTCACCTACTAGAGCACTCACCTCATCAAAAATCAATTTTTTGTTCTTACAATTTAGTGTATCTATAATTCCTTCTACTTATTTGCTAATATCATCTAGAGCATCCATTATGTGAGTGACCTGGGGATATAGATCCTTAAGCTAATTCTTAATCAAACCCCATAAGGTTTTGATTTCTCCCATCTTTTTCTCAACCTCAACTAGGATCTTATCGTGCTCCACCCTATTTCCTTTGTTCTTCTCTTATAAATCCTTTAGATTCACCTCATGCATAGTGAAAAATATGCTCACTACTCTATCTCTATCAGTGAAATTGTCATATACAACCTCAGCCATTTGAGGGGTAGTATTGACAGTGAGAAGGAGATCGGAATACCAAGTAACTGTCTCCCAAATCTTCAGTTTTTCTTCCTCCTTTTTGCACACCATCACCTCTTCTACTGACTCCAATGTGAGTGGCCTCCTTTCCGTAGTGAGGATGTGGGTCTAGTCTTCCAAGCATTGCATGGTTGACTCGTATTTCTACTCAAGTGGGGCCAGGTCCTAGTGTTTCAAGATTATGGAATCTGAAATAATATCTATCTTTTTATGGATCTTGTGCACCCTTTCCTTTTCCTCCCTTAACTCACACCTTAATTGTGTGCTGATCAACTCCTCCTTCTTTAACTCCCTATTTTTTTCAATGATCTCTTCATTTTTATTTTCAAGATCTTCTTCCAAGACCCTTACTCTGTCATTTCTCTCAAAGAGACTTGCCTCAACTTCTACTGACACCTTATTCAACGTGTTGTAAAATTGATCATCTGATAGCTGTTGGGAATTCACCAAAGGGTTTTCTCCCTTTGCATATGGTATCTTCATCAATGTTTCTCAGTTGACCTCAAATTTGGGCTCATCAACATGGGACTCAAAATCCCAAGACAACATCTTCATTATGCGTGGGTACGCACCCTCCTCATCGAAAGAAGAACATGTAAAGAGTTGGTTTGAAGGCACATTACTTTAGAAACACATGTAAATTACCTTGTTTGGATCATCTATGTAATTCATTCCTTGTTCTTGTGCTACTACCATGCCCTTTTCACCTATGTGTGCTTCCTTTGGGAAGCTTACTACTAGGATGTGATCTCCGCCCATGCTTCCATACTCCTCTCCCAAACTTTTGATTTCTTTCGTCTCCTTTTGTACTTCGGCATTGCGATCTACCTCTTGATATACCAAGTCCTTTATAATTCCTACTACCTCCCTCTCTACGTCATCCTCTATCTGCTCCTCAATCAGGCTTGGAGTCTTTTGATCCTTCATGTTTACTTCTTCACTCCCTCCCTAGTTATGGGCACCTTCTTTGTCCCCATTATTCTCTTCATTTCCCTCTTCGTCTAATTTGTGTACATCATACACAGGATGGTTCTACACCTCACCATGCTCTTCATCATCCTCTTTACCCTTTTCAGCCTATATGCCCTTTGTTTATTCTGAGCCCACCTTTTTTTTTATTCTTTGCTTCTTCCTAACTGGTGATTCCAATATAGGAGACTCTTCTTTGTCTTCTTCCCTAGGCGACTCCTTTCTTAATGATGATTCTTATTTCACAGGGGACTTCTCTTTCTCTAGCACCTCTTCCTCAGGTGTCTTCTCTTTCTCTTCTGTAAGGGACTTCTTTCTCTGTGCATAGGTTCTTTGTTTTGCACCTAATTCTTACATGCCTACATACTGCACTATATGTGTACTTGGTGCCTTTTTCTTAGGGGATTCCTCTCTCTCCCTTTTCCTCAGTGCAGACTTCTTCCTTACGGTGAGGTCTTCTGGGATAGAGACATAATTCTAAATGTAAGCGCCTTTCTCATACTTAGGCCTTATACGTAGTATACCCTTGTTGTGGTCATCCCAGCAACATGTAATGTCACTGGTTTCAACATATATACATCATGGGATACATAATTCTCCACATAGGTGTGCTTCTTTGGATATATCAATGTTTTGCGTAGCTCATGGTAATATTTGTCTACCATGCTGAGGTTGAACCTTATCTTCTTTGGGTCTTTGAAATGATTGATCCTAACCTGGAAGTATTGTGTTATGAAGGAGAATGAAAATTTATATGAGGGACCCTTAGGACCATCTTCCAGAGTAAACCTACCAATAAAAAAATGTTGGTACACAATGATTTCCACCTCACCTTGCAATAAAAAATGTAACTTCTTGGTTACTCTCCATTTAGCATCGAATGTGTCACGCATCCACTTGTACCATTTTTATAGGCATGCCTTGTGGGTGGAAATCATGGTGTCACAAGTTTATTTCTCAATTTTTTTAGGGGGGAAGGGTTCTCATTTGGGTACTCCCATACAAATTTATCTTGCCCATCAGGCACTCCAATATCCAAAAAGATAATGGTAAGGAGGATATTACCAAACATGATCTTTTATTTATCACGCGTGGCATTGATGACTTATTATTTTATGAAATTTGAGAGGTTATAGATGGTCCCCTCTGAGATCTTATGGAAAAAATTCAACCAAGTCTTGTGGATATGTGTCCATATCTCCTTTCGGTTCAACTTTGTGACCAAGTACGTGGCCATCCTCATTACAGGGTCAGAAATCACAAAAATGTCAAAGTATCACGAACCCTTCTTATAGTCATAAGCTTCAACAATCTTCTTAATGGCCTCCTTAAGTTCTAAGTCATCATCTAAAGATTATCCTTCGCAGATAAGACCGGTAAACTTAGAAATCAATTGGGGAGTTATTCACATCCTTCGTCCTGTGAAGTAGAAGTGGTCTTCATATATGCAAGACATTAACCATGGGTACAATCACTCAATTTTTCCAAAATAGGGAAACTCAGAGTTGTAATATCCTAGACTTCTCCATCTTCACCTTTACCTCATCATCGTAGATAGGAATTCAATCTTGTATCCTCTTATCTATAAGGTGAACTAGTTCTAATGCCATATCATTCTTTACAGTGCTCGTCTGATGGTTTTAGTCACTCACAACCATCTTTCTAACATGAGATACTCATTCTTTTCCAAGCAATACGTCATCTAGATATTACATCTCAGTGTATCATTCTTCATTAAAACTGGTGGAAATTAATTGTTTCCCCTTGCCATTGCCCTTCTTTAGTGAAACGTTTTTTTCTTTCCTTAGAGTTATTTTTCTGTCGGTTCACTAAAAGTTCATCCTTTCACTTGATCCTAGCTCTGCTCAACTCTACAGCTCCCCTCCTTTGTTAGAATATCCTCAATTTTTTGCCCTAACAGCGTAACTCTAACCTAGAAAACTCTTTTTCCACAAGACAATGTAATCGCCCATGGAATTATTCAACCTTCTCCGCTTACACCCTTGTACTTATTTTTCCACTCCGGTTCAATGATCGAACTGGCTATGCATGCAAATCTTCACAACCCTTTTTTTCACAACTTTTCTTCAAGGATGCCCTAGTTTGTGAGAGCTTTTCAATAACATGAATACAAGGTAAACAATAATGCACCATGACCTTATACTTATAGCTTTTTTTTTTCCACAATAAATTCCATACCACCTACCAAAGTATTCTTGCAATAATGGTGGATTTTTCCTACTGCCAACCTTTAGCACTTTTAGCCCCATGCCTAATCCTACGCAAAAACTTCTTTAACCTTCTAGCGCACAAAATCCCTTACTGACCGAAAATCCTTATGCACACACTTTCAGTGCCGAAGTCACTTCTTCTATCCTTATCTTGATTTTTGACATATCCTACCTCATCTTGTTTCTATACTTCTCACCCTTATACATGGTTTTTGTAAGCCCTCCCTAACATCAAAATCCTCATGTTCACCTTTTCTACACACACTCTTCCAAACTACGTGCTTTTGATCCTTTGATCCGGGCCATCGAAACATAGCTTCTAATACCAACTTTCAATATGTGTCGCATCACTTCACCCCACATAAAAATAGATGTGTGGTCCTCTGTGCATAGAAATGTTTTGAAAATATAAGTTGCTACCAGGGCACAAACGTGCACAACACAAAGCAACGAGAAAGGGAAACACAAAGAAATGAAACTGTAACAAAGAAGACTTATTTATAGTTGGGATTCATCCTAATCCCATTGAAATGGCCTGGTACCTTTGTTCCATCTAGTGCTTGTAACTGAAAAGTTCCTGAATTGAGTATATAGGATACATGGGCCCATCTAATGGACTTTGAATTTCCTATGATGGCATAGAAACTTGGAATCATACAATATAACCATATGCCCAACCTCAAACTATTTTTTATTGATGTGTCTATCATGACATGCCTCTTCCTGTATTTTTCTATTTTATGACTCTAGTGAGCAATATCCCTCCTCTCATCTAACTTTATTAGCTTATCAATCCTCTCCTCAAGCATTTTTTCATCAGCTAATCCTCATGCACACACTATACACAGTGATGGTAACACAAATTCAATAGGTAACACCACTTCCATGTGAAACAAAAATTGAAAAGGTGTGGCCTTGTTCAGTATTTTATTAGTCTAGTATGAACATAACACAACAGAAACTTTATCATCCCAATCCTTTCTTCCCACATCAAAAATCTTGGTTAACACGTGATTCAAAATTCTGTTAAATGCCTTAGTAGTCCCATTAGCTTGTTGGTGATAAGGGGTATTCCTGTTGTGGGATACCATGAGCTCCTCTAGAAAATCCTAATTGTCTCATTCAAGAATTGATTACCCCTATCACTTGTTAAACTCAACGGACAGTCATATCTATTGATTATGTTTTATGAAAAGAACCTATATGTTGTTGCCATTGTGCAATCCATTATAGGAAACACTTCTTCCCATCTTGTAAGATAATCTATTCATGTAATGATATAGCGCGAACATGTCCTTCGCGCGGCTGGGGAAATGGGTCCAATGAAGTCAGTTTCCAACTTCTCGAATGGTTCTATACTGGCAATCGGTCTTAATGGCATTTCATATTTTTTCCCTAGTTTACTAAGGTGTTGGTAGTGGTCACAGGCCTTGCAAACCTTGATACAATCCTTGTAAACCATTTCTCATAAAAATCCTGCTAGAAAAATATTGGGTGCAGTTGCATTCCCTGCATAGTGTCCTCCTACAATCCCATTGTGTGCTTCCTCCATGATTACAACATGTTTATGTTCTAACATGCACCGGTGAAAAACCTCATCATGGCCTATCTTGTATAATTATCCACTAAATAACATGTAGGGCACAACATGTATTGCTAACTTCTTTCTTTCCAAATTCTTCATTCCCTCCAGTGCCACACCCGTTTTGAGAAACACAACAATATATTCCAAGTTAGAGGGCATGCACCGCAATCTAAAAAATTGTGCATCTGACATTATATCCTCAATGCTTTGCGCATCCTCCCTTGATTCAATCCTTGATAAATGGCTAGGTCTCAAATTAATCTTACACGGTTTCACAACAACTGTATACTTGAATTCTTGAAACAACAAGACCCACTGGTATATGCTCCCTTGTAAAATGGGATTCTTTACCAAGTACTTCATTGTTATGTGGTCCGTGTAGAATATAAAGGGTTTTTTCAGTATATATTACCTGAATTTGTGTAGGGTGTAGATCATTTCCAATGTTTCACACTTAGTAGTAGTATAGTTCTTCTCTGTTGGTGTCAACTTCCTACTAACAAAACACAAGGGGTGGTCAAAAATTCCTTCTTTGGGTTGTGTTAAGATTACACCAATCACCATCCCTAAAGCATCAACTTGTGCATGGAATGGCTTATCCCAAGAAGGAAATCCTAATATGGGCATAGTGATAAACTTATTTTTCAATGTATCAAATGTTGCTTATTGCGCCTCTCCCCAATGGAATGTACATTTGTGCTTCAACAATCCTTCAAGTGACACAATGATTTTGGAATACCCCCTTATATACTTTCAGTAATACCCCATATGCCCAAGGAATCTTTACACCGCACTCTAGCTGGTAGACTCCCCCAATCCAACAATAATGAAAACTTTGGCAGGATCCACCAGTAAACCTTCCTTACATATGATATGCCCCAAAAGAGTTCTAAATGGAGTAGCAAAAACATATTTTTTAAAGTTCAGGGATATCCTCAACCGCAGACATCTTTCAAACATCAGCCTCAGATTGTCACAATTATCCCTCACTAATCCATATACCATCCAATCATCAAGGTATAATTGAAGAAATTTATAGATGAAGTCTTGAAATTCCTATACCACAATGCGTGAAAATACAATAGGCATGTTCTTTATTCCAAAAGGCATGACTGTGTAGGAAAATATTCCCCATTTAGTGGTGAAAGTTATCTTTTATTGGTCCTCTTTTGCAATTCTAACATGATGATATCCCAAGAAGCCATCCGTGAATGAATAAATCTTGCACCGAGCTACTGCTTCCAGTATCTCCTCGATGAAAGGGGTTGGAAAGGGATCAATGACACATACCACATTTAAATCCCTATAATCAACATAGACCCTTATCCTCCCATCCTTTTTAATGTTAATGACCATTGGGATTATCCATTTTGATTCTTCAACAATCTCAATGATACCTGATGCAATCATTTTGTCAATCTCCTCCTTAAATTTGACACAAATATTTAGATTCATGCGATAAGGTGTCTTCTGAATTAGGCGCGCACCTTCCTTTAACTTGATATCCATTTCTCCCAAGGAGTGGTAAACTCCTTTAAGCTCATGGTACTTACGCAGAAACAAATCTTAAAACTCGCACAATAGATCAATGATCTTTGAAACCTCCTTTTCTATAAAGTAATCTCTAATAGTATGTTCTTTAGGTTCTACCTCCAAAACAATGTTAACATTCTTAGTTTTCAAGGGTTCATGGTAGGCGTGTGCTTTCTCATTTACGCTATCCATAAATTTATACATACCCATAGTATGGTTAACATCCAATTTTTCCAATTCCTTGCCATTTATCACATAGACTAACCTTCCTTTCTCTTTTTCCATGCATGTGCACTCAATTTGTGTCTCCTCTGATTCTTCCTCATCAAAGTGTTTTTCCAAGCCAGTTTCACCTAATAATTCTAGAATCCTATCCTCAGTCATGACACTATCTACCATAGTTAAGTGCTTAACAAACTGAAATGCCTCATCCACCGATGGCTTAGTACTCGAATATTCAAAATGTTAAAGGAGGTCAACCATCAATTCCTACCATTTTCCTGTCTAATGACACATCTCTGAGTGAATCTACCATGCACATGTGTAGCCTTGTAAGGTGGAGTAAAACTTATGCACCCATAAAGAAGGTGGCAAGGCTTTTGTTCCTTATATCTAGGCCTTCTAACATGTTTGGACATGAAATTAGGTGGGTTCCTTCCCATGATAATCTTGTATGATAGTAGGTGCATTGCTCTGGACAAACTAGATAGAAAATGTGATTCTCACTTCGCGCCACTCTAGAAGGTTATCTCGATGGGTTTCCCTCCAACGTGTTTCAGTCCCAAGAAAGGTATAGCAAAACATCCTTATCCTTTCAATCTAACATCTCCACTGGGTCTCCATTTCTTGCAGGAAAACATCAGGGTTGGCTCCTCAAGAATAACTTGGTAACTTCTTTCCTCCTAGGTGCTTGAGTGAGCGCGCCTTTTTTACTCTTGTCACAGAGCCTCTTAACTGCCTTCCGACCAACTCATATATCATGTGTTCCTAATTATCACATGTCACTCTAGTTGTATCACTTATAGATTGAGCATATTCCCACTGAATAACACCCTCCTTTGTCGGTTCTATAACTTTAGGGTCCTGGATAGTGCGTACGTAAATTATGTCTAGGTCTTCCTCTCCTAAAGGCTCAATATAGGGCACTAAATTCCAATTTGTCAAAGGAATGATAACACATTCATCTTTGTTCTCAAAACTTATATACCCCTTATTGAAATGTAAGTCAACATTGTTCTTTTAGCACTAGGGGTGCCCAAGTAACACTGGAAAGTTTTCTACCTCAGCATGCACTAAGACTTTGAAGTCCCCATTGAATTTCACCCCTTGGATAGTGATATCAACATCCTTTAAAATACCAATGGGCATTGCCTTTGTCTTATTAGCCATATACAACACAGTTGAAGGTGGTTGTAATGGGGTACTTCTCATTTGATTCTAGGCATCCAGGGTGAGAACATTAACTTCCATGCTTGTGTCAATCAGAATATTTTTTTGGAGTCATTCATCGATAACTACATTCAAGGTAATCTCCTTATCATAGTCAAGGTTGTGTGGAGGAATGTTAGCATGAAAAACCTACCTCTCGTGCTCCACTCCAGTACTTGGTACTTTCTCTCTTAACCATTATCCTAGTAAGGGGATGATATTCTATTTCCTCAACATCTTGCATACCTCCTTGACATCTTCAAGTTACTTCTATGGAGCCTCAACACTCTTCTTATGCTCCAACTTCCTAGATTGCTCCTTTAGACATTGAATTTCCCCTTTAAGACTCCTAATTATGTCCATGGTATCTTTATAGAATTCCTTCAGATGGGTATGGTCTGGATACTTCCCATAAACCACCTCTTCTCTTGTAATCAGTGGTCTCTTCTTTGGTATTTCCTTGGTGCACCCAACCTCAAATCACCTCGTCACTAGTAAAATTTTTAATTATGACTCATGCACCACCCACCCTTGGCATCCACTGCGAGTCTACTTTATTAATGATTACCATACCAGTGCCCTTGTATTTTTGGTGTTCTTAGTTCATATGTTCAAATATCTTCAGGAATTTCTCATACTTGTGCTCCTTCCCACACCATGAGAACTGTAGTAGGCCAGGACATTCACAATTATAATGATTTGTGCACCCATAGTTATAACAAGTTCCGTGAGGGAATTAATCTCTTCCACCTCTGTGATTACCATGACCTCTAAATCCTCTGTGAAAGCTTCTTCCATGAGCTCCTCCATTTGTGGTTCCTTCATAATGATGACCATCATCCTTGGAATTGTTTGAAATGTTGGTATGACGCACACCAATATCAATGGAATCATATATCTTGTCAATCAATCTATAATCCTTGGTGTCATGAGTAGTAGAGGTGTAAATATTTTAATAGAAAGACACATTCTTACGGATCACGTGCTACAGTAGCAGACACCTACTTGCATCATGATATTTGTGGAAAATATCACATTCTACTGTCATGGTGTGTACTTTTATATGAGGACAATTATCCTTTGTATGCCCTTTACCTCATAATTTGTGCACTATAGGTAACTACGAGTTTCATGCACTGAGTTCATAGATAACTTCTCCATCTAATTTTATATTATATAAATCTGCGCTTCAAGAAAAGAGCTAACACCGGTATCCATGCTTCCTACTCCTCAGCGCGTGGAGCAGCTTCCAAGGCATCGCACGGGTCTTTGAAAGTCTTGTACGAAAGCACTCTCCTAAAAGGTGTTATTAGCCCTCCAACAAACCATTAAGCATGATGTGAAGGATGAATATCATAAGATAATTTTGATAAGAGAGTTTTAAAATGCGTATCATACTCTCGCACACTCTCTGTCATACCTTGTTGAATATCCTTTAACGTGCTAATGCTCATCTATTCAAACTGAGGAATATGAAATTCAGCTAAAAAGGCATTACATAGTGTGGTATAATCTACTCCTATCTGGTGGGGGTCATACTTCTGGTACCAACTATGTGCTTTCCCTTGCAATGTTGTTACAAATGAAATTTCCTTCCATTCTAGGGAAGCGATCCCATTCACGCACCATATCAGCTCACATTTTTGTACATGTTTTGTAGCATCCTCAACACCTTTATAATCCGGTAGATGCAAAGACATTTCAAAAAATTCTTGTTGAGGTGGTTAAGGCCCTTATCTGCCTGATCCATAACCTTAATTCCCTCCAATGTTGTGTCTACTAGTAGATCCACTAGATCCACCAGTGCATGTCCCTCCTGACCCACTAGATCCTATAGTTCCTCTAGGTCCACCAAGTCCACTAGTGCCTATTCCACCAGACCCACCAGATCCACCTCTTGTAGCTGGTAAGGGTCTTGAAGTTGTCGCACCAAATGTCCCCCAATGTCATACTAAAATGCACACTAATAGTATGTGATATTGTACCACTACCAGATGTGTATCCCATGATTCTTCTAGATACGATACCCAAGACTTTTGTACCTGTACTTTTCCCAAATGTTGCTCCAAACAATATACCTCCAAACACAAGAAATGATTGTATAGCCATAGATGTGCCAAATGAAAAGTTATACCTCCTAGGTGCTAATAAATTAATTCCACCAATACCAACTGGGTTAGTAATAATTATCTCTGGATTTGGAAAAATAAGCACCAGGGGTTGGTCACCAGGTGGATTCAGATACACGCCGACGAGTCCCTTTCTCCAAGTGATGAGATCTCATTAGAAGCTGAAGGGGGCTTTTTCCCATGCTTTCCAAGATGGGGTAGCACAGGATGCTTAGGCTTTAGGTCCTCTACGTGAACCTCAATTCCTTCTCACAACATCTTCCTCCATAAATCCATCACTCCTATATCTTTATGTTGTCTATCTAACTCCCTCTCACGAGATTCATTATACTTGATTCATCTCTCTTCCCTCTCCTTTTCAGCTGCAAGGTCTGCCATCTTCCACCACCCTAACTTCCTCTCCCAACACTCATAAGAATCCCATATGGTTGTAGGAAATGATTCCAAAATCAGCGTAATGATCAGGATCTTTATAGCTAAAGGTATATCATGCAAGAATGATCCTCTTGGCTCCCTCAAGAACTCAAACTCATCAATCTTTGGACATGAATACATAGAAATCACATATTCCAAGGTGAACACGTCAACACTCTACTCCAATAATGATCAACAACATGTGTCTAATTCAAATCAGCATCATGCAACCTCTGATACTCATCTTGGGTCCATATGCGAGGTCTATAGTACCAACTTTCTCTAGTTGCATACACCGAGAGGCATTCATACAACTACACTGGAAAACAACAAAAGAAGGTCTCATATAACTCATGATATAGATGTTCTTATATAAATTGACATGCATCAAACTCAAGTCCTATATTAAATATATGAGAAAACTCATCCTCCATGTGTTGAATCCATACTTTGAAATTGTCCAAGGTCAAGCGCTCTGTCATCACACACCATTTTCACAACAGCTTTGAAAAGAGGTCCCGGGGAAACATAGCAAAGATGTAGTCATTTACATACCCTTAATTCCTTTACTAACCCCAAGCACATTGACCTATCACCCAACAGGCATTGGGCGTTCACCCAAGGTACGCGTGAACACTGATCCCCTCCTTTATCTGAGCTTTGTAAGAAGGTTCTACCATTAATGGAGGAAGACTTGTAGAAACATAATTACATTTGTTTACTTGAAAGGTAGAAGATGCAACTAATAGAGCCACACATTAATGTATTACAGAAGCTAAATAATATTGTAAGAAGCATAATAAACCATATTTGAGTGATGATAGTCATATAACATGAGGGTTTACACCCCTAAACAAGATATATAGAATGAACCCATATATTTATTGATTCAACATAGTTATAGTAGCCACATTATAGTCAAAAGGGGTCATCTCATACTATATACAATAAATGACAGAGACTTAACTCCTATAAGCCTCTCTAATATGAAACCTTAACTATACTTTTCCCATTTTATCCCTTGTTACAGATCCCATTACCCATACATAGGCTTATGAAATCCCTCACAACCCTCTAGCACTAAGTTCTCTAAACCCTAGCATTACTGGAGCACTTTGTTACTCTCCTTCTCTTTCTCTACATTCTTTTTGTATCTATCCTTAAATTCTCTTATCCCATCTCCCCTCCTTGTCTCTGGCCCAAACATTACTTTTATATAAGATCATCACCCACCGCCATACCTTCTCCAAGCGCAGATCATGTGCCAAGTGTTGATGTGGTTCTCCATTGGTGAATTCTTATCCCTTTGCAAACCCTCCACTTTTTGTAGTGATGTCTCTAACAATATTCCCTACATGAAATATCCTTTTCTTGACCTCCAAGGTTCCAGGCTGGTACATTATCCACTCATCATGCCTAGTTGGGTCCTCATGTTTATCCTCAATTGCTTGTAGAACGTCAAATATGGCTAAGTCCTTCAAAGATTTTTTCTTCCTCCCACGTGCGCCCTAGTTTCAGTTGAACCCTTCTTAAACCCTTTCATCCCATGCTTTCCCCATGAGAACCCTTCTTCTCACTGGTCCTGCATGCATTCAATTTTTGGTACTTAGCCAATATTTTAGGGTCCAACAATGCAGATCAAATCAAAAATCACAATTTCCAAAGCACACTACTATGCATATGATTCACCCCTATAGTCTAACTCCTTTTCATAGTTTCGACACTTCAGATTACGATCACTTCAAACTTCACATGGATACGTGTCCACTCAAAAATATATTAGTTACACTACTCTCTGGGTTATAAGGTATGCATCTTATATCTACTTATGTTATCAATTATTCACTCAACAACATAAAGTGGGGGAAAATATATTTTAAAAAATATGCACATAAAAGGGTACATTTCTAGGTCCTAAAAAATACTAATGTATACATGATTTTTAATAAATAAATATAGTGGTTGACAACTCTTTTTAGCCTTTTGGTTTCTTCATTTCTTTCACTTTACTGGCTTTACACATCTTACAATTTCGCTAGAACTTGGTTGATTTACCTTTTAATTACCTTAGACACTAGCGCCCAGTTAGGCCAGAAGCACCTAGGCACTCATGTCCCCCCTAGGTGCTCTAGTCCCTCTCTTTATTCTTTTTACTATTTTGGGACCTTTTCACTTCTTGGTCACCTTTTAACTCTTTGGGTTGGGCTTTTAGGTGTTAATTAAGAAATTCAAACAAGGGAATCATATATATACTTAGTTACTTCTATTAAATAATGGAGCAAAGCACTATAAGCATTTTCTATTAGAACCTAAGCTTTCACAAAGGTACAAGAGCACTACAAAGTACTTATCTAGCACATCCATATAAGGGCCAAGGGTTTCATTTGTATGCATACACTATATATGAGGGGAGTTTATTCTATTCCATCACACAAATTTTTCATATTTGAGAAAATCTAGATCTAGAATGATATCATTATGTAACTTGCACAAGGGAAACCTAGGGCATGGGATACAAAAACACACACACATGAAGAAATTCGTGGAGTCTTATATGTAATACATTATTTGGATGTAAGTTTACTCTTTGGGTGATTGTCGAGGTTAGTCGGAGTCCTCATTATGTATCTTTTTTTGTTGCATTTGATGTGTTTATGGGCATGCGCAGGTAGACATTTTATTCCAAGTTATAGGTGTGACTAGTGATCTAGTAGAAAAACTAGAAAAACAAAGAGCAAGTTACAATGAAGACCTTCAGACCCATAAAAGATCAAATTTTGATCATTTTAGCAAAAACAAATGCCTAAATCAGTCATTAGCACCTAGGGCACTCCTATCCTCATATGGGATCTTCTATCTTGTACATTCCTAGGGTTCCAAACCCTCATTAAGCATTTGTGATGTTGTTTTCAGCCCATTAAAACAAATACATAGTCATGATCACTCTCAAGTTTCACAGAATTAACTATGTCATCATCCCTCTCTCATTTACTTAGGGTTTTACATCGTTGAATACTTAGTTCTTGCACATTACTATATTTAACCATCTTAATATCATTTGTTGTAGTAATTTACTCAGAAATAAGATTTAATTAAAATTATATTAAATAACATCTCATCTAGAATAGTCCCTACTATAAGTATGAAGCACTCAGCTAGGTTAGAGATTCTAGCTTCATCCATCTACAAGTTTGTAAAGATCATATAGCCATATCTTAGTGAGACCAAATTCACTCCAAACATTGAATAAAGGTTTGAATCAATAAAAATTTTAGGTATCATAATTGAAGCACACCACATATCACTATTACCATGTTGGGTACATTTTATACTACATAAATATCCTAATATCTTAGTGTGATGACAAATGACAGAACTGTTGGAGCTCAAAATTGCACCCTACCCGGAGTCATAGACAACCTGGGATTTTGAGGCAACATGATACTATCTCTCAGTTTTGGGACTTGCAAACTGAGACATACCTCCGGAGAATTCCGACCTCCTCTACCTATTATAATGATAACACTACTCCTAAAACTAAAAGAAAATCCTAACCTAAACGTGCCAAGTGACCAGGGATAGAAGGAGATGTGGAAAAAGGGAAATCCTAAGCTAAGAAGGGTGGCTATAACACCAGAAGAAGGGTTGATCACTCTCCACGAAGTGGAAGAAAAGAAGAACAATGTGGGTGAGAGGGAAGAAAATACGTGCCACAGACAAGTACCACGTAGATCTGGTTTTCTTCACATTAATAACACATGAAAATTAAATCCACAAGCAAGGTAAATGCACAGTACGCCAAAAACATGAATGAAAGGAAAAATGTAACAGAAATGAGAAAAGGGAAGACAAAAGTGACATAAAACCTGATTTTATTGCTTGAAGGGTGCACAATCGATTACATTCATAGAAAGAGGTAGAAATACATTGCAAAGACCAAGTTCAAGGTTTGAAACTTAATGGGAAGTTGGATACCATTTTGGCATGGTGTTGTTACAACAAAAATGGGTCTTTTTTTAATGAGAAAAGATCTTAAATTTATAGAAAAGAAGGAGAGAAGAAGAGAAGAAAGAGAGGGAAACTCGAACTCAATTTTCCAACCACCAACAACAGTCAATAAATTCTCTATGAAAACAGGGTACATCTGATTATCCACTGCAACACGTCATTTTCCTTGTTGGAGAAAAGATGTGCACCCATACTGTATTAAATGCTATTAGTTGCGCTACCTGAAAAGGTGAATTTTTCATGTTGGAGAATTATTCTACCTTTACGTATATCAATCCTCAAAAAAATTGAGAAATTCAGTTTCCATTGCATAGAGGACATTGAGACCTTTCCATCAATATCGAGTTTGCAAAGATCAGATCATCCAATAGAAAGATATGGCGATTTTAGTCTCCCATGGAAAACTAACATTTTCTTCAATACGCAGCTTCCCCTTTTAGTTTTACATGGCTTCTGGCTTCCAGGGTAATTTTTTGTGCATTTTGACCTTAGATTATCCCCGTGGTTCCTTTTGTTTTGAACCGTTACTCCTTTTCTTCATTCGGTGGCATTCCCCTATTTGTTTTTATCCATGGCTTTTAGTTGTGTCTTGCATATTGGTAAAAACATCTACGGCCTTGTTATTTCCTTCACCCTACGGCCTTGTTCTTCTCCTCACATTTTCTTTGAATTCGGCGGATTTCTCTCCTTAGACGCAACTTTTGATTTTCAATCACAGAAATTTGAAATGCTTCCGCAGCTAACATTATTTTTCTCGTGGCTTTGTTTTACTTATGCAGATTACTTAAAATTCTCCGCAGTATTCATTCCAATTCTGTGGCAGTCCAAGTTGTCCTATTTTTGCAAGGGGTGCAAAAATAGACAACTGGAACCTATAGGGGGTTGGTTGGCTATACACACTTTCATAACTACCCAGGAGAACTACATGAATATTGATTTCCATAATGAGGATATATAGTGCAACACTTGGATTGATTCAACAACTAGGATTCTCATTGCCAAGGGTTTTCCACCATTAAACACAGACTCATTATTTTTGTAATGATTGGAGGAATGGTTTAACAGGTTTCTATAGTTTCTACATTGCTACATATTACTATGGGTTGTCCAAAATATGTGTAATCAATACTGACATACATCAATCATATTTCCCAGGAAATAAAAGAACATTGGAAGCTATAGATACATACTATCATAGGGTCTGAAACTCTACAACTTTAGGTCTTAACCACATAGTTCCATTTTGGAATGTTTAAAATATATATAATCTTGTACATACTTAGTTTCTAGTTTTAGAACCTCTAATGCAAAAAACCAAATCTCCTGATCTTCTTGTTACACTTTCATACACATGCAAGTCATTAAGGAATCATCCTATACAACTAATATTATATATTGTCTCATGTTTTGAGCAAGTACTTTTTGTTTATCAATCATTTTAATTATTTGATGTTTGAATGAATTATTCTAGTCATGTATCATTGATGTTGGAATTTAACTAGATCACAAGAGTCTACATATTGCTAACCCTTACATCCTTTTTACTTGTTATGCATCTCAATAACAATCTAAAATTAATTAGCTTGCAAATAGAAATATATTTTTGGCCACACATGAGCTCCAATACAATGTTTAAGTTTTTCCAAGAGTGTAGATTTTTCCATTTACCTGATGGGATAAGTACAAGGTGCACCATTATATCAACCATTTCCTATTCTAGAGAGACCAACGAATGATATCAATATGGATTTTTTTCTAGGTTTTCCTAAGACACATAAGGTAAATGATCAAGTATTATTTGTTTTTTATAGGGTTGTTAAATATGAAACATTTTTTGGAATGTAGGAATTGACTAATGATTTAACTAGAAAATGATAATTGGATATGTACATAGATATGAGGGACCAAAATCTGGTCAAAAGTGGTTACTTTTTCATAAAATCAGACAAATCTGAACTTCAAAAAGGAATTTGACATGTGTTTTGAAAAATTTTGATAAGAGCTCAAAATCTAGTTTCTAAACTACTAATATTTTATTTAAATGGTGGAGATTAAAAGGGTGAAATGTGTTGAACACACAAAGTGGTCTTGTTTTGTGTTAAAAATATAACATACTGTGGAGTGTGTGCCCCCCATTTTTTAATTTTGTAAATTATTTTACAAAACAATTAGGTAGAAATTTATCTAAGATCATCTAGTAGGCCCCACTAATTTTTTAAGATTTTCATTAAGTATAATATTTTTTGCTAATTTTCAAAGAGGACACATTCCAAGATCAAAACAAATATTTGACTACCCCCCATAATTTAGAGAAAAATGATTAAAAATCTAATTTTTCTTTTTAAAATGTATGTAGAATGGAGTGTAGATCATGTTGATGTAATGTTTTTTAAATTTGGGGTCAACAAATCAAAATTAATGTATAAAAAAACACGTGATTTGGTGAAAAATGAAGACACTACTAAAATAAAGTAAGGATGTAAACCATAAAATATTCATATTTTAGAAAGAAACACATCGACATGAATCTAAGATAGAGCTTGAAATCGTAGTTGTGTGTTGTTGGAATATTGTCTTAAAGCATGTGATAAAAATGCCGTACACTTTAGATTCTTATGTTTTTTTCAAAAATAAAAAGATTCAACCACAGAATAGATAGTCCAACCCTATATGATTAGATATCTAAGATAAAGAGTGTGTAGTTTCCAAGACATAGGAAAAAAACATGCTCACATTATTTTCTTAGTCAAAATTTAAATTTACATAGTAAAAGATGCGATCACATTATAGTGCACTCACGCTATGGTTGAAACACATTATAACATGGTCGAGCCATAACAGGAGTGCATTACATTCAAAATAACTATCAAACATATTTTTGGCTTCTTTTTGGTCCCTTATTTTCATGCACATTGCCAACTTTTTTTTCTAAGTAATTGTAATACTATATGGTTTTCTAGTTTTAAAATTGCATATCAAACAGAGATGTGATGTTTGTATGATTTCCTATGGCAAATTTATGGAGGAAATTTAATACTAAATTTCACTTTAGCTATGGATGCATCATCTAAAAATATATGGATGGAAAGAATTCATCAATTGGAGTCTAGGGAATTTGTTAAGATGTTTGATTGAAGATAAGCCAAGAACATGGGATAATATTTTTGCATAAGATAAGTTTACATATAATAATTCAATTAATAGGAGTGTCAATTAAAGAAATCATTCCATATATGTTTATGGTTGGATTCTAATCAGATTTGTAGAGTTTGGAGGAAGTTTAATACTAAATTTCACTCTAGCTATGCATGCATCATCCCAAAATATATGGATGTGTAGAATTCGTCAATGGGAGTCTAGGAAAATTGTTAAGATGTTTAATTGTAGATAACCCAAGAACATGGGATAATATTTTGGCATAAGATAAGTTTACATATAAAAATTCAATTAATAGGAGCATCAATAGGAAACCATTCCATATATGTTTATGGTTGGAGTCTAATCAGAGTTGTAGAGTTGCGAAACATGAGAAACAAAAAAGTAGAAGCATAGATAAAGAAATATTTATAGATTAAATGAGGGATGCATGGTCTTAGTATAATTATGCAATCACGCAAGAAAAAATTGAATTAGATATGAAGAGAAGATAAGTTGAATTTTAATTTGAAGACATGGTCTTAGTACAATTATGTAAGGAAACTTTTGCAAGATGAACCTTATAACGAGTAGAAGTTCAGAAGATAGTAACGTAAAGAATGTTGAGGGTATTTTTGAAAAACATGTATAAAATTAAGTTACGAAAAGGTAGTAGATATTTTACCTATATATTTAATGTTATAATTTTTTAGGCATACCATGCAACATAAACATTAAAAAGAGGAGTCCAAATTCAAATTAAGACTTTGATATTGGTTGGAGAATATAGTTTCGATAGAAAGAGCATGGAGAGGTGGAACATGTAATTGGCATGGGAATCAACAATAGGGAGTATTAAAAAATTAATACAAATAATATATGTTGATGTGGGAAGGCTCTGAATCATAAAGGATTCAACTTGGATTAGCCTATCCGAAGGTGTGAATCATGCGTACCTTTAGTACTAAAAAAAAAATCTAGCTTATGCTTTTATTTATTATCTGAGGTCTATAATGCAGGAGCATCCCTATGTCAAATGCAATCTTTAATAACCAAAAAATATATTATTATCAAATATTTAGTCAAGTGTTGCATTGTGCAAGTCTACATTGTTAATTTTTATACAAGTTCTATTTTTGTACTTATGTTTTGTACACACATGCAACATACATGCACAAAAGAATCACTGTAGTGTTTTGCATCAATTGTCAGTATGCAACCTTATGTTAAATTCTTTCGTGACTATCTTTGTAACATGTATATGTTTGTAATATGTATATAAGTCTGTAATTGTACATAAGTGTCACATAATAGTTCATAGTTTCTTTGTGATTGTAGAGATTCCAAAATAACCAAGAAAGGTTTGGGGTATCTTCCTTCTCATCTACATTATCTTTTAGGAGGAAAGAAGCAACATCTATGTTAGTAGTATAAGCATGGAAAGTTTTAGCCAAGTTAGTTTGTTTGTAGAAAATCACTTGTTTTATGTGCACAACATCACAAGTAGAAATTCTAAGGGCTAAAAAATTATGATGTCATTGGATCCATACTGTGATAGTGCACAAGATTTGAGTGGATGAGCCAATGTGTCATTTATGCGCAAGGGTATATTATAGCATGTGAAATCATCAAAATCTCATCGAACACTAGGGTAATGGCCTTTGTACTGTTAGCCATGTGCTACCTAATCCCCTCACTATCATTGACCTTCACAAGGTAGTAGCTTACGGTATTTGGGGCATTATTGCTCATAAGTCCAACAAAGTTTTTTAGCTCACTCATGTCAACCTTCACCCGATAGAGATAATGGTGAGGAAATGTGATAAAATTGGCAATGACAATGGCAGTTTTGACCTTTGGTTTCTACTTCGAGACAAGTTTCCCTGCTTGGCACTTACCATGTCGCCAAACTAAACAGGCCAATGATGAAAATAATAATAATGCTAATGGTGGCTGCGAACCCATTCTTGACACAATTGGTCACACTGATAACAGTGGATATGGCTAGTGTGGCAATCCTATTGGTCCTCCTCCTTTACTTCTACCAACTACCATGTTTGTTATTATTACTTAATGCTTTCTTCATTAATTTATGTTGTTGGACTTTACTTTTTAATATTTTTTTGATCAAACAAATTTAATTAATTATTCATAATAATTAATACATGAGGAGATCTTTGTTTCTCAAGGACTTATATAATTCCATTATACCTAAATAATGTTGTATTATATATGTCACTAATAGAAGTACGGTTATGCTTTTGCTTTTGCTGCCAAGAAGTAGTTGTAGTTGCTTTTTGCTGTTCTTGTATGCTTTTATGCTGTTTTTTTGCGGTCTCTCTACTGCCTTTTTGCAGTAATTTCGCTGTTTTGTCTCGTTTGGGTCGCTGTTTTTGGGCTACTTCGAGCTTCATTATAACACTTGGATTTTGATCCCTTTTTATCTGATTCACATTCCTATTCTGACTCGTAGGCCATATTTTGTTCTCAAGGGTTATAGTCCCTTTCAAAAAAACTATTTGCCAATAATAATAAAAAAATAGAAGTACGATTAAATTTAATTTTAAAATCTCCCAATACATAATTAAAAAAGTCTATTTAATAAAGATGGTGATTAAACACATTGACATGTAACCTTGACATCAAGCGGAAAGAATCCTAACTACCACACAAGAAAAGACTCCACAAAAGCAAATCAAATATTTGGTCTGATTTGTTTTCATTTGTCATAGTTTGCAAGATTGTTCTTTGTTTTCTTGTAACGTATTATCAAAATTTGACATCACTTTAACTAAACGTGTTTAACGATTCTAGCCTTTTCGGACGTGGGACGGAAATTTGGAATGACTAAAGTTTTTCTCCAGATCTTTATTAAAATATGCACTTTACTTATTTGTTTGAATGAGTTCACATGGCCACGCCGATGGTTTTGATTACCCATTTTATTAAATTGACTAAACAAATCCAAGTGCAATGCATGTAATTTTAATATGTTCCCAAGCATTTGTTTAATAGGTTTGTAAATTAATTCCTTACATCATTTCTTGTAGAGAAATGATGCACAATTTTTTTTTTTGGGGGAAGACTTAGATTTTTTTATTTTTTATTTGTGATAACTGTTATACGTTTACTGCAATATATACTCAATCCAACTTTCAAACTCGCAACCTACTTTTAATGAGTGCAGTGGAATACTTATTAAACTACATAATTGTAAATAAAATCATTAAATAAATTATACATTATTTAGAGAAAATATTATTTAATTTATTAAGTGACATATATGTATGTGTGGATGTTGCCAAATTACTACGCAATTTGAGTTTTTTCTGTCTAGGTTTTTTAACTTCTTCTAATTTTACTTATATACCAACTCATGATTTTATATAGTTATTGAATTATGCCAATTTAATTGTGGAAAAAATTTAGGTCTAAATGACAATATTTCATTGTGTCAAAAATAATTGAATATAATTAGATTTTTATTTTTGGCATGTCTACAAGACACATTTTTATGTATTATTATATGTACATGCACACACACACACACACACACACACATACATACATGCACACATAAACACATACACACATGGGCAAACACACACACTATCACAATCTTTCATATAAGGGAAATAAAAACCCTCGAATATGACTTCACAATTAACAAAACACATTTAATAATATAAATAATTAAATTTATATAGTTATAAGTTATAATGATATAAAAAGTAACAATCAATCATATACAAAATAAATATATTTATAGATAAATATAAAATAATTATTTACTAAAAAATAGAGTATAAACAATATAAAATTGAAACACTAATTTTGATCTTTAACATGAATGTAACATTTGAGTTTCCCTTATTTTTTTGTTATTTATATGGTTCCATGTCATTATAATAGCAAATATCACAAGCCAAACATATAGCCAATTAACTAGTAAGAAGTGTTTATGTCAAGAAAAGGAAGAGGGATCCCAACCAATGCATTTCACCTGTATTATCATTTGAATGGGATGGTGGGTTAATGGTTTTACTTTTTTATGAGATTACATTGTTCATTTCATCTCGATAAGTTGACCATGACATATAAAGTCACTTGGGAACCTTCGTCCTTATTAAAGAATTCATTGTCCAAACCTTTAATGTTCACATTTCATATTTGCAAATTATCCTAGTTAACCTAGTTTATTTGAGTGAGAAATATAGTTGCAAAAAACATCCATAAAATAATATTCACAAAACCCATTTTAAGGACATGAATTCTTACATTTTTAAGGACTACCTAAAAGATCACAACAAAGTACCCAATTTCTAAGTCACAAGCTCTTAATTTAACAAGTTACCATACAAATACATGCACAATCTTTCATATAAAGGGAAATAAAAACCCTTTAATATGACTTCACATATAAGAAAATAAATTTGATTAAATTTTCATATAAGAGAATGTAAACCTTCTAATTTAACTTCATATTTAATATTTTTTTAATTATTGCTAAATGGTTTTGAAGGGGACAATACTCCAAGTACAAAAGAGGGCTCAAAATCCAGATAAAACATAGAAACAACCATGGTTTTTTTATCAATGGGGGCCACACCCCAAAGAAAAAGGCCTGGCAGCCATATAAGAAAGATAAAAACAAAGCTAATGGACAACCTGCCAGTACTAAGTAAAAAGACAATATCATTGCAGCAATAGAGCAACTATACATCCGCATAGAACCAACAAATACAGACCACCTATCATAAACCTAAAAAACCTTCAGTTGAGAACTTTTTTGAAGACCTTTTGAATCTCCTCCATATCTTTAAACAGGTTGAGGGTAGTGTGTTGAGAGGGGTCCTTGTTAATGGTAGAAATTTCAAGTTTCTTTTCTTTCCCTTCCTTCCAAATCCCTGAAGGCATTCCGCTAAGTCCACAGACATGTTTGACTTGAATTTCGATGAAGTCTAGGAGGGCTTTATGCATGGCTAAGTGGTTGAGTTGTTTGTTTACAATCTCCTCCATTGCCTCTTTCATATCCTTTTGCTTCTTAGTAATTGCTTCAATTTTTTCCTCAAGCATAGGATTACTATCAGGAACCTGCTTTTCCTTAGTCCTCTCTTTGAGTAAGTGAGCTACGTCCTTTCCAAGGGTCTTGATTCTTACATCATGTTTCTTTATCTGAGCTTGCAGATCAATATTGCCAAAGGTGCTCCGAGGAGTATGACTAATGGACAAAAGTTTCTCGTCTATGGCCAATTCTTTGTCACTGCTACATAGAACCCGTTCAGCTGGAGGAGGAGAGGGGGTATAAGATTTTTAGTTTTCACCTTGCGCGGCTGAGGGGGTTGAGCAATCTGAGCAATGGAATTAAGAAAATAAAATTGATTATATATATATGTTTTATGATTTTAAATTTAAAACTGTGCATTGATAATGGTAAGCCCTGATTTGATTTGTGTAATCTATTAATTTTCAATTTGAAATGGAAAAGCTCATGATAGCTTAAATTTAATACACATTCTTGATTACAAATCTTAATGTAACTTATTTTAATTTATAATTAAAATTGAATTAATTTATATAATAATCATGATTTAAGAGTAGATTAAGGGGAGATGATTTTGTTAATATTAAAAATATAATTAAAGGGGAGGTTTTGGAGATTGGGGATTTTATATTGAATCTAAGTTAAAAGAGATTATTTTATAAATATATTGAAAAGTAAATTTAGTGAATACGTTTATAATAAATTTATTATACAAAAGATGTTTAAAATATGTTGGAGATTTACTAGTAAGCGTAAATTATCGTAGTATTTTAATTGAACATTTTCTACAACTAAATATTTTATAAAATATCATAATTTGAGTGAAGGCCCGTTCGACCACACTCTTATCCTAAAGAAAATATAGCACAATGTATAGCTTGAACACTTTAACGGCACTTTGATGGCACAATTTCATTCTTTCACTCTGTGATATTCCATGTGGAATGTTTAAGACTTAACGGCTTAAGATAATTTTTGAAGGCGCCGTAAAAGGAAACCCGAGCATTGCAGGTCATGGCTATGTTTATAATTCAAGTAGAAAACAATGAATGTCATATCTCTATCATGGAAGAATGCCACCTTCCTTGCGGCGCCACTTCTTTGTTTCACACATTTCAGCATTTATGTTGATGACCTTCTGCATTTTCGATTAGCATGTTGCACCTTTCTTTCATATGTCACCACGTTCCCTAAGTTTTACCCCATATATATATATATATGGATCTGACTTTTATTAACATAAAAATATATATAGTACAATATTTATTGTATTAAAAAGATGGTTGGAAAACGTTATATTTGAGAATGTCAAATACATTGAGGCAAACAGGGCTCAAGAAGGAGGTCGGTCAATTCACCTCAAAATAGTAAGAATAAGGATGTATGTTCTTAGTAGAAATAAAAGTGTGATTTTTAATAAAAAAAGTGGTGCAAAAAACAAAAGCACTAGAACAAAAACAAAAGGAGAACTATGGAGTAATGACGAACATGGAGGCAAAGGAGGAATATAAAGTTTTCCACCGATCCGTTAGTGACAAATGTTTGACTTGTATCTGAGATAGGGTCCCATCCATTATTATGTTGCTCCTCTTCTTCATTCTGGTTAGGAGAAGAAACAACTAACACGAAGCATGGGAATTTTCCCTCAGGGAGACCATCCCAACCACTATCGAGACCACCTTTGAGATAGCCAAAAATTCCACCATTGCGGGTGGGTTAAGGAGGATGAGATTAAAGAAAAGAGTGATGTTCGCAAGGAGAGATGCTCCACTTACTACTAAAGTGGCATCTGTGAAATCCTCAACCACCACCCTGAATAGGAGAGTGGTGACTTAGAGAATCCACAATGTGTTTTTGATCCATAGGGATCTAGAAAAGTATACCACTTTATCAAATCATTGGCACTATGAAGGAAAAAATGGGAAAAAGGAGGTCCTGTCAGCATTTTAATAGAACCGCAGCTCTGCACATAGCGGCGGTTGTAGAACCGCCACCCTGCAGGGAAAAATAAAAATGGAACCTGAATGGTTCGAATTTGAACCGACTGTCTTTGTCTCTTCCATTCCTGCATCCCTTCCCATCCTTCAGTGCATGGGAGGACACAGGAAGGCTATAAATGCATGAAGGAGTAAAGGATTTGGGCATTCAATGATCCAAAGAGATTAAGAACAAAATTTGATTGTATGAGAGCAAGTGAGGAAGGACTTTCAGTGTTGGAGTAGATTAGTAGGAGTAAGGTGTAAGAAACAAAGAAAGCAAGTAACTAGAGGGGAAGTTTGCATTGTTGTTTCTCTCTATACTTATTGTAATTTGTAAATTGTTTATGATTGATCAATACAAGTGGGAAGAAAGAGCAGTTGCCCTTCCCGACTGGTTTTCCCTTGAATTAGGGGTTTCCAGGATAAAAGTCTTGTGTTGCATGTGGAATTCTTTTAGCGTTTCTCTACAATTATGTTCTAAGCACTATATAATTAGTCACTAAAGCTCAATACTGTCATTTTCCAAAGTAGAAATTAGAACAACGTATTTGTGTGATTTTGTAGATTTCCAAAGTTGAGGTTTACGGATTATTTTGGTATCAGAGCTGACTATATATCCAGGACTGTGGTATTTGTTCTTTTGATTTCTATGACAATGACAAGGTCCAAAGGCAAAGAATTTTTACAATGCGAACCACATAATTCTACAAATAAGTGGAAACAGAGAATTTAAACTCAAATGAAGGAAGAAAACTTGGTCCGTAGAGTCGAGATGCTAGAGACCATGATGGATAGGTTGTATAGACAAAAACAAGAGCTTTCAGATCTACAAAAGAAAAATTCAGTTAAACAAGAATCCATGGACTCAGTGGTTTGAGTGCTAGCCAAAAATTTCGGCATAGGAAAGAGCCTCGAAGAGGAAGATAACATGGAGAAGCATAAAGAAGAAATCCCAGTTGTAAAAGAGAAGGTAAAATATGATCATACTCCCTTTAAGGTTGAAACGAAAGTTAAAATTAAGAACTTTGAAGGACAAGTAGATGCATAATTATTAGATAAATGGTTGAAATGATTGGAGCTTTACTTTGGAGCTTTACTTTAGTGTGCATAATGTCACGGAGGCACAAAGGATTACCTTTGCACGTCTCAAAATGGAAGGTCATGCTCTGGTTTGGTGGGAAACCCATCTAGCCACTTGTGAAAAGAAAAAATGTCCTATTGTCAATACTTGGAAAGGTTTTAAATAATTTCTTAGAGCTAACTTCTATCCTATCGGCCATAAGAATGAATAGATGATTAAGTGGTAGTACTTTAGACAGGGCAGCGATCAAAGCGTGCAAGAATATACTACAAAGTTTCGGAGACAAGCCATGTTGCTGAATATGGACTTGGAGGATGAGGACATTCTGACCAATTATTTGGGAGTACTTCACACTTACCTTCTGAGGAAGGTAATCTCTGCGAAGCCCAAATATATCTATGAATATTGTAAACAAGCGTACTACATTGATGATGAGAAGAAGAAAGGAGAAGAAGAGACAAAGGAATACCAGTCAACAAATCAGCTAGAAAAAGAGAAAGGGAAGACAAGTGGTAAAGGTAAATGGAAAGGTAAGCAAGTCGCCATTGTTTTACATACTTGTAAAGATCCTAAAAAATTAAATAAGAATTGTGATATCAATGGCCATACTGACACCACATGTTGGAAGTTGCATCCGGAGGTACACCCAAAAGCACCGAAACAAGGACTCCAAGAAATCCATGGCCACTATGAAACTATAAGAGGAGGTGGAAGTTGAGGATGATTCGAATGTAGACGAGAGGATGGGATGCATGGCCACTAACATGTAAAATGGAAAAGAAGAAGAAAAGATGAGTAAGTTATTCCAGATCAGAATCCAAGTCAAGAAAACCAAGGTAAACACTTTGGTTGATTCTGGTTCTCAGTCCAATTTGATTTTTGATGCAGTTGTAGAGTAGGTTGGTCTGGAGACTTACACGGATACACATCCATACCCATTGGGATGGGTGAAGAAGGGTGTACAAATACATGTTATAAGGAAGTGTAAGTTTCGGTTTGGGAAAAATACCTAATATATTGATGTATTAGAGGCTGATGTAATTCCACTTGATGCATTTGATGATGTTTTTGGAAGTCCTTACTTGTATACTAGGGATGTTGTATTCACAAGGAGAGAGAACTGATACAGATGGGTTAAGGATGGGGTCAGTTTCAACATCTAGGCATACCGACACAAACCAAAGAATGCTATGGTAAGTGCCAACCAAGAAAAAAGACTAATTCAGGAAAATCATTTATGTTTACTTTCATGGAAAGAAAAACAAGATGGGGTAGGAAGCACATATGTTTCTATCAAAAGGATAAAGAATATGGGTATCACCACTCAATTTTTGTAGAAGGATTTCCCGAATCCCAAGCAGGAGGTAGAGTACAAGATTTTGCCAAGATCCCCTCTACCAACCATTAGATTTTATGGGTCATTTGTGCTGGAGAGTACAAAGGAGAAGAAACATCCACATGAATTGCTCAACCAAGGAGTAGTATACACTTCCGCGATGCAGTCACCATATCTACCTACTAATCCACTGGACCTGATAGTAGGACAATGGGAAGAGGAGGAGACACATGATTTAGAGGTGACTAGAGAAAAAAATCAGAGATCCATAGGAGTCTTGGTAGGTTGGACGAGGAGAGAATACACTAAGGCAGGCCAGTGGTACTCAAATGAGCAAGAGAGGGAGTTGATTCCTCTACCACTCTCCCACTAAGATTTTTTGGGACTAAAACCCTCTTAAGCACGGGAGGTATGATCCATAGGGATCTAGAAAAACACACCACTTCATTAGATCATCAACACTATGAAGGAAAAAATGAAGAAAATGGGGAAAAATGAGGTTTTGTTAGTATTTTAACAGAACAACAGCCCAGCTAGGGCAGCGATCCTATAACTGCTGATCTTTACTAGGCGGCGGTCCTATCATTTATGATAGAAAAATAAAAATGGAGCCAGAACGGTTTAATTTGAACCAAATTTCTTTGTCTCTTCCTTTCCTGTGTCCCTTCCCATCCTCCAGTGCAAGGGAGGACATGGGAAGGATATAAATGCATGAAGGATTAAAGGATTTGGGCATTCGAAGATCCAAAGAGATCAACAACAAAATTTATTATATGAGAACAAGTGAGCAAGGAATTTTAGTGCTAGAGTAAATTTGTAGGAGTAAGATGCAAGAAACAAAGAAAACAAGTTACTAAACAGGAAGTTTACATTGTTGTTTCTCTCTATATACTTATTGTAATCTATAAATTGTTTATGATTGGCCAATACAAGTGGGAAGAAAGAAAAGTTTCCCTTCTTGACTAGTTTTCCATTGAATTGGGGGTTTCCTGGATAAAATTCTTGTGTTGTGTGTGGAATTATTCTATCATTTATCTATAATTATGTTCTAAGTACTAGATAATCAGTCTCTAAAGCTCAAAACTGTCATTTTCCAAAGTATAAAGTAAAACAACATATTTGTGTGATTTCGTAGATCTCCAAAGCAAAGGTTTACATATCAGTTTTCCCACAGTGAAATAAATGGTTTCAGATGCTTTGATTCCAAATAGAAATTCTCTTCTTAAATAAAGTATTGTGAATGCTCCAATTCCAAGTAGAATTTCTCTACTTGGACCTGGATCGAAAACAACACATTGGAGATCACAATAATTGCATTAGTCACTAAGAAATTTGTATCCTTAATAGTTTTTCTTAAAATTACAACTTTTTATCTTTCCACATGAAAAATAATATCACCACAAATTTTTTTCCAATAATCATTGTATTTTTTGGGAAGCGTGGTCGATTCCCCTTATAGAATCATTCCCTGGGACAACATTTCAGGGATGGAAGATTGGAAAAGGGTATAGATCCATTTCCATGTAGATTGTCCATGAGGTATAAACCAAAATAGGTGTTTGAAAGACTCAATTTTTTGGTGAGATAGATAAGTAGGGTTGAAAACCTTCATGTGCTTAATATTGTCTTCAATAGGGAGGCCGTAATAAATAACACAAAAAATATAATGGGTTGTTATGGTCTCACTATGGAAATTTCATAGGTTAAAAAACCTTATTTTTCGAACAACATCCAAATATCTAATGTTTCAATGGTGATCAAAATATTCACCTTCAACATGTTGCATACAAGGGGATAGTAACCAATCCATGGTTTGTATTGGAAAAAGTGGTTTGCGGAAGGCTAATGCAAGTATGTTCACTAAGGAAGACAAGAGGAAACATATTTTTTGTTTAGCGATTCATTACGTATCAAAATTTAAATTTTACAAACAAACTCTGCATCTTCATTCTTAACTTAAATTTTAGCTTTAAGAAGATCGCATGGTAGCCAAGTGCAAAAATATTAATAGAATAAGTAGCAAATAACTTTAATTCCCTTTCTAAATAGCTAAAGGCCTTTAATTCATGTTACCAAAATAAAAGGGAATTAGAAAAATTGAGAATGTGAGACCACCATTGAGAAGGATATTTGAGTCAAAGGCCAAATATGAAACCATCAACAACCCAAATGAGGTTGGGTTTGAGAAGTTCCCATTCCTTCCAAATGCTTTTAGCAATAAAATGCCACTAATATTCACAAGCACCAATGATATAAGAAGAATCTAAAACCCCAAAAGATTCCATGTTTTTCATCCCATAGTAGTCCCTTGATGTAATGACAGAGAAAAATATTCTAAACTTTGAATTATCCATTTGATATAGAGATATTTCCAAACTTTGAATTATCCATTTGATACAGAGATATTTCCCTTGAAGTTTGACATCCAATAGCCCTATCCATCTTGCTTCTTTATTCTAGCAACATATAGCCCAATCCACCTTGTGAAAACACTTTTTCCCTTCATAATTAGCCAACAAAAATCCCTAAGTATATTTCTTCCAATTTAGCATATGCATCCATAGAGGGGGCCCAACAAGAAAAGTAATAAACATTAGTGGCTACCAACACTTTAGAGAAAATTCTTAATTTCCTTGCAAGAGAAATAGGCTTGACGATCCAATATGCAATTCTTTCTCAACCCTCTAGACTATTTATCATCAAGTCTCAGATAGGGAAGATATAAAATCAAAATATATCCCATGAAAATTTAACTGCACACCTAGTTGAATCCATTTCTATTGAATCCTTCTAGCTAAGGTTGTTTGAGAAAACATATTTCCTATAGAATTGAATCTTTTTCTATTGTATTGAAGATCCAAAATTAAGGCAACGTATATCTAGGTAAATTAATCCATGACATTGTTGACAAAATATTCCTCTTCCCGAAGAGATAAAAGATTCATTTGTACAAAATGGCCATTGATGAGTTGATTCTAATAGGGAAGAAAAACTGCCTTTGAGAGATCCGTGAAAAGATGATATGGCAAGAAAATTATTGAACCCTTATGCAGTAAGAACATAGAAGGAAGGGGCTAAAGAAAATTCGTTCTTGATGGATCTTAATTACCTAAACCTAGTAGATTAAACACTATTGATTGTGATACAAGCTTCAACATTTTGAAACAACATATTGACATTGTGGAAAAAGTGAGGTCCAAATCAAAGAGCATGTTTCATAACAATTATATAAGGCCATTAAATCATGTTAAAGGATTTTTTCTAAAGTTTATTTTCACAAAAAGGGTTTTTGGATTAGAGACTTATTCCCACTCCATTTGGTTCAATTTGTATGTGCGATAAAACACAATAATAATATTCTCTTACATTCATCATTGATCAAGAAGTACACACATATAATTGTGATATCTTAACCATCATTTAATCACTCAGATATCTCTAACAATATTATTTCCTAAAATATTTCTTATCCCTAAACATCCTCAACTATCCCAAAAATTTCTTACAATACTAAACGTATACAATATGAGTTGTTTAATAATAACTCATTTATATTTATTCTTACATATAATATTAATCACTAAAATAAATACCATGAAGCACTAAATTCCTAACACTCTCTCCCTTAGTGTGAACATGAGAGAAAAAACATATCTTGCAAAAGATACTCTCTGAAAGCACTGCTTAGACCAAGTAACACTCCATCAACTTCTAGGTGCAAACTAAGTTACTTGAGGTTCCTAGGCCCCAATTTCCTAAATATCTTGTAGATTCCCAAAACTCCCATGAGATGAATTCATTGAGATTATTGAGCCCTAAAATCCAAATCTCACATGGATTCCTATAGCTCGTAAAATATCTAGACAACAATATTTTACCTCATTATCCTCCCCTAAAAATCCAGATTTTTTTGAACATGCATATTTCAAAAATTTGACAACATATGTTTATTTAACACAACACAAAAAATAGAGAAACACTCTCAATACTCAACACAGTGGAAAACAATACTGAAATAACATTATTAAAAATGTCACCACATCACAAAGAGGCTCCATCGGTAGTGGTTGATGAGAGGTCATTGTTTGACCTCCTTCCTCTATTTCCTCTATCCTTTAATAAATTACTATTGAGAAAATTTTTATTTGAGAAGTAGTTCTAGAATCCCCCTAATATAGACGTTGGTTACCACTGAAAATGCATCACTGAGACAATTTTTTAAATTTAATTTTTAACTTCTTAACTCTAACTCAAAATTACATGAACTAATCATAGATACAACTTAAAATTTTCTTGAGAAATAAATATTAAAAAATAAAAAGTAATATTTAATTAATTTTTAGAATATTGTTAGTACTTTTAATCCCAATACAAAACCAAACTATGATCCTTTAAAAATATTTCACCCTCTTTGTAAATTTCGTCCCTTAACCATATTTTAATTTGAATGATTTAGAACAAAGTTTCTAACCGCTTTGGCTCTTGACCAACTCATTAGAAAATTGAATTTTTTTATATTTTATGCTCATTATTTGGAAAATGATAGTGAAGCTAACTAAACAACAAGCGTTATTTTAATAAAGGGAAATGGAACACTGATGTGAATGAAAGTGCAAATCACTATGTGAAGTGTGAATCCTTCATGAAATAGAGCTTTGTAAAAAAAATTCAAAATTTTCAAGCTAATTGTCCCAACCATTTAGAGATTATTTTTATGATTTCTAAAACAGATAAAAGAATTCATGAATTAAATCTAGATGGTTTGAGATTTTTGAGAAGACTAGAAAATGTGCATAATGATTTCAATTCACCACAAAATTAGCAATAAGGATCGAGAATTCCTAATTTTATGAGCCTATAACCAATGGATAACCCCAAATAAATAATATTACATGATGAAAAATGAATAATCCAAGGCTCGAGAATGACCTTCACCCAAATCTAGCATTCTTTTCTTCATTTGGAAATAGATAAATTTGGCTCTTTTTTATCATTTAGTTGTAGATTGTAATCTTTCAGTCTTAGCAAAGAAATGATTTTGTCTAATGTTTTTAGTAGATACAAGTGCAAGATTGGAAGGTGGAACTAGAATTGGCCCACTTTCAAACCCTTCTAGATCACTATGTAAATTCCTCGTACAATGTTTTTTGATTTTTTCCACTCCCTATCAATCAAAATACCTCTCCGGGGTAGAGGCTATCAACGTAGTCACTCTCATTTATGCTCCCATAACCTTTTTGGGTGAGGATCCCCTCCTCACTGCCACTCTCCTCCTCTGAATTAATGAAGAGGGTGGGCCTCACCAACATCTCATCATCACATCTTATCACTTCTACTAGATAATAGCAAGCTCCCTCAGCTGACATTGGCCATTTTTCTACCCTCGGGAAAGAAAAAATTAAATAAATAACAAAAGGATGGTTCCACCGCCATTATCCATTATTGGGATCCCATTTCCAAGCAGAATGAAATTCCAAGAATTGTGTGGGGTAAACCCAATGACAGATATAATTTTGTGGTTGGTATTTTTTCTGTAGGATCCTGATATTTTGTTTCCTATGCTTGCGGATGGAATTAAACTTGAGGCATACTTCCATACTTCCTACTCATTTTTTTGATTAGTTGTAAAATATTATTAATGGTAATCCATAGGATATTTCATTAAAAAATGAGTTTATTTTTTAGTTTAGAAATGTTGGGATAATAATGTCAAATTGGGATACCTCTTTGGGTGGACCACCACTTTACACCCCATATTATTTTTAAGTTTATTTATTAAACTTTATTATTTCGATATTCCACATTTAAGAGTGAAACAAAGAAACTGATTCACTGAGATCTCTCTCAGGATTGGTAATGAACCAACATTTATATTAGTACCATATTGATACATGAGAGATCATGTATTGGTGATTATAAAATTTTGTATTAGCAAGAAACTGCTCTGCAATTGTTCTGTGAGAGCGAGGAGTGAAGTGGAAGTGCTAAGTAAAATCTTATGTGAAATTCTTAATACATGCAGTGTTTTATTTTGAGTGGGGTTTTTCCTTCCAGTTTCCACACTATAAATTTGGTGTTCATGTGTTCCTGTCTCATTTATATTTATTTTATTTACTTTCTATTCTTGGTCTGTAATATGTAAATATAAACATCTTAATCTATGTTTAATCACTACACTTCATAATCTATAATCTTCGGAAATTATATTATGGATTTATAATTAGTTTATTACACATTCCTTATAAATCCTAACATGGTATCAAAGTTGGTGGTTATGCTTGTGTAGAGATAGATCTAGATGTTTTTGATTTCTAGGAGTAAAGAACTTGAAGATTTTAGATTTACGAAACCCAAGTTGTTATGTCGTCAACTTCAAGTTAATTAGGTGAAATTTTCCAATTTCTACCTAAATATTTTTTAAATATTGGTTAAATGGTTGTTCAGACCTTGTTTGTGCATTTCTGTCCATAGATATGTGTTTCTGCAACTTGATCATGGTCTTTTATGGTTTAAATTCATCATTTGAAAGTAATTTTTAAGTCTTTCACGTTTTTTATAGCCGTTGGAGTTGTTTTTGGATGTGGACCCAAAAGCTTCCTTTAGATCCAGTTAGTTCGGTGCTTCTAATTCCACCTCGACATTAAAAATATTTATTTTTGTGAAGTTCTGTTATTGAAAAGCTTCAACCAATAAGATAAGTCCAGGTAGCTTCGTTGTGTCACTTTTTAAATAGTTTTTTTGTCTTTGCAGAGCTGTAGCCAATAAGGAAGCTTCATATAGTTTTGCCATGCTAGAATTTTAATTTTTCCTTTCGTCAATTGTAAAAGTACGAACTAATAAGGGCATTCCATACTCTTCGCAAATTCATAATTTTTTTAGCTTTCCTCTGTCACGTGTGAAATACGATCCAATAAGAAAGGTCTAAGTCACTTCGTATTTTGTAAAACCAATCTTGTGTTAGATTTCCTCTGTCACTTGCAAAATTCAAACCAATGGAAAAGGTCCAAGTCTTTTTCATATTTTGCGTTGTCAGTATTTTGTTAAACGTGTCAGTGGTTAACCAATAATATTAAGCCACCAATTTTTTCACTTTTTAAGTCTTTTTCATACTTTGTTAATTGCGAACCAATAGAATGTGTCCACAAACTTTTGAATTTTGTTTGTTCTTTGTCATAATTGTGTCAGAGTGAAAAAATAGTGATCCATTGAATTAACGACACGTATATATGGTTTATCCATCTTTCGTTTCTATTAATTGGACTTATGACTTGGTTTTTGCATTGCAAAGTGCGATCTAATAGCAAAGTGCCATGTACACTCATTTTTTTCGCAATGTTAGTCTTAACATACCCTTCGTAGTGTCAATATTTGTTTGTGCTTAGCCAGTGAGATTGTCACACTTGTGTTTTTATTTTTTTGGTTTTCAGACCCAAAATATATTTTAATTTTGGCTCTTTCCGAGGACTTCAAATCTTTTTGAAGCCATATATTAAAATTTTGGTGGAAAGTTGTTGATTAAAATAAAATGGAATATATTAGCCTAATATAATGCTATATAATAATTAAATGATTGAGTAAATAACCAAAGGAAGTAACCCAAGAAATCTAAGAAATGAAATGTGAAACCCCAATGTGTAAACAAAGTTATAAATTCATTATATGATTCACTGAGCTTACAAGGTTGTGTCACAATAGAGACCAGCTGAAAAGGAGGAGGAAAATACCAGACATGAGCTTGATAAAGTGTAGATCTAGGATTTATTATTAGACTCAGGTTCTTGAGAAGGATGGAGGAATCTGTGGTGCTCTAGTCTATGATTTTGGTGCCTTGGTCTGTGAAAATGACTAGGAAATCTCCTTCTAGGTTTTGTTGAACCTTTGATTGTGTTTACTTCCTATCACGTGAAACTCGTTGATTGATCGTTGCAAATTGTAATAATGGAGATTACCTGTAAAACCCTAAGCAAAGAATCAAAACCTTGATAAAATAAAGATGCATATCAAGGGGTCGAACTGACCTTAGTGGCCATAATGGTGGACTTACGAACTGAGAGATGCACTAAATTTTAGACCCAAATGTAGTTCTAGGTGTGTGTGTGAATATTGTTCCCTAGGTGCTCTTGTGCCAAATGCACTTTGTGATTAGTGAAAAATAACTAGATGTAGAATGTAAGTGTAATGTGCATGGAATAGAATAAAACTACCCTCCTATGAAGTGTGATACAAATGAACCAACCTTTTTCCCTTGTGATGGAGTTAGATGGATGCAAATAGAGCCTTTGATGGATACAACCTTAGGTGGTGGTAGTAGTGCTTAGTGTTTGGTACCTCATTATGGTTTCATAACTTTATATTTATATGGTTCTCTTGATCTAATTTTGTAAATAACCCTGAAAAAGTCTGAATACCAAAAATATAGAAAGATCAAATGACTAGAAAGTTCCCAAAAAGTGAGGGTAAAGTGTAAAGAGGATTAGGGTTCCCTAGAGGGGATCAGGGAGCTGAAACAACTATAAAGTGCCCAAAAATTGAGGGTAAAGTGTAAAGAGGACCAGGGTTCCCCAAAGGGGATCAGGGTGCCTAGGGAACCCCAGTCAGAAATAGGAAAGACGCAGTATGAAAATATTGACTGGGCAAGTGCATGTGAAATATTAAAAATAACGAAAGAAAATAAAGTAAAATGGCCAAAGACATGTGTTAATTTGTACTATTTTCACTCAAGAACCATATGCATAGTATTATGAAACTAGAACTAAATAATAACCCAAAGTGTGTGATTTAGTGTTTACATTGGTGCCCACTTTATGTTGGTGAGAATAATGCTCAGTAACATAAATTAGATAGAGATGCGTAACTGATATCCATGTAGAGTGCTGTAGAAAATGCGTTGAGGGACTAGAAAAAGTGTGGAGTGAAAAAGAAAAGGTGGAGCATGGAGACTAGAGATTTAAAATTGTAAACATTGATGAGAGTGAACCTAGGGTGGAAATTCGCATGTAGATTCCAATGTGTGTGATGTACTTGCATGTTAGTATGTTGTGCATGATGTCAAGTGATGTTGTTATTATTTTTGACTTCTTGCTTCCTATACGTATGGTCCTACAAAGAAGCAGATGATCAATAACTCAAATAGACATGTTTATGTGTAAAAATGCATGTAAAAATACAATAACAAAAAAAGTATGAAAATGCAAAAGGAACATGTGCACCTGATCCGTGTCGAGAAACAAGGTGTAGAAAGAATCCTATAAATTTTGATGAAGTGCGAGTTTTCTGGGTGATCTCATGCCATTATGGCCAGAGAAGTGTAGGGAGGAAAGTCTGATGATCCTCCAACCTGTAACTGTTTCCCTGAGAATATGAGGATATCTTTGTACTGTTTATTTTTTTAGGTGATCTGATGCCATGGAAGTATAGAGAAGAAGATATGTTTTATCCTCTAACATTTAACTTCTCCCCGCATGTGCTAAGGACACCTTGGCCTCTAAATTTTTTTGTGTATCAAGGTTCCGTAGAATGGTGTGAACCAAATCACTATATAACCCATTGTGTCATGGATAAAAACTATAAACTAAACTATACCTATACCATGTGTAAACCCAAATGATGGCCCCTCTTTGGCGGATGTCGTAGATAGGAGAATGTGACCCTAAAAGGGGGTTGACCATTGCCTTACAAGAGGAAGGGAATGTTCATGGTAAAAACCAAGCCACATGAAAACAAGTGGCTAGAAAACAAGTGTTAGTATGAAAAAGAATACATGTATAAGATAAGTGTAAGCTACCAAAACAATGTAGAAGAAAATAATGTAAACACACAAGAATAAAAAGTAGACCATGTAAATTGGGTTACAAACAAGGGACATCAATCTTGATGTCGTAAAAAACTCAATGCCGCAGTGGCCATATAGAAAAAAACAAGTTTGCACACCAAACAAAGGGAAAGGCCCACATACAATAGCAAACAGAGACAACCAAGAAAAAACAATGTAGTGTACAATGATGGAAGTAAACAACCCTACAAAAAATGTTATGAAACACCCATTATCACATTATAAAGATAACATGTATCTCAAAGCATGTATAATTGATAAAGTAAGGTGTGAATTATAAAATGAAACAATAACACCTGTAGTATAAAAAATTTGATGCCCCCAATAACCGTTGTGGGACTGGTAGTGTGTCAAGCATCCATGGTGCATGTAGATGCTTTCTATGTGTGATCACAAGTAAAAGAGGAAGTGAACGTGCATGTGTGTATGGTAAAGATAATGACATACAAGAAATCAATCTAGCATGTGTAAAAAACACCTATGTATAAGTAAACACAAGCAAGAATAGATTCAACCATGATATGAAATATGTTATGGATGGATGGAATGGAATGCAAAATGGATGATAGGAGCCGTGTTCCCCCTGAATGAATGGATTTTTATGTAGTGAGGTTCATTTGTTTTTTCCCCCTTAGCATTCAAAAATGAACCATAAATAAGAGTGTTTCATTGGGAAATGGTCGAAGCATGTGGTGGTGTGTGTAGCACATTGTGGTGAGTGTGTAGTGATGACATGTGACCTAGAAATGAAATGTGCATGACACTATAGCCTAATCGTATATCACTAAAAGATGAATAAAGGGAGTGATGAGTTATCCTATTTCTTATATTGCTACAAGATGATCCAATGAGTGACAATTTATCCTAAAGCGTATGTATCTAAAATATGAATGGAGGGAGTGATGATTTATCATACGATGTATGTAACTAATAAAATAATGTCGCATGAGAATAATGTTGAATGAATGAATGTGTGAAAGTGACGTGGTCCATTTTTTATGTATACCCTCAATAGTCCAGTATGGACTGTGATACTAGAGTGTGTCATCGGGTAGTGAGTGCAACGCGTAGAAGAAGATTGAGCATGTATGATGATGAGAAATGACCATATGATGTGTAGAATATGTAATGTGTAATGCCTATTGTGTAGTGTGTGAGGTTCATGTAATTTTTTCCCTCAATAATCAAGTGTGAACCAAAGCACGAGAGTGTGTCATAGGGTAGTTTCGATGTTAGCATGCAGATAATATGTATGCAAGATCTAATATGTGCAGATAGATAGTGGGCATGTGAGTACTATACCCCCAAGTTTGTGTGAGTGAATGAACTATCCAATGAAAGTGAAAGACGAAGGTGATCTATCTGATGCTTTTGGTGACGAAACTGTAGGACCATGATCTAATAGAAGAGGTATGTTAGATATTTGTTATATAAGAGAGTGTATCCTATGTGCATGTGATGGATGAGTGTATGATGGATATCATGGTGTAAAAAAATGTGTAGGTGATGGAGATCAATGTGAAGTAGAGCGCAAAGTTGATGGACACCTATGTGGAATAAACCAAGGTGGAGACTTGCACTAAGATGATATAATCATGTGAGGAATGGGCCTATATTTATGTATAGGACTAACAGAGTGATGCGGTCACGTAGATTGTGTGCGAATTGGTGAACTAGGAGTACATTGTGTTTTAAGTAACATGGACTATGATGTACCAGATTAAGTAGGGGATGTTATATCTGATGCTCGAGGAGATGATGACCATGGAGTAGATGGAGGGACACCGTCGATAGAGATAAATTAATTTTTATGTATGAATTTGAAGCACAAATTATTCCTAGAGATGATGGCCTTAGACCTTTGAATCCAGTTGAGACCTGAAATCATGTCACAACCATCGACTGCTTTTCCGATAAGGAAGGGTACAAGCATAATAAGAGGGCTTACCATAACATGAAGTTTGAAAACACCATAAGAGTTGTTCATGGGATATGAATTTTTTGATAGTGGATATTTAATAGTGATGAGAAATGGAATAGAGAATGCGCTAATAGGCCAAGATGGATCAACTTAGTATTATTGATAGAAATCAAGCCTATTTATGCATTAATATGTAAGTGATTAGAACTAAATGTTGCATGGTAATCATGGTCAGAGAAAGAAATAATAAGTGGAGAAGTGTCAGTGTGTGTAACTAGAAATTCAAGAGCCCCTAGTGCAGGATGAGGCACTACGTGATATACATAGTTAGATGAAGAGTAAGCCTCTTTTGTGTCATACTTGGGTAGAGGCTTGTTAAATATTTTGAGCTTATGATTGTCATTGACAGGTGGAGAAGTTGTAGGTTATGGAAGCTCAATTTTATTTTTATCAATCAAACCCTGAATGAGAAAGTGAAGTCTAGAAGCAATGATCTCTAGAGTATCCTACACACAAATGATAGTCACAATGATAATTTTCATTGAAGCTACACCCTTTTGGTCAAGATCTATCAATTTGTAGTGGATAAGGTAGTGGAATGAGGTTACTATCAACAAGTTGTGGTAGCAAAATATGTGAGGGTATGCTAAAATTGGTAAATATGCACTGATTAGGTTCCTATTGAATCTCCTTAGTATTATATATTTCCTTGAAAATTCCTTTGGTTTCTGTTGGATTATTTTTAGATGGTTTAAATGTTGAATTATTTTGAAAATGCATAGATGATGATGCTTTCTCTTGGTATTTTAAGATTTCCTATAGCTAAGATCTTGGTTTCATGAAGCTTTAGAGTAAGAAAGATTCGATCAAATGAAGGAGAGGTTTCAAAGAGAACACTCTCTTGAAGATGTGGTAAGAGAATTTGGATAAATAAGTCCTTAATATCAGCATCCACAAGCACATTGGAAATTTTAGCTAATTTTTTTGTAGCGTAAGAAGTAATCTGCTAAGTGTTCATTGGGTCCCTATTTGAGTTGTGCTAGTTGAGCGTAATATGTATTTGAGATGATGTTGATAGAAAAGGTGAGTGAGAAAATCATCATCTAGATGCGTGAATGAAGTTACCAAATTGATATGTAAGTTATAGAACCACCGCATCATATAGTCTTGTAAAGTGTGGGGAAAGATCTTAGTGAGTAGGGCATGGCCATCGATATAGTCTAAGCATGGCTACATGAAAAATGTGAAGGTGCTCTTGTTGGTCACCATGGCCTTTAAATATGGGTAACTTGGAAGAGTTGAAATCAGGTGGTAATGGATAGGTAGAAATAGCAGGTGGAAAATGAGTATGTAGAAGTGAATTGGATTCCAAATATGGTGATGCACGAGAAGTGGTAAGCTAGAGCTATCAATTTTTTGTTTGCAAATCTTGATATAAAGAGGTTAAATCAGGAGTATTAGAAGAAGGTCCAAGAGGTGCATTGGGAGTGTTGGGGTGAATGATCAGAGTAGTTGATGAGCATCGTTGATACTCGTAATTTAATTTAATTATATTTATTAGTCCAGGCTGGTGTTCATGGTTGTTTGGAATAAAGGGAATAATAGGAATTTATCTCATCATGCACTTAATAATGGAATTAACTAAATAATAACTAACAAAAATTATAAAATGTAATACATTGAAGGAAAATAATATCAAAGACATAATCTAAATATTTTTAACATAGTTTAATGCTGAAATGGTAAATGCATTCAAAAAATGACAGAAAGGAAATAACTATAAATATTTCTTTTCATTGGATTGGAATGACCCTTGCCCTTTTCCTTCGATTAAGTTCAACGTTGAAATTCACACAACAAATATTTTCCTCCAAATCTGTAATTTTATTGAATTGAAAGAGTTTTCTTTTACAATGATAGACTAATTAAACCAAACCAATGACTCTAAATACATTAGCTCTTTTATACCATAGAAATCCTAGTCTCTCTAGGAGAATACTAGTTTATTCACAATTACTAACATCTACTTAACTGGATATTGAATAAAGTAATGAATATCTATTCTAAGATGTATAGTTGTTGAAGGAGTAGTATTTGCAACATTTGGAATGAATTAATCTTTCTAACTATAGAGGATGTTTGTAATTGAGTCCTTTGAGAGATTCAATCGATGTTGGAAGATATTGTTGGACCACGATTTCCGTTAGACCAAAACCCATAGGTGTTAGTCTCCACTACCATAGCTAGAAATAGGATCTATGAGAGGCAGTTAGTCCATGTCACAAAACTCACGGGGAGTGCTGGACACACATGCCAACAATCTCCACCTCAATGTTACCCAAGTGAGTTTCAAAACTCGAGACCTGTCGCTCTGATACCATTTTTTGGACCATGATTTCCATTAGACCAAAACCCATAAGTGTTAGTCTCCGCTACAATCACCAGAGGTAGGATCTACGAGAGGTGGTTAGTCCATGTCACGAAACTCATGGGGAGTGCTGGACACACATGCCAATAGATACTTTAGATCTTAGATTGATTACAGAGAATTATGGTGATAATAAATCCATAGGTGTTGGCTACATCACGTCTCTCAGCAACTGAAGTGACCAATCATCATAATTTGTATGACTATAAGTTGATGTAATGGCACACATTTCATGTTCAGGTTGTTTTGCTGCCAGCTGTATCACTTATAGTGGAGTAGTCTGAGCTATCTATCTTATTGTGTGAGTTTTTTATTTCAAGGAAATCTAAATTGATGATCTGTATGAGCCTTGTGATTTACTATGAGTCTTGAGCTACTATAAAGGTGAGTCCTTTGCCAGTGCACAAATTGAGTCATGTGCTAGTACAATTTAATCTTGTGTTAACTCAACATATGTTTTTCTAAATGTATTTTTAATGTTCATAAAAATATTAATTTAAGAAATTTTTGAAGAAGAAAATAACAAGATAAAAATAACAAGAATATGAACAATATTTCCTTCCAAAACATAGTCAAAGTATTAACTATAAAATAATCAACATTATACATCGTGTAAGATGATATAAAAATAATATGGGGGTTCACATGGGTTTAAACATAACAAAATGGGAATTCATTAGTAGTTGTGGTAGGAATAGAGGCAGAAATATAAAGAGGTGGAGTAGAGACAATGGGAGCCAAAGATCAAGAAACAAGAGGTAACGAATCATCACGAGTGTTCTTAGCAGTGATCGAGAAACAAGAGGGAAATTCCACTTATAGGTGATCCTTGGTGACCACATATTTTTGTGAATATTTTGGGGTGTCCAATATTTAGAAAAATATTGAGTAGATACTCCAAACTGACATAACTATCCAACTCGAAAAAAATGGTAGCTAGGTACTTGACATTTGCAGAAGGGGGTAATAACAGGATTGTAAGGGTATATCTTGGTATTTTTTTAATAACGTAAATAAAGATAACGTTTAAATGTTTTAAAATCATAATTTTACTCGATATAATATTATGCGTAAGAAGATACTTCATCATAGAAAAAAGGAAATAAAAGTGTGAAACTAAGCTATTGCTTTTATCCTTTGGTAGTCGTGATTTGATGGGGGCATATGGGAATTGATTGTAATGTATAGTGTGGAACCCCACATTTAATATAGACTTGCTTTGGATGAGTATGTATTTAAACATGTCTTTGATTCATGGTGGGGTGTGGGTGTCATAAATTAATAGGGGTTGATTTCTTAAATGTTTATCCCATAAATTGATAAGTGGAGACAACCTCAGTAAATCTTGGATGTTTTCCTTGAAGACATTGTAAAAAGGTTTGTTGTTCCTCAGACCATTACTTATGATAATGGAAAATCCTTCCTTAATACAAGAATTTGTGATTGGGCTCTAAGTCTTGGAATTTAATTGAAGAATTTTTCCAACTACTACCCTCAGGGAAATGGCTTAGAAGAGTTTACTAACAAGAACTTGATTAGAATTATGAAGTGAATAATGAACATCAACCAGAGGCAGTGGCATACAAAGGTCTCGCACATGATTTTGGTAGATAGAATAAAGATGAAAAAGGAAATAGGTACTTCACCTTAAAAACTTGTTTATGGTAAGGAGGTTAGGATTCCTTTATCACTTGAATTTCATTCATTAGAGCTAGTCCAACAGTTGGATTTTGATGACACAAATCCAAGAGAAATAAAAATGGTAGAGCTAGCTAAGCTTGAAGAATTAAGAAATTATGCCATATTCAAGTTTATAATATCATAATTGAGGATATCTATAAAAATTTAAACTCCCTGGACAACCGTCTGGGGAAATTTAAGGATCGCCATGATCACAACATGGCAATATTTAATATAATTGGTGACTTCCTTGAACAACATGTTCGCAGTGTCTCTATCCTTAGTGAGATCCTAGAAACTTTGTGGGGTACGGATAAAGAAAGAAGTCAGACCATCAAAAATCTGGATGCTAAGGATCCCACTCACATGACGGCATTGTCTCTGTTTACCTCTTTACAAACTATCAAATCCAGAATCAACAGAGCTGCCAAGAAGTAGGGATGTTCTTCGCTGCAGATGTCTGACTTTCATCAGATTTTTAGCTGTTTTTTGTTGTATTTGTTGCTATTTTTTGGCTGCTTTGTTGTAGCCTAAGCTCTATTTAGCTATTATGTAGTAATTCTTTTTTGGTTACCTATGGAATCAATGTCTTTTCTAGATTCTGATCCTTCTGTTTTGTGGAACTTCTTTGTATATTATCTAGCTTTTAGGCCTTCATTGTAATCAGGGTATAGTCCCTTCAAAACTATTTACCAATAATAAAAAAATATCATAATTGATTCAAAAAATTAGTGGTTCGAAAAAAAGGTTAGAGCACATGATTTCAAAGTGGGTGATATGGTATTGAAAATGGGATGCTTATACATCAATCATTTCTTGCAAGGAGCCTAACGCTTTTGATTTGTCTCACCTTGATGGAGATGCACTACCAATCCCAGTTAATGGGATTTATCTCAAGCATTTTTATTAAGTTGTTCTTCTGTATCATTATATATATTAGGGTAGGTTTCAATTCCTCCAAGTGCACTCTATGCACATTGTCTTATTTGTACATAGTTATTTTATCTCACACCATCCCTTGCACACACTCTTTTATTGCTTCTAGGATGGCAGCCCGGTTTTCCAAAGGTACTTTCCAATAGTTAACAGTAGATCTTCAAAGTCATAAAAGTGTTTCAATTGTTCTTCAAGTTTTAGGTTATAATTTCATATTTATAGGTATACTATATTCCCAATGAATGCTTCTAAGGCTAATGGTATCTCTTTCATCTAGTAGGAAAATGTCCCCAAAATTTACCAAACTATTTTCCAAAATAACCACCCTAGTTATTGAGATAACTTGCATTTCCATTATGGCTCTAACATCAAGTTTATAGGTTGTGTGCACCCTTGGTTTTATATATTTTCCCCTTTTTATTTTTTTCAGTTCTCTGCACACGCTCTTGCACAATCTCCTTGATTCTACTTGTGTTATGCTATCTCCTTTCATTTTTCTTGCATGAAAATCTTGTGCACCCACGCTCATTTCAATAGTTTTTCAACCCATTTTCATGCTCCTTTCTAGACTTGCCTTCCATTTTTGGCTAATTCCCTAGTATGATTTACCCACGCATGATCCTTCCTGAATGTTGTGTACCTCTCACACGTACTCATATTTTGTCTATAATAATTCCCTTGCACATTATACCTTTTCGGCCTCTTCCCCACATGCTCACATTTTCTTTCACACATCATTGTCTCACACAGTTTCTTTTCTTTGTATGCTTACATACCTTTGCAGATATGTACCTTCTTTCTTTCACACTCCTCACATAACCCCTTATGTGTACTTACACACATTTTATTCCTTCCTTCTCACACTTATTTCTCTTGCACACATGCGTTAAGTGAAATTATCCATACCATTCATCAAGTGCCATGTGTCAACTTGTTAGAAAAAATGTGCAACATGCAACCTATTGGTACATGTCAGCTGCACGCCAAATCCTTACATAAAATAAATACATAAAATGTGGTAGAAAAGAAAAAAAACAATAGACATTCATCTAATTAGAGCGTTCCACGTGTCTTGTGTGTTCATCTTGTACTATAGATGTTTCAAATCATCATAAATTCTGTTGTAGAGCTTGGATTCCCACGTACCCACACTTGAGTGAAAGTTTCTGATGTGGGCTACACTCTAGGCCATTCAAAATAAAATATTGGCAAGATTTGTTAGGTTGAAAATAGAAAATGTATCTCAGGAAATTAATGCACATATTCAGTCAAGTCAACCACCCAAATTTGATCAGATTTGGTCTCATTCCTTCTTCTACAAGAAAAAAAGACACGGGAGGTGCATCTGAAAACATTGCAAGTAGATTTTTAGGCATTTATTACTTGATGTTGGTGGTTGGAAGTTTGAATCTGAGTTTCCCTCTCTTTTCCCTTTCTTTCTCTCCCATTATTTTATAAATTTTGTATAATGCTCATTGTAAAAGGTTTGACTCTCTTAGTTTTCTAGAGTATTATTTAGAGTAATGCCTTTTCATTTTCAGTTACAGGCCTCAGATATGGTTTTCTACATATGTATGCATACCTCTTCCACCATTACAATCAATTGTACATCTTTTGATGTAATAAAAGCTTTGTTTTTTGGTTATTATCTTCCCTAGCTCATTTTTATCACATCTTCTAGTATTTCCCCTTTTGTTTCTCATTTGTTGTGAATTTTCACATCTCTTGCAGGTTCCTCTTCTATTTTTCTCCATGAAAAAGGGTGTGTGAGTGTTGTTCCTAAATGTGGCACATTTTTCTTACCTCCCTGTGTGTGTTTCCCCTCATTTTCATTCAGTTCAGATTGTTTATCCTCCTCTTTCTGGTGTTATCACCTCCCCTTAGCTTAGATTTTAATGCATCTACTTCTCACCCTGGTCCCTTGGAATCATAGAGTAGTGATAGGTAGTTGTATTTCCCTTCATAAGAGTAGTATTAGTGGTCTAAATAGGTAGGAGGAGCCATCCTTCTCCAGATGTTTGTCTCAAACACAAGTCCCACAACTTTGAGACAACCCCCATGTTACCTTAAAAACCCATTTCATCCTGATATAGGACAGGTGCAATTTTGAGATCTAAGATTTTCCACGATGTACTATTCCCATTCACGACATAATTAATCATTCACATTGAAACTATGTTGTTGCGATGTATGACATTAACTCATAAATGTATATTATTGTTAATAATAACCTTTTTAATCACTTTTCATTTTACTAAAGTACGATATAGATATAAATGTTGTTCATTTTTTAATGTTATCCACTTCATACTAAGTGTTGAATATTGTTGTAATCATACTGTAGACACCTAAATTTTTCTTTTGAAATCTTATTGCCAAAACACACACAAACTACTCTCATTCTTACCAATTCCATTATAATTAGTGATTTTCACTAATTAACTAACGTTTCTTACCAATTTAGCCAATTAACACCATGTTGTTGATTGTGTAACCTCTTTCCCATTCAAGATTCCACTTTACGATGAATTCGTAAGTCATAATCATCTTCAAAACAGACCAATTAGTGATTATTAGCTAATTAAGCTTATTTTGCCCTTATATTGGTCAATATACCCTACTATTGGCTTAAACCCCCTCTTCCAACCACTCAAAATCACCCCACTTCTCTCCACAACCTCTCCGTAAGCTTCAAAATCTTATCCTAGCCTCTTAGTTGACCCTACGTGGTTGATTAAGGCTCCACACCTCTTAATCACTTCATAATTCACTAATTATGATTAACAAAGCCTAATCATGATTAGTAATTCTAATTCATCTTTGTAATTTTAGTCCCACATGCACCAGAATACAATTTTTTCCTCAAAGGAAAAACTATAAATAAGACTATGTAGTACCTTCCAATTTTACACCATGCTTTGATTAGTAGCCTCATATAATATATATGTTAAAGAGCTTAAACTCCTTTAAGGATTCACATGCTCATCTTTTCCTAAAGCCTTAATTATGGTTAGTAGGATAATATATAGCATGGCCTTATAGTATTATGCTAGAGAGATCTTCTAACCATTTGTGGAGTAGCAATCATTCGCAATTTTATTGTTCTTAGATCTATTTAGGTCTATTTTAGGTAATCAAACATACTAGTAGACATGATTAGATGTTAGATGTTATTTTCATTTAATATCCATTGTTGTGCTATTAATATTTTATCATTGATGTTTCATTCCTGATGCTTTGCACTCAACTTGAGACTATCTGGTGTTTGTCTTTCTTTAAACTAGTTAATTTGTGCCTAAAGTTTGGGGTGTTATCATTTGGAAGGATTAGTGGGACTCGAACCCCATTTTAATTCATTCTCAAGATTTTTAACATAGTTTAAAAGTTTTAGATTTCAATTTTTATTAGATTAACTTCAATTTATTAGATGAGATTCAAGTTTTTCAAATATTTCTAGCTTACTTTCATGTTTTCTAGAGTAATTTCAAAGTTCCTTGAGTAAATTCAAAGTTTTCAAGATTTTTAGAGCAGTTTTTCAAAGTTTGGTAGATCAATTTCATAGCTAGGTAGTTGTTTTACCTAGATTAGTAGTAGAAGTTTTGTTTTCATGTCCTTTGTAGGATATAAGGAGGTGATGCCCTATCAAAATTGTTTCAAAATGCCAAATATTTGATCTTCTTGAAGAAATTTCACTCAAAACTCAGATTTTGATCACCTATAGGAAGGTCCACACCTATGCATTGAGGAGCATGCCTATGATTCTAAGGTCATTCCTATGCACTAAAATCCATGTTTATACTTCTCTAGTGATGCCTGTGTAACACCTGGTTTTTGGATCTCAATGTAAGGATTACGCCTGTGCATCTATGTCCACGCCCACGCCTCTCTGGCCACGCCTATACACCACTGACAGTAAAAATTTGACAGAGTCATGCTTGTGTCTCCAAACCCATGCATGTGCTTTAAAGGCTTCCCCTATGCTTTATAATATACGCCTATGCACTAGAGGCTCATGACTGTGCATCAAGGTAAAACTCTTTCAGAATTCAAAACTTTCACTTTTGTGTTTCAAATTTGCTGTCATTTTTTTAGGGTTTTTAGATGTTTTTTTTTTCAATATTTTGATATTAGAGTAATATTCCTAACAAAATTATCCTAGGGTTTCATAAGGGACTTTTGAGTAAATTGGGTTAGGGTTTGAGGAATGATTATGTTTTCATACTTTGATTGAGTTTTGAATAGGGTTGTGTATGCTCTTCCCTTGCACCTAGTGTGATCTTGGGAATCAAAATCACCTCTAAACCAATTTTTGCTAATTTGGAGTAAGTAGGAACAATCATCATGTTTTTTCATGCTTAGGAGAATAAACCTTCCTTTTTTTTGCATATGCTTAATCTTTTAGTTTAAGAGTTTTTTCAATTAATACATAGTCAAGGCTAAAATTTGTGTATACTCTTCCCTTGCACCTAGTGTGATCTTGGGAATCAAAATAAATTTTAGTCTTTCATTAAGAAACACTTTAATTAAGTGGGAATAAACCTCATGTTTTTGAAAATTTTGATGGTAGTTAGTTGATTTACGAGCATTTTTCATTGATATTCTCCTATGATATTGTGAATCCTTTTAGAAACTACTAAACCATTTATGTGAAGGATCTAACGTTAGTCAAAGAAAGGAGGACCTAAACAATTTTTCTAACATTCACGTGTGGTTTGTAGGCTTCCAAAGGTGAAAAAAAACCACATTACTTAATCCAAAAGATTAAAAAATACACCACTATACAAAACACTTTATTTTGCAGGTTGGTTAAGAGATAACACTCATCAATTCAACTAGAACATAACCTCTTTAGAATAATCCTTAAGCTCAAAATAGGGGTGGTTCTAGGAACCCTAAAGTAGTTAACACAAGAGGGAACCTTGTGAACAAAACAAGAAATTTCTTCAAATACCCAATTGACTAGTACTCCTTGAAAGATTAGAGTCAAAGATATCCACTTCTTCTTCTCGCTATAGATGATATATAGCAACAATTATCTTATGCACTTGTTTCCATGAAGTTTAGAAGAAACAAGGATAGAGTGGTTTGAACATGTCCCTAAGGGATCCATATCAACATGGCCAGAGATACCAAAAATTTTCGTACGACACGTCTCTTTTAATATAGAAAATGATGTCACCATGTTAGATCTCTACAATGCCAAATAATGAAACAACGAAAAATTCATTGCATTCCTACAGTAGTGGAGAGGATTAGCTAGTTGATTTCCTTGTTCCATACTCAAAAAGTAGTCTAATAGGTATATTCATTTCCAACTTCCATCCCGGCATAATATTCCACTTGCAAATGCATTGTGGAAACACATTCAAAGAGGTAATCCAGAAAGGATCTCAAATTGAAAAAGCATTGTTAAATAGATGGAACTTAAAGGCCTTTTCAAGAGATCATAACAATTCCAAGAATAAGGACAAGCCAAATTTTATTACTTCAAAAAACAAAAATGTTGTTAATGATGGGATAGTTGAAAATAAAAGAGTATAAGCCATTAAAAACTTATCCATATTTGAAGCTTGCAAAGGGAGCTCCACCTATAGAGTACAAACATCATACATTCACACCTCTTTCAGACTCAATATCATCAATCCTAAAGTAGTTAGAGGCTGTTAATATGGTTCAGTACCATGAAGAAAAAACTCTATGGGGACGATGCACCTAAATAGTCATGGTTTAGGGAGAATGAATTTTTTCATATTTCATTGTGTGAAGGGTCACAAAAATGATAAGTGATTACTGTAAAAGCATTACATTTAGGACCTAATTGATAGTGGTGATATAGAGACAGGTGTTAATTCTCCTACCAAATCCCTGAATGAAGAACTAGGTATTTTTAAATAACCTTTCCCCAAGCATACTAATAAAGGAAAGGAAAATTCAGATCAGGGACAATCGTCCCAAAGTAAGAATACCAGTTACATATCAAATAGAGACCATTTAGATTATCTATAATAGGTTGTGTAGACTCACCAATTGAAAATGTCAACATGATTAATATTAGAACAAGAGAGTGTGCCATAGCAACACGACAATCTCATCTTGTTATCTTAGAACCTCCCCTTCCTATTTAAGATAGTCATTACGATGTCTTAGATCAATTGGAAAAAACAACGACAAATATTTTTTATTTTAGACCTCCTAAATAATTCCAATGTTCATAAGGACATCTTATATAAAACCTTACAGGGCTTAGGAATGTCTGTCGATGTTGACCCAACACACTTAGAAGTTATGGTAGTTCAAATTGCTCCCTCAGAACACATAATTTTAAGCCCCACATAAACCTTAGGAGAAAATCCTTTTCACAACCTGCCATTACACATCGAAGTAATAATCAAACATAAGAAGGTCAAATGAGTGCTTGTGGATGGAAGATCAGAGTCTTAATATTTGTAATCTTAAACTAGTTCGTCAGATGGGATGCACCAAATCTGATTTAGAGACAAAGGTCATCACTGTCAAGGTGTATGACAATGAAGAATGACAATAAGCTGGTATGATAACTTTTACACTAAAAGTAGGTCCTATAAATCAAGATACAAAGTTCCACATCTTATAATTAGAGATACCTTACAACATCTTGCTCGGCCATCCATAGATTCATGCCATGCAAGCCATACCTTCTACCTACCATAAGTGTATATAAAGTTACATTATGAAGGAAAAAATCTCACCATTCAGGGATATCCCCAACCTTTTTCTCATTGCAGAGCATTATCATGTTTCTTCCCCACTATCTATGCATGTCCTTCTATAGAGATGGCTATTCTTGTCCAATCTGAGGTCCTCACTTGTTGGGTAGATCTAGAAACCTTTTCTCTCAAGTATAATGGTGTTTCTACCTCGGAAACCCCTTTTTATACATGAGAGATGAAAGTTTTACCAAGTGGTTGTGGTGAATATAATTTTCAATAGTCTCTTATGGCTCAAAATGCTCCTATATTAGCCCAAGCACATGGTATACCATGCTACAAATTTTAAATATCCAGGGATAATTTCCCTTTCAATAATTTCATTCTAGGTGTCTTGCTAGAAGATGAAAGGATACATGCTGATATTGTTCTTCACCTTCAAGATAATGAAATGGAATTATGCTAAAAATAATTTAGGCGTATTATTTCTAACCACATAATTCTTACTATGAGGTATAAAGGACGTGGTTACAGTAGTCAAGAACAGGGAAAATTGGAAGCTCTTCCAATACCTCATCATATAATGGATAAATCAAGTCTAGGAACCCATTTTTTTATGATCCTCATGTAAAAATTTCACTAACTCCTCAAGGTTTTTGTGTAATGGCTCCTTACATTTGGTATCAAAGTGACCACCTGTGTTCGAAACCCACTCGGTTGGTTACGTTTTGTAGCCGAGGCCCATGGGATGCCTAAACGTCAGTTAAGTGGGGCTCATACATATGGGAGTGTGGGTGCAAACCCAAAATGAGGTGGGATCTATGAAAGCATGGTGGGATGTTATGATCCTCATGTGTGAATTTCACTAATGCCTTGAGGTTTTGGTGTAATGGTTCGTTACACATTTATATGCCATTCACCCTTCAGATGACAAATGCACTTCTTCTGAGAGTGAGGATAGTTTATCCGGAGAGGAAAGTGAAATAGATTCATGGTGTAGTCTTTACGAAGACCTCACCGATATAAAAATATTTACAAACCTGGATATCCTTACCATAACACCCACCGTATCCCCTATAACCCAGTCACTAAGTCTTATTTACCCCTTACTTGTGAATTGGGACCAAGAAGAACATATAGCATTAAATGTGTTTCAGAACAATGAAGCATATTGGTGAATTTAATGGAATTAGAGACAATATCCTAAGAAATGATCACAGGAAAGGATTCTCCATTCAGCTCAATGCATGTGCATACTTTGAAGAGGAGGAAAAATTGTGTGGTCACATAAGTAAAAAATAATGCAAGGGAAAATTTTCCACCGAAAAATCCTTGTGGGAAAAATAAATCCGAGTCCTATAGAAAAAAAATCTTTGAGGCGCTTGTGGAAAAACAAGCTGAAAAACCCATGGATAAAATAGTGCACTCAATGAAAGATGACGATCTTACGGAATTTCCTTTACAAGAAGAATATCTTAATCTCCCTTCGGACCCTACATGCATGGAAGATGAATGCAAGCTATTGGTAGAAGAGATGATATATATCAACATCAACATAGAGGAATTTCCTTGAATTGTTAAGTTAGGAGCTTCTCTCTTGGCTAGAGAACAAAAAAAAATTACAACACTTTTAAGAGAGTTTTCTGATATTTTTACTTGATCATATGTAGACATTCTAGGACTTAATCCTACCTTAGAGGTGCATAATTTAATTTTCCACCTAGATGTCAAGTGTATAAAGAAAAATATTCACAAGATGCATCCTCGTGTTGCCTTACTAGTCAAATTAGAGTTGGAATGGTTATTAGAAGTAGGCTTCATCAGGCCTATAGAATACTCAGAGTGGATCTCTAATGTGGTTCCAGTGCAGAAAAAACTGGTCGGTATTTGAGTATGTACCAGATTTTAGAGACCTACAAAAATCTTTTCCTAAGGATGAATTTCCTCTCCCTAACATCAACATGATTGTCAATTCGACTGCTGGTTATGAGATTTTATCACTCATAGATGGCTTCTCAGTATATAACCAGATAAAGATCGCAGAGGAAGATCTTCAGGCCAACAGGCTCAAGAAAACCCTCTCTAGGATCTCCTAAACCACATATCTCATTTAAAATTTGTTTCATCTTCATCCAAAAATTCCCTCTCCTATGAAAAAATCTGCAATGAACCCATTCATTCATCTATTCCATATAAACCATATCCCTCGTACTGGGAGCTTCCTAAGTTTATCAATTTCTACAGCAAAGAGGACCCTCAACAACACATTCACAATTTTTTTCCATGCATGCTATTTAATATCCCATGATTCAGGATTTAATGCTAACGACGTTCCTTATGTATCTTGTTATTCCTGCCTTGGACTGTTATGATAACATTTCACAACATTCTTTATTTTCCTTTGCATAGCTCACTCAGATATTTTTTAGATCATTTCTCCATAAAAATAGCTCGTAAAATTACCATTAATGATATATATGCCATTAGAATATTTGAAGATGAACCCATCACTGATTTCGTCACCCATTGGAGAGGTCTAACCAATCAGCTATCCTTGACATTACCGCAGAAAAAATTGATTGATATTTTATGTTACACTTGTGCTAAGCATATCTCATCCACTTTACAAATCCAATCATTCCACACCTTTAATGAAGCCTTCACCATGGCCCATAAGTATGAATTGTGAGCTCTATAAGATGGGTGGGTGAATCTTTACCCCAAGAAACCAAAAGTAAATTTCCCATATAAAGCAACATCAAATCCAGATAAAACTAAAACAACTGCTAATGTCATTTTGGTCAAATTCACTCCCAAATAAAATATTGTTGTTGAACGAGTTCATCAATAGTATAGTTAAACACCCATAACAGAAACTTACAGTGAAGTTTTTAATAAATTACTCACTTCTAATATCATATCATTACCACCCATTCGACCTATTGACATATTAGTATCGAATCCTATTTGGTACCGTGATAACGATTATTTCAAATTCCATCAAGTACATGGCCATGACATAGAAATATGTTGTGGTTTCCGCAATCTCCTTCAGGATTTGATTGAAAAGGGCAGCCTCCATTTAGATAATCCAAATGCACCTCCAAACTAAAACCTTGATATATTAAAACAACCCTTCCTGAATCATCCCTCTTCCTCTAAATCACTATAAGTTAATTTCATCCACATAATTAACACAATAATAAAAATTGAACCCATTTCTCCATCTGCTTTATTACCTAGTGAAACAGAATCCGTAGAATCCTTGTCAGAGGCCAATGAACATGTAATCGCAACTACATAACTCTCCCTTACTCCAATCAACATAAAAAATTCTACCCATATCCTTGTTAGTTGTTGATTCAAAACCTACCGAATTGATACCAACACCTGATAAGTCTATGGTCATTGAAATGCCACTTACCACTAGACTCCTTCCCATACCTTTACCCGATGTTGTTTCAGGTTCCATGCCTATATCAATGAATACTATTGTGCCTACACCTACTCCCAGATTTGCAAACATAACAATGGTACCATTAGAAACATCTTTAGCTCAGTCATCCCATCTAAATCCACCAATAATATTAATCATCAACAACCTACAAAAATCAATAATCCTAAAAATCATGTGGATTATATTAACCAAATTATTTTAACTCCCCTTACTTCATTAGCATCAATGTCATAAAATACACTGAATTCATCCAAGAATTTGAAGGAACCAAATAAATAAGGTGTTTTCCAAGTCTTTAAAATTCATCATTATGATGAAAATTATCATTTCCGTGGTCCTCCACCACCTCTTCATCCAAGGGGCATACCTTTTTTTGGAGATCCCTTTGCCATGCCAAAACTGAGACCCATAGGATCTTTAGAACAAAATGTTTTCCAAAACCTTAATCAAGGACCCTTGAATGATCCCTCCTTTATACCCATAATCACCCCATTATTACAAGGGAAAAACCCATTCATCATGTTCCTACAGTGAGTCCTTATGATACATCCACTATCCCACAACGGATAGCTATGTATGACACTCATCCATTTATCCCCATACAATCCAAGTATCCCTTGCAGCCACCACCTATAAAATACCCTTGTTGCCCATTCATTGGAGTAGCTATGAGATCTCCTCAACCACCATGTAAACTTAAGTAACCCATTTCTCCTATCCTCGTCAGAAATCAATCCCCACTAGCATTTGGCCCAAAAGGGTGGTATGTTATCATTTTAGATAATCTATTACAAGAATCATGAATCACATTACCCCCTCCTAAGCCGTCATATAATCAGGTGTGGAAACCTTCGTGGTATGATTTTAATACTTTTTGCAATTATCACAGAACCCAGGGTAATCCTATAGAAGACTATAAATCCTTCCATAAGAAGATTCAGAAGATGGGTAGTTCGCTCTTTCTTCCTTCTCATATAAATTTAGCTTCAATGTCAACACCATCAATCAAGTATTCTCCTAAAGAATCCAACCATCAAATCAATTTTGAAAACATCACCACACATTCAAAAAATTATGACAACAAATCCTCTCAATTTGAAAAATAAAAAATTATCACTATACCACGGCCACTAGAATCATCAACATCATCTAATAGACCTCGCATCTCAATTTCACTAGCTTTCGAAGGTCCTAATAAATAATTATCACCTAAAACCAAAATTTCAATAAAAACCTCCCCTCTTTCTCTTACCACATTACAAAAAGTATCTGCTAAACAATTACACCAATCCCCTATCAAATGTCACTCTATGAGTTCGTTTAGACATCACCACCTTACAAACAAGGCATGATAGAAGCAATTCAATCTATTACTATCTCATCCAATGATTTATCCCCTCTTGAAAATTTTGTAAGAGATTTGAAAGTATCCACTACAATTTATTTTGAAGCATCTGAAATACCCACTCTTAGATCAGAAGACCATGACCTATGCCTTTTTATCATTGCTTAGGTAAATGATATATCTATCAAAAGAGTCATGATTGATAGCAGTGTCGCTATCAAAATTATATCCTCTCTATCTTTTAATCAACTTAGTATACCAAACATGGTTTTTTTCTCAAAACCCATTACTATTATGATCATTTAATGACACAATCGTACCCACACTAGGCACTGTCATCTTACCATTTAAATTTGGTGTTAAAATCCTACCAAAGATATTCTACATCATAGATATAATATGTTATTAGGACGACCTTGGATACACACCATGTGTTTGTGTTTCTTCAACTCTCCATCATTTCCTTAAGTACAACATGATGGATAGACTTACACAATCCCCACTGACCCAAATCCATTTGCTGACTGTTATATGATGTATCATCCAAATGATGTATTGATACCTAAATCCATATCAGAATATTTTGATCAAGCATCCAGTATCACATCAATACCTTCTTCTAAACTACCAGACAATTACTCTATTATAGAAGTTGTGAAATGTCACACTCTTGGGGAATATCACCTTCTTATGCTTAACTCTATTCCATCACCACAAATGTACAATCACCCTGATAAAAAACCCATGTATAGTCCTGATGTGGGAGATGTTATCTCTTATGGGCCCACATATCTTAAAAAAAATCTTGTTTATGGCGTGTTGATAAACCATCGTCCCAATCAACCAAATTACACCATACAACACCATTTAAATCAAACCTCAAATCCCTTTATAATCCCAAATTTTTCCATATGTACCTTCGCCATTGTGTATAGAAAGGCTTTAGCCTTGGGAGTTACAAATAAGGAATACATGATCAACCCATCTTACGTACCCTCAATCCATATGAGAAAAATGGCCTAGGTTATTTAAAATTTACCCTTGAAACTTTTGAAGCTCCTTCATCCGAGAAAGAAACTGTCGTACTAATTTTCAAATTAGAATCGTCATCACCCACTAAATTTAAGGATTCCACAAACATGGATGACACTGTATCTATCCCACCCAATGTTTTTTTAATCAACATTGTATCCCTAGGACAACTCACATATCAATTAGGAGACTCTGTCAAATCATTACCACTTGTTTCACTAGACATGGTTGAAGAAGATTAACCTACCATAGATATCCTTTTGTGTCAGGAAAAGAAAGAAATTATCTCTCACATAGGATCTGAAGAATGATTTCTTTAGAAATATTTACCATATGATACATAATATCTTTTAAATGAATCCACTATCAATGTTAAATTGGGAACCTCATAGGACCCTCGCATAGTCAAAGTCGGTCAAAGTCTCAATCCACAAGAATTACATGAATTAACCTCATTTTTAATGAAATATCGTCAGGCCTTCGCTTGTTCATATGGTGATATTCCTAGAATTTATCTCAACATGGTCATACATAACACCATTACATATCCTAATGCCAAACCATTCAAACAAAAAATCTGAAAAATACACCCCTGTATAGCTTTCCTTGTTAAGGAAGATTTTTTAGTGTCTCTTATCTACCAATTTCATCATACCCATTGACTATCCTCAATGGGTCTCTAACATTGGCCCAGTAACCAAAGCTTTAGGTAAAATTTGCATTTGCACTTATTTTAAGGATCTCAATCTTTCTTGTCCCAAAGATGATTTCCCTCTTCCAAAAATAGACAAGCTTATAGATCTCACAGCAGGCCATGAAATGTTTTCCCTTATGGATGGTTTTTTAGGTTATAACCAAATCATCATTGCACTTAAAGATCAACATAAAACATCCTTTATTAGCTTGTGGGGAATTTTTTTTTATCGTGTCATGCCGTTTGGGCTTAAAAACGTAGGGGCAACATATCAACGTGCTATGACATATATATTCCATGACCTCATTCACAAAATTGTTGAAGATTACGTCAATGACCTCCTCAGAAAATTCCAATTTTACAAAAATCATCTTGATATTCTTGAATCAATCTTCAACCACCTCATTCAATTATGTCTCCACTTGAATCCCATAAAATGTTTTCTTCGGTGTCCTCACTAGTAAACTATTAGGATTCATCATATCTCTTTGTGGAATTGAAGTCGATCCCATAATGGTTAGGGAAATCATCGATATGCATCCACCTACTAATCTCAAAAAACTACGTAGCTTATAAGGAAAGTTACAATCCATACAATGTTTCATATTATATCTCTCTGACCGTTGTCAACCCTTCCACCATTTACTCTGTAAAGATATAGTATTTCAATGGGATTCTAATTGGCAGAAAGACTTTGAAGAAATAAAAAAAATATCAATTATCGCCACCTGTTCTCACTTCACCTTGTGATAAGGAACCATTTTACCTATATATATCCACTTAGGAGCATTCCCTAGGAGCCATTCCTTGCTCACTGTGATAGTCAGGGTCGTGAACAGGACATATACTACATTATTTGAACACTCCATAAATACGAAACACATGTTACTCTAAAGCTGGAATTTTTTTGTTGTGCATTGTATTTTTCCACCTCCAAGCTACGACATTATCTTCTTAATCACAAAACATACCTCATCACCATTTTTAACCCGCTTAAATCCATGCATGTTAAACCTTATCATAATGACCACATAACCTCGATGGATCATGTTAAAGAATGAGTTTGAATTATAAATTATAACACAAAAATCTATTAAGGGTCAGGCTATAGCTGATCAAATTACAAAGGCACTACTTTCTGACAATAAAATACCTCACAGAATGCTTTCCAAATGAATCTATTAACAACATCGTTGAATCTGATGATTGTGTATCAGATTTCATCCCTGTCAAAATGACCCTCTTCTTTGACGATGCTAAATGCCAAGAAGGAGGATTTGGTGTTGTTTTCATACCACCTTGGAACATTCCCATTCTATTATCATTGAAACTCAATTTTGAGTGTACTAATAACGTGGTAGAATATGAAGCTTTGATCATGGGTTTGACAAACCTCTATTCTCCTAGGTATCCATGTCTTGGAAATCTACGAAGATTCACAACTCATCATCAGTCAAGTTAAAGGAGAGTATCAGTGTAAAAACAAAATGCTTCAAAAATATAAAGTCGTTGTTGATTTTCTCCTTGGCATATTTGATCATTATACTATCCAAACCATTCCACGGTCCTCTAATAGGTTTGCAGACACTATGGATTCTCTAGGGTCTCTTGTCCCTTTCAAAACAGATAAATCAAAGGATAAAAACTAAAATTTTTGTATTCATTCAATGATTAAATCATCCTTCACATCAAAATGAAATAACTTCCATAAACATTACTGTTGGATTTATGGTATACCCAAATATTTTATTATCTTACTGAATCTAAAATTCCATCAAACTTATCACAAGGCACTAAATGATCCTTCTTTCAACGTGTAACTCTTTTCGAGGTCATAGGGGGCATCCTTTACAAATGTAGTTTTGACGGTGTTTTACTACATTGTCGTTAATTCATGTAAATCAACTAACGCAATCAAAGAAGTCCACGACCGAATTTGCGGAGGCCATTTTAGTGGAAATGCCATCACTAAGAGTATCATATGGCTAGGTTATTACTAGCCTACTATTACCAAAGACTATTGTGCATACGTGAAAAAGTGTGCACTAAATGTCAACTCCATTATGAATTCATTCACATCCCGAGTCAAGCATTGCAACCAGCTCAAAACATTTGGCCTTTGTCTCAATGGGGGTTAGACCTCATTGGTGGAATCAATCCAAAATCATCTCAATGACATCATTCAATCATCACTGCTAACTAAATAATTTACTAAATGGGTTTAAGTAATTCCTATGACCTCAAAAAAGTTCTCAATCCATCATCAATTTCATATATCAAAACATCATCTATCATTTTGACATTCCACATAAGCTTATCATAGACAATGGAAAATACTTTAAAAATAAGGAGGTTTAAAATTTTTTGTGATACTTTCAATATAAAACTAAGCTTCTCATCACCATACTATCCTCAGGAAAATGGACAAGCAGAGGCTTCCAACCAAAACACTTAAAAAAATCCTCATGAAAACTATAAATGATGCAGGTAGGAATTGGCACATACAAATCTCGTTCACCCTTTGGGCTTATCAAACTAATATCCATACACCTAATGGCACTACGCCTTATTAACTTGTCTATAGTTCTAAAGCAATTGTACCCTTAGAAATTCAAATTCCATCACTTCATGTATCTTTAAAGGATTTCATCCCTGATGAAGAATACCACCAAAATCATCTTACATAACTAGAATTATTGGATGAAAAGTGCTTAACAGCCCTTAAAAATCACTAAGTTTATCAACAACACATTAGTAGAGCATATAAAGAACATGTCAAAGAATGTGACTTCAAAATTGGTGACTTAAGACAAACTTGAAAAATATTCCATGCAACACATAGGATATCGTGAACATAATAACAAATCACTAAGAATCATAATCATAATCATCATCATCATCATCATATACAAAATAAAATAATCATATAATCATAAACATAATTACCCTCATCACCATATTTGATAAAATTTATAACCATGTCATCCATGTAAAAATCAAGAATCTAATCTGAAACTGAAAATCAATACCATAATGTACATATCTATTTAAGTCCGAATTTCCACATAATCAATATAATGTCATACATAGGAAAAAGGGCTTCTATGAGAGTATATTCAAATAGTAAAATCCATCAGACTAGGATCGGGAGTCCCTCCCACAGCTACACCATGGCTCCTCCTACACCCTCATCCCCCCTCAGTGGTCTCTGAGGTGGTTGCCCCACACTCACCGCAATGTTGTTCTGTCTCGCTACTATTGCGGTGCCCCCTTCGGTGGCTATGTGATAAACATACAATACAATGTCAAGGTAGTTCATGATAATCATATCTATATAATAATATCACTCTACCTTCATGGCCTTATAATGAGATACCACGATCATGCCAGAAGATCCTATAGATGGCCCTCTTTGTCTAATCGATGCTAATAGCTTTGTCCCAGAAATGGAAGGCCCTGCGATCCCCAAGGCCTTCTTGAAAGTGTCTCTCTAGATCTTGTACCGGTATCTCTCAGAAGAAACCTGTACAATTAGGGCCTTAAGCCCATCCCTCTCTACAATCAAATCATCCCTCTCTCTAATGAGAGTGTCCTGCACTCCTTTCAAGTTCATCTTGCTCTCTACGAGAGACATCTCTCTCAGTCTCCTCTACAGTCTTCTCATCCGTCAAAGTAACAACATCTAGAGCAATGACTGCATCACCCTCCACCCTATCCTCCTTAGTATCCAACACCCTCCTTCGACTCCTCCCTCTACTCGAGCTCACACCCATCTAACTAATCGGGCTTCCCTCTCTGTAGACCTCATCCTCTCAAATCCCTGCAATGAATGATACCACCAAACAATTAAAATCAGGAGTCATCCCCGACATAATCAACCGGTACTATGGTCCAATCCTCATCAAGACCAATCACCCCTAGCTCATCAATAGTGGGTACTAGCCTAGTCACAACTGCATGTGGGGTATCAGTGTCCCTGTCATCTTGTCTGTACTAAACCAGCTCCTTAGGTATTCCATGAATTAACCTAAACTCCTCACCTCATGAAACCTGGATGCCTCACCTCAATAAACACTAGGAAATATGAATGGATGAGAAATAAAAATATTCTCTATGTGCCCAACACTACAGTAGGAAACCAATATCGATCCCATATCACTTGTGGGCCATCCAATCCCATAGCTTTTTATATGTCTGTGCCAATAAAGTGGGTTCCCACTCAAAAATAGTATGGTGCTACCATCATTCTCTGCAACCAATCTAGTCATCATCCATTTGAATAGGAGTCCCTCTGAATCTGGTAACACAAAAACATGAAATCCCTATCATCATCATGGTCATCTGTAGACAACCATCTATACTAGCATCATACAAAGCCTGATAGTCAAAATACCCTGAAGTATATCTAACACCTGTAGCATCACCTCCATATAAATGTTGCATAGGATCATCTCTCTCTATATCTAAAATGAAATAAAATGGATCTCCCCTCACTAGAAGCCTCATAATTCTATGAAAATCCTCAAGTGTGATGGTTATCTTGCCTTTGGGGTAACCAAAAAGTGTCGGTGGAAGGATTCCACCTCTCCAATAATGCAAGAATCAAACTACAAAATCTATGCACTCTCTTATAATATCTCATGCCACCAAACCCCACGGCATCTAGATGTGCCCAATCATCATCATAAAGATCCTATCTCACCTCATCTAGCATCAAGGGGATGCCATCTCATATGGTCAATTGGAAATCTACCTACGGAAACATAAAACAAAAACAAACATTAATAAAGATGAAGATAATAATAAAACACTCGACACTATAAATTATTCTCATAAAACATAAGTCTGACAAGGAAACACAAGGAATATGATTCTAAAACATCCAAAAGTTAGACACATTTACTCAAAAATCACATTTTTTCAGCACTAAACACAAAGCGGATGCATTGTAGGTGAATCACTAGAGTTTCACCTCAATCACTAGCGATTGAGGAAATCACTAGAGATTCTTGCAATTTTTCCCTAGGGCACCAAAACAGCTTCAAATCCCTCTAAAAATACCTAAAAACCACAAAAAATAGAAGAAAACTAAAACAAAACGCAATTTTAGCCTACCTTAGCAAGGATTGGCTCCCATTTACGGTTAGATGCAACCACTTCACACCTTTTTTCTCAAAAAAACATGTTTTTTTCTTCATCCTAACAAGTCACTATCGCATACAATAAAAAATAACCAAAAAATAATAAACAAACCAAACCATTTGGGGTATTTATAACATAGATTTTCTTCCCAACGCAATCGCTAGCGATCATTGCAATCACTGATGATTACCTTGTTTTGGGGGATTTTTATATATATGTGGACTTCCCCTATCCAAAAAAAACAAAATAAAAAACACACTAAAGGAAAAAACATGCACAAGTGTCCCATGCCATTGAAATGGACCTTATGCCCATGGAAACCTTTAGTCAAAACAACATAAGCACAACATTGGTATTTTTCATATGTCTATGTGAGACAAGCCCCTTGGCCCCCATCACTTGGCCTCTTACCCATTTTTTCTGGTAACAATCATACATTTGTAAGCATTGAGACCCTTGGCCACCCTCAAAATTGATTCCCCAGAATCACGCCTTGCACCCCTTTCCAATTAGGGAAAGCCTTTTTAAAACACAAACACACTGGTGCTCACTGTATTACGTTGAAGTGAATTCACACATACCAAGAAAAAAAAAATTCATACTTTTTTTCTAGCAATTTTCCTAAAAATTTCCAGACAAAAAGGGGAAAATGTAGACACTGAAAATTTACACCCCTTAAACCTAAACAAGCCCGTGACTAAAAATGACACACTTGCAACCTTTGTTATATCGACCCCCTCTGATAATTAATGTAATTCCATCATACTTCTAAGAGTCTGAAATAATTATTTAAGTGATTAAAATATATGAGTGGATATTATCCCCTTACACCTCACCTTTACACATCATCTAGTTCACCACAACACTTCACCAAGTCACTTAAAAAATTACTAAACTCACACTAAAAACCTTCCTAAATTAACTTATTTTCTAACTAACCAAATATAAAAAAATCTAACCCCTTCCCAAATCCAAATAAGTTATCTTGTGCTTTTTTAACCTCCACCACATTAAACAAACTCAAAACCCATCCTTTGAAGTGAAAAATAGAAGGAAATAATTAGGTTTGTAGTATAACTAAGATTTCACCGAAATCATCAGTGATTTACCCGATCGCTGACGATCTATAAGAGAAATTTTTAAAACCCCATTTCCAACACGAATCCATAGGATTTGTAGGTACATTATTCCATTTTCTCATTCCTCTAGGCATCCAAAACCTCCACATCAACTCATTACAACATCACGCTATCTGTAGAATGCCAAAATCGTCATTAAATTGCTCGTTCTCACCCTTCAATCACTGTTTCCATCTATCATTCATACCAGACATCCAACAAGGTAAAAGATTTTATTTTATTCATTCCATGCATTAACGTTAGGTACGTTTTGTTTTTAGATAATTTGCACATCATTAATCCTCTATTTTTGACAAAATTAATAACATAAAATATTTATTTTAACTCTGTTTAGGAAAAAATTGTTAAGTTTCATAGTAATCACTGATGATTACCTCAATTGCTAGTGATTCCTGCTATTTTTTTATTTTTACTATTTTTTAAGTCAATCTGATCAAAATGAGGACATATTTCTTGTTATCTACTAATATTTTGTCAAGTTTAATGTTTTTAGATGACATTAGGAGGTCCTAATTTTCCTACAGCTAATTTATTCCATCACATCCGCCACCCTTTCTATTTAGAACAATATGAGTTGATCAACGATTTTGAACTGTGTACCATTCAAGCTACTCCACTCTATCATCTTGAATACATCTCCGCTTCCACACAATGCATCCGTGAAGCTATTGTTGATGCAAAATCACAGCACCCCTGGATGCAGATCAAGCTTCTAGGTTGATCACTCAGGCATCCAGTGTGATTGCACAACATGGAAACCTCTCTCCAAGCGTGGGACTTGTAAACCAAGAGAGGAATCTCCAGAGAAGGCTGGTTCCTGCTCCTAAACTACCTGCCACAAGCTATTCCAGTGCAGGCAAGCTAATCTAATCCTAATCTAACCATGCCAAGGAGACAGAGAGAGAGAGAGAAGGGAAAAACAGCAAAAGCCTACACTAAAACTGTGATACACCAGAGAAGGAGAATGTTGGACATCTATCAAAACTGCCATGGGACAAAGAGAGGTGAGCAATGGGAAGGATGGACAGATGCATCACAGGCCCAAGGATAGATTTCACACAGAAAATGTCCCAAAACTCCATGAACACAGCTCCAAACCTGCAATGAACATTCAAACATGCACAAATACCTGCAATGAAGAGAGGCAAGAAGAGAACAAGAAAAAATGAGAAAGGATGGACAGATGCATCACAAAACACGTTTTGTTGCTCCAGAAGTTTGCACAGAACATCATTCCATTAATAAGAGGCAAAAATGCCATTACAGAGCAAGGGAGGAGGCTCGAACTCAATTTTCAACCCTAGAGAAAAAAATAAGGGAGGGTCAGAGCAGAAAGAATGAACAACCTCTTTTCAAAATGAGCCAAATCTAGATTTTACATTACATGGGTCGAGCCCAGGGGACAAAAACATAGGAAAACATGCAAGCCCATTCCTCATTGACTACAGATGCATTAAATCAGCATGGGGGACCTTACAAACCCATACCCTATTACCTTGACCGGATTTTTACAGGAGGATGCGACCCATGTGCATTAATTTGGCCACTAAAAATCTGGCTGTGCAGCTGAAGAATACGACCCATCAGCATTAAAACATGGCCGTTGCACACGTCGTGGCCATTATCCATCAGCACCGTTTCTCAATTTTCTCTCTTCAGACTGCACCAAAACTTGAGGTTGATCCTAGAATCATGTAGAGAATTTCATAAGCTTTCCGTTGATATAAAGAACGTGGAAATCTGAGCTCTGGATCAAAAGATATGGCGATCTGAAGATTTAGGGCACGGAGCAGACCAAAACGTGATTTTGAAATATTTCCCGCGCTCTGTCACTTGGATGACATGTGGCATGCTCTGATTGGTACGCGCAATTCTCTCTCCTCTATCCTTTCAGCGGGCTGTCTTTTTTGAAATTATGACTTTTTGATGATTGTGGGACATTTTTTCACCCTTTTGCTCTCGCCATTTGGATACGTGGCATGATCTCATTGGAGGATCAGGGCGCGGGGTAGCCCTCGAAAACTCGACCAAATTCTCCTTCCCCCCGAGCTCCGCACTTTACTGCTCTATTGGACACGTTTCCAATTCCTATTGGCTCGGGCCAGCGCTTCAAACCTTGCCCCTTTGGCTTTTGACTTTTCTCTTGAGACATGTGGCGTCATCTGGTTGGTTCTCGGCCCTCCGGCTCTTTCGTGCCCTTTTGTCCCTATTGTCCCAAACCGTTTGGGTCCCAAACTTCCGATCCACCTGAAATGTGCTTCCCTGTCCCTCATGTTGGCCGATTTCGTGGCGATTTGACCGGCTCTCGGTTCGGCGATCCATTTGTCCCAAATGTCCCACTTATCCCATTTGGACAGTGCTTCTTGACCTGATTTCACTCGAACCGGCCGGATCGCGTCCTTTTTGTCCCAACTGTCCCACTTTGTTTCAGACTGACTCGACCTTTTTCACCCGGTTCGGCCGGTGCACGTCTTCGTGGCCCAGATGTCCCAATCACTGTTTTGGACTGCCTTGACTCATTTCGGCCAATCCGGTCGGTTCAGGTCCATTGGTCCCAAACGTCCCAGACTGTCCCACTTAGCCAAGTTGATTTCTTCCTCTTTCGGCCGGATCAGCATTCTCGCGCCCGCCGCGTACTTCTGTCCCTGATTTTCCCAAATGCAATTTGCGGCTGCCACTGGAGGCTTTTCGGCCGATCCGCGCCTTGACGTCCCAAATGTCCCAATTGCTCCCTTGAGACTAGGACTTAGCCAATTTTCACACATTTTTCCTGGATCAACCTATCTTGCCTTTCTGCAACCTTTTCCCGCATTTTCTCAGAGCTTGCTCCTAACTACCTAGACAGGAGAGTTAGAAAAATATCTGAGAGAACCTCAGAAACATGATGTTTGCTCTGAATCAATCAATGTGCCTGGGACTTGAATATTCTGATGCATGTTATCAAAATTACCCAGGGGGGGTGAAATTTTGACAACAATTTGGCGACTCAGTGGGGTCATCTGCCTGCTAGATGAAAAGACCAGTAGCTTGAAGCAATCCATTGGGCATGGAGTCATAAGCAAGCCTGAAAACTGATCTGAAATTGAAAATCTCCCCTCTGAGCCACTTGGAAACCACCGGGCATGGAGTTGTTCTCACCAAAATGCCACTGAAATGAACTGTGCCAGACCAAAACCAGCAACACCAAAAACTATGTATAGAGCTGAAAAATCATACATGCCCCAAATGGAACATGCAGATTGTGCACGAGCACTTCTTCTACTGAAAGCAAACCTAGCTACTCTACTTTAACTGGAAGCAAAGGCAAGCTAAACAAACCCTGCAACTGGTTGTGCAGAAATAGCTCCCTTTCTTCAAAATTGGCAGCCATGCAACTGATTTGGCACTGATCATGGCTGTTTGGATGGACTGGAAAATCAACAAGAAGCTGGTCTTCTATCCAAATCATCAAGGTATCAACTAAAAATAAATCCAATACCTCTGTTAGTTGCTCTGCATTTGGATTGGAGAGGTATGGCAGTTGATCCTTGGTACTTTGTAGCTCATCCTCATGCTCAGAAGCAAGCATGACTGGTTGTGGCTTCTCCTTTGGCTCCAATGAAGCCAAATACCTGATTGGGCAAGGTCTGATCCGTTTGATATGCCCATAGCTCTGATTTTCAACTCCAAGAATGGAGTCCTCTTGTAGACCTCCTGAATGGATGGTGTGGAAGCAATGGTATAACCCTTCTGCCCTTTCTCTTCCTCAAATGAAGAACAGGGAAGATTAGAATCTTCCAATTTTGATTCCAAAGGGCTGTTGTAAGATGCAGGCTGCTGCAAATGAAAGCTCTCCTTCATGGCAGCAGGCTCTGGTGTTTGGAATGTGGATGATGAAAGAGAGAAAGGTGAAAACTCAACCGGCTCTTCTCCATCAAAACAGTCCTCCAAATCTGACAGGTAAACTACCTCATTGCTGTCCTGCTGCAAATGCTCAACTTCCTCCATGGTGTCCTCTTGATCTGCAACTTGACCACCATGGTTTCCTTCACTCTCCAATATTGAGTTTGAAAGATCAAACTCCTCTTTAGTACTAGAACTTGAGAGAGATGAAGTGGAAAAGAAGAACTGAAGGTTTTCCTGTAGCCTGCTTTGTGCTCAAAGCCCTTGGATCTGCACTTTTCTCCTCCACAACTAGAATGTTCTCCTCTTCTTTTGGATTTGGAGCAGCTTCTCCTTCCTCCAATGTTTGAAGACAAGCTTGCTCTTGATTGAACTCCTCCTCCATCATGAAGTTTGTCAAGTCAAACTCTTCAATCTGCTGCTCTAGAGGACAAGTTGGGACTGCAAGATCTTCTTCTTCTGCTGCAACAAAATCAGTCCTAACCACCACCTGTTCTCCAACCCTAGCCTTTTCTGTAAGTTTAACCATCAAGGGGATCTTTGTTATCCCAAATTTGAGAGCCCAACTCTTCAGACTTTGAATTTCTTCATCTTTGTTTGGCACTCTCTTTTTGCTGTTGTTTTCCTTGACTGGCATTCTGATTTTCATCCTCCTAACATGGATTTGGGAATGCAAAAGGAGGGGATGGGTTGAAACTCAACTGATTTGACATTTTTTTGTGGTGGTGGAGGAGATGGAAACTCTTGTTTCCTTGGAGGAGGGGGTATTTCTGTTAGCTCTTGTGGAGGGGATGACTATTTGGAAGGGAAAAGGAAAGAAGAATCGAGATGAGATGGAAGACTGAGAGGTGGAGACATGGATTCAACATTTGGGACAGCAGATGGAGGTTTTGAAACTTGACACTGCTGAAATGATACAAATTGGGAAAGAGGAAAAGAAAAGGCATGAGAAGGTGTGCTTACCCGTTGACAAGGTTGTTGAAAACTCCTCTCACACACCTCTATTTCTTCAATCCACTTTGCAAGCAAAGGCAGCGTTGCAATCATGAATTCAAGCTTCTCCTGAGGGCTATAATGCCTTGGAAAAGGTCCCACCCATGGACAGGGTGCTCCACAACCGATTCCAAAAGCTTTCATTTGTGCTTGAGCCCTGGACTGCACCATCCCCACCTCCATCTTTTGGATTTTCTCCAACAGACCAGCATCTTGGATCTGATGGTCTTCATTGTCTGCATACTCTTGCTCTTGGAAAGCTCCATAGCCAAACTGACTTTGGCACTGTTGTTCATATGAGTATGCATGCTGATATGGAGGATTTGTAAAACATGTTGGAGGTGGGAAAATAATGTTGTTGTTGATGTGAATTCCATGATGGAAATGAAGTCATGATTGCACAACTTCATGGAATGGAAGAGAATGAAAGGGATGGAAAGAAAGATGGATGAAAATGGATGAAAAACGGGTCTGCAACTCAGAGAATGAGTTACTGATCAGATGGAGTCGCCAGATGTGTTTGTAAGTGCCTCTAAAGGCTGAAATCTTCACAGGAACACACCAACCTGCAAAGATGAAGTGGAAGACTTCTAAGCTCCCACCGGGCGTGCCAAAACTGTTAGATGCAAAATCACAGCACCCCTGGACACACATCAGGCTTCTAGGTTGATCACTCAGGCATCCAGTGTGATTGCACAACATGGAAACCTCTCTCCAAGCGTGGGACTTGTAAAACCAAGAGAGGAATCTCCAGAGAAGGCTGGTTCCTACTCCTAAACTACCTGCCACAAGCTATTCTAGTGCAGGCAAGCTAATCTAATCCTAATCTAGCCATGCCAAGGAGACAGAGAGAGAGAGAGAAGGGAAAAATAGCAAAAGCCTACACTAAAACGGTGATACACCAGAGAAGGAGAATGTTGAGACATCTATCAAAACTGCCATGGGACAAAGAGAGGTGAGCAATGGGAAGGATGGACAGATGCATCATAGGCCCAAGGATAGATTTCACACAGAAAATGTCCCAAAACTCCATGAACACAGCTCCAAACCTGCAATGAACATTCAAACATGCACAAATACCTGCAATGAAGAGAGGTAAGAAGAGAACAAGGAAAAATGAGAAAGGATGGACAGATGCATCACAAAACACGTTTTGTTGCTCCAGAAGTTTGCACAGAACATCATTCCATTAATAAGAGGCAAAAATGCCATTACAGAGCAAGGGAGGAGGCTCGAACTCCATTTTCAACCCTAGAGAAGAAAAGAAGGGAGGGCAGAGCAGAAAGAATGAACAACCTCTTTTCAAAATGAGCCAAATCTGGCTTTTACATTGCATGGGTCGAGCCCAGGGGACAGAAACGTAGGAAAACGTGCAAGCCCATTCCTCATTGACTACAGATGCATTAAATTGGCATGGGGGATCTTACAAACCCATACCCTGTCACTTTGAGTGATTTTTTGAGAATGATACCCATGTGATTTGGCCGGTCACTTCTGGACGTGCAGGAGAATGCGACCCATTCTGCATTAAATCAGGTTGCTGGAATGTCACTTCTGGCCATGCATCACGCATCAGATGCTGTTTCTGGAATTTCTCTATTCAGACTACACCAAAACTCTAGGTTGATCCCAGAATCATGTAGAGAATTTCATAAGCTTTCCGTTGATATAAAGAACGTGGAAATCCGAGCTCTGGATCAAAAGTTATGGCGATCTGAAGATTTAGGGCACGGAGCAGAGTGAAAACGTGATTTTGAAATATTTCCCGTGCTCTGCCACTTGGATGACATGTGGCATGCTCTGATTGGTCGCGCAATTCTCTCTCCTCAGTCCTTTCAATGGGCTGTCTTTTTTGAAATTATGACTTTTTGATGATTTTGTGACTTTTTTTCACCCTTTTCCCGCGCTCCCGCCATTTGGATGACACGTGGCATATCTTGTTGGAGGACATTGGTTCGGATGAGTGGGGAACTCGGCCAAATTCTCTAACTTCCCCCCGAGCTCCGCACTTTACCCTATTGGACACATGTCCAATCCTATTGGCTCGGGCCAGCGCTTCAAACCTTGCCCCTTTGACTTTTACTTTTCTCCTTGAGACACGTGGCGTGATCTGATTGGTTCGTCGGGTCTTCTGGCTCTTTCGCGCCCTTCATGTCCCTTTTGTCCCGAACCGTTTGGGACAAAAACTTCCGATCCGCCCGAAATGTGCTTCCTTGTCCCTCATTTCGATGACGTGGCAAGAACCGGCTCTCGGCTCCTTCGGCGATCCATTTGTCCCAAATGTCCCACTTATCCCATTTGGACAGTGCTTCTTGACCTGATTTCAGCTCGAACCGGCCGGTTTCGCGTCCTTTTTGTCCCAAATGTCCCACTTTGCCTTTGGACTGACTCGACCTTTTTCACCCGGTTCAGCACGGTTCGCAGTCTTTTTGTTCCAGATGTCCCAATCACTGTTTTGGACTGCCTTGACTGACTTCGGCCGATCCGGCCGGTTCGGGTCCATTTGACCCAAACGTCCCAGACTGTCCCTCACAGCAGTTAGTCGATTTTTTTCCTCGGTCAAACTGGCATTTCGCACCCGCCGCGTACTTTTGTCCTAGATGTCCCTGTTGCTTTGCGGGCCGCTTGGAGGCTTTTCGGCCGATCCGCGCCTTTTTGTCCCAAATGTCCCAATTGCTCCTAGGACTAGGACTTAGCCGATTTTCACCATTTTTTCTGGATCAACCTTCTTACCTTCTGCAACCTTTTCCTGCATTTTCTCAGAGCTTGCTCCTAACTACCTAGATAGGAGAGTTAGAAAAATATCTGAGAGAACCTCAGAAACATGATGTTTGCTCTGAATCAATCAATGTGCCTGGGACTTGAATATTCTGATGCATATTATCAAAATTACCCGGGGGGGGGTGAAATTTTGACAACAGCTATCAATGCCTTCTAGAATGCTTATGATGAGATGTTGAGGCTACGAGAAGATCTTTCCCAATTTAAATGCTACTACCAAACTAGTCTTGAAAATTTGGAGGATGATTATCGTACTGCTTCAGAATCCAATTCCATCAGTCACATCAACATTTCTATCTCAGAATCTACCTTCGCCCGCCAATATGACACACAGGAAGAAGATTAAAACTTCTTCATTGAGGATTAAATTTCAATCCTTGACTCGAACCTGACCGAAGAAGAGGAGGAAACTACCAAATCAGCTGAATCTCAATCCCCTACCTCTGAAAATCTCTACATTGATTGAGAATCCAACTTGTGGATTTAATCATTGATTATTCTCAAATCATATTTGTATTTAAATAAGTGATAAGCACATGTTGTTTTGTAATCTCTTATATACACACAACTATATGTGTTAAATAAAGATCAGAGTGTTTATCTTGTTCAATAACATTTGTTTTAACATAATATTGCAGCTTTGATTACAGGATTCTTATTTACAATAAAGAATTGTTTTGATTGTTTCTGAACATGGTGCAGAAAAACATAATCAACATCCATAAGTATCCTAGAAACCCTGCCATATCGAGGTCTAGCTCGGTTATTACATTTTAAAATTGTCCAAGACATCCAAGTTAAAAACCACGCGAGACACCAAGACATGCTTCTACTTCTAGATAACAAAATAATGAGGATATACCCTTTGAAAACAATGAGAACTATTATATTCCTCCCATTAGAACTCATTGCAGGACCATGAAAACATACTCATCGTGAGCCACCTCCTTCTAATGAAAGTTGTAAAGAGATACCTACTAAAGAGATAACCCTAGAGGAACAAGTGCAAGCTCTCACTCACCAATTGGCCAACTTGGCTTCACATATAAATAAGGAATAACCAAAACCTATAAAACAAAACATCCCAAAGGATAAAACTAAGGATTCGCATCACGAAAATCAGCCAAATAATCCTCGTCATGCAGCACATAGGACACTTAGGAAGATTTTCTTATAGATAGTAGAGGTGGAAATACACCTAGGTTCAATCCCTTCATATAGACATACACCACCACCCATATAAGATCTACTTTTTAATTAAGAGTGGTCAACTATGAATAATACCCTTTAATTATTATAAGATGGTCAAACTAGTAACAATAACAAGAAATACCGGTTCGATGAGTTATGTCCTTACCCATTTGATAAAGCCATGCTACAAGTACCTTTCCCAAGATAGTTTGATTTTCCAAAATTTGAAAAGTATAAGGGAAAAGGTGACCCTCTTGACCATATAAAAGACTTTTTTATGGCATGCCAAGAGGTCGTATATAGTGATAATTATCTTATGCACTTATTTCCACGAAGTTTAGGAGCAACAGGGCTAGATTGGTTTGTACATATCCCTAAGGGATCCATATCAACATGGCCAGAGCTACCAAAATGTTTTGTACAACACTTCTCTTTCAATATATAAAATTATGTCACCATGTTAGATCTCTACAATTCCAAACAATGAAACAACAAAAACTTCATTGCATTCCTACAAAGGTGGAGAGGATTAGCTAGCCTCTTTCCTTGTTCCATAATAAAAAAATTAGATGATAGGAATATTCGTTCCCAACTTCCATCCCAACACAACATTCCACTTCCAAATGCATTGTGGCAACACGTTCAAAGAGGTAATCGAGAAAAGGTTGCAAATCAAAAAATCATGGTTAAATATAGGGACCTTAAATCCCTTTTCAAGAGATCATAATAATTCCAAGACCAACGACAAGCCAAATTTTATTACTAATAAAAAAATATTTTGTTAATGATGGGATAGTTGAAAATAAAAGAGTACAATCCATTCAAACTCGTGCATATTTGAAGCTTGCAAAGGGAGCTCCACCTACGGAGTACAAATGGCATATGTTCACAACTCTTTCTGACTCAATATTGTCAATCCTAAAGCAATTAGAGGCTATTAATATGGTTCAGTACCTTGAAGAAAAACCCTATGGTGACGATGCACCTAAACCATTATGGTTTAGGGAGAATGAATTTTTCAGATTTCATCCTGTGCAGGGTCACAAAACTGACAAGTTCTTACGGTAAAAGCATTACATTCATGACCTAATTAACAGTGGTGATATAGAGAAAGGTGTTACTGCCCCTACCAAATCCTTAAATGAAGAACTAGGGATTTTTAAATAAACTTTCCCCAAGCATACTAATAAAGGAAAAGAAAATTTAGATTAAGGACAATCGTCCCAAAGTAAGAATACCAATTACGTATCAAATAAAGACCATTTCAATGCTTTAATAGGTTGTGTAGACTTATTGGATGAACACGTTAACATGATTAAGATGGGAACAAGAGAGTGTGCCATAGAAACACGATGAGATAATCTTGTTATATCATAACTTCCCCCTCCTATTCAATAGAGTAATTACGATGTCTTAGATCAATTGGAAAAATCGACAGCTAAGATTTCGATTTTAGACCTTCTAAAGATTTCCAATGTTCATAAGGACATCTTATATAAACCCCTACAAGGATAAAGAGTGTCTGTCAATGTTGATCCAACACACTTACAAGCTATGGTAGTTCAAATTTCTCCCTCATAACACATAACTTTCAGCCCCACAGAAGGGTTCCCTTTAAGAAGCCTCTGGAAAAAATGAGGTGGAAAATCCCTGGTAAATATTCCTTTGGCCGCATTCATAACAAAGGTAAATTTTCATAGGTTTCTATCGGAATAATTCACCTGGCGGGTTCAAGAGAGAGCATGAAAACCACACGACAGTAAGGTTTTATTGAAACCCGTCAATAACATCTTGTTGTCACACGACAACAAGATGTTGCTGACGGGTGTCAGAAAAACCTTGCTATCATGTGACAATAAGGGGTTTATGATGGGCATCAACAACATCTTGTTGTCACGTGACAACAAGATGTTGTTGATGGGTGTCAATAAAATCGTGTTGTAGTGTCACGAAAGTAAGGTTTTACTGATGCCCATCAACAACATCTTGTTGTCGTGCAACAACAAGATGTTGTTGATGGGATTCAATAAAATCTTTCTGTCGCGTGACAACAAGATGTTGTTGATGAGTGTCAATAGAACCTTTCTATCACGTGACAACAAGATTTGCTTCTGATGGGTGTCAAAAAAACCTTTTCTAGTCGTGTGACAACAAGATGTTGTTGACAGGTGTCAGTGACCCCTTGTTGTCTTGTGACAACAAGATGTTGTTGATGCCCGTTAGCAACACCTTATTGTCATGTGTCAACAGTCCCTAAACCCTAATTTTCCCTATAAATACCAACCCAGACCCCTCATTTTCACGCTCCTTTCCTGGATACCAATTTTTTCTCTTCTCCAAGCACTTTTTTCTGCAGGTATCATACGTACGTGGCCGTTAACCACAATCGAAGTCATGGCTTCTACCTCTGGTGCCCAAGATGAATCCCAAAATCCAACACCCGGAGCCTCCAAGGGAAAGATTCAATACAGAAGTGCCATGTCCCCCCACATTACATGCAGTTATAGAAATGAATGAAGAATACAAGAATTCCATAGTAGCATCTGAATTCCAAGGGCTTGTTAGCATGCCCTAGTTTGAGGTTGACCATCAGAATCTTAACTACCTACTTTCGTCCTACAATACAAAAATAGTACTTTTACTGTTACATTAGAAGATTGCCATACATTCTCCTTTGGTGTTGAACATGTCGATATCCATTGATTGACAGGCCTCCCATTTAAAAATGTGTTGATAGTAACAACCAAAGCAACCCTCACTGACAATGACAAGATTTTCCTCGAATCTAGTTATGGTTTCAATGTTGATTGTAAGTCTAATTTTCTCTCATTTGAATGTTTTTTTATATTAATTCAAATTGATTCTGATTCTGATTTTTTTTATATTACAGCTCATGTCAGCAAAATCAAGATGAGGAGTGGATACGCAAGATGTTGCACACCACTTTCTTGCTGCCTTGATTTCTCTGTTTCAAGCTAGAATTATTATGCAGGGTCGACAAAATGACATTCCAAATTGGGTTGTTGCATACATTCTTGCAACAATTGGAAATAAAAAATTTGACTGGTGCACATTTCTATCAAACAAGATAAAGGTAGACATTAACAATGCAACAATTTCAGAAAAAACCAGTTATTCATTCAACCAACTATCTCCTAGCTCTTTATTATGAGGCTTATTATAATTTAAAAAATGAACCAACTCCAACTTGCACAAACGAAGAAGATGAAGAATTTTTCAATTCCACTTGAGGAACAACAGGTAAAAAATTTTAATCATTCATATTCCATCTTTAGTATTTACCAAGTGTAGTCATTTTTATGTTTTTCTAATTGAATATTTTCTGTATGCAGAAAAGATTTCTGGAGTCACTTCCATAAAAAAAAATATGCATCGAGAGGAAGAGGCCAACAACATGTTGAGGCCTCGAGAGAATCACAATCTGATGGCTTAGTTCACACATCAGCTGATGGCCAAGTATTTACATTAACGAAACGACAGAGACGTAATACCCTTAACATTCAAAGTAGGGTTGATTACATTTTGATTCTACCATTTAATGATTTACCATCTTGAATTGACATGTGGTTGCTGCACTTGCAGGGAATTTTGACTACACGCGTGCTTCAAAGAAAGCATCCAACTCACTTGGTACAATCTCGTGGAATTATCAAATCTCAACAGTGATTACCACCATCAGCTCTAACTGAATCCATTCAAACTCTGTCACAGCCCCCCATTTTACACAATCAATTCATACTGCAACAAAATCCCGTTCAACAAGGTATGACTTCATTTATTTTGTGAGTTTTTTAATACTTTTACATATTTTTTAGTAATTACTAATGATTTGGTTCTTGATGTTCAAAGTTGATAGCAATCCTTTGTCTTCTACTCAAATTCTGCAAACCCCACCTACTCAATCAACCCCACAATTACGATTCAAAATTCCAACAAGAGGTTCAGGACAAAAGACCATTGGTAAATGCATGCCATTGATTCTGGCCCCTAGCGGGACACTAAACATTCCCTCCTCATTCGCTATTCCGACCCTCTCTCTCGTTGGCTATCCCACTGCAACAGGGCAATCAGTTTTGAATCAAATAAATTTAGATGAAGATTATTTGGGCATTGATAGCAGTGACCCAACTAGTTTTTTCAACACACATGATATGATTCAGGGCCAGCAGGTATATTTCCATCTCAATGTTATTTTAAATTTAATTAAATTTTCAACATTTCAATTTCAATTTTAATATGAATTTCTATTATTGCTTTTAGGATCAGTGCTCCCAAAAGGAAAAAGATGCAGCAGACGTTTCTCGAGATGAAAGCCATCATACTTCTCCTTCAAAATCATCCTCTTCTGATACAGATAGTGATGACTTGCCAACATTTCCTTTGGAGAACTTGATTGGTTATGATTTTCAATCCCACATGAATGAATTTATCACGCCTCAAATCAGTGAGCTCATTCAATGGGAGAGAAGGGAAAAAGTATTAATATCTGAGATAGTAAGTCATTATGACAACCATTGGCAAAGAGAGAGCTTATATGCAACAGTCAAAAATCAACCCGCGAAGATGGATGCATTATTCATCAGAGCTAAAAGTGGGATGTCGCATATAACAACACCTATAATGATATTATTTTAGATAAAGTACTAAACAAATTGGAAAATATCAGTGTTGAGGCCCAGGCCTATTTCAATAAATGGTCTAAGGACAAGGAGATGGTGGCGATTACAAACGCTGAAAGAGATAGAGCTATCGTAAGTATAATCAGTTTGAAAAAATAATTTTTATTAATTTCAATTAAAATTAGTTTTTTAATATGTTTAATTGACTTCACTCTTTTTTTGTAGCTGAAATATGAAAATTTAAAGAGTCAAGCTAAGGTGTTCCAAGTTCACTTGGAAACGGCCAAGAACAGTTTATCCGCAGCAATTAAGATGAAAGAAAATATTGTTTTGGTTAACAAACAAAACAATACACTTAAGCGGATAATTAAAGAGAATGGCTATGACCCTGAGATTTTATTCAAAGCAAAGGCAGCAGCAGATCCTTCTTTGACATCCCATGGAGATTCTACAAAGGAAGAATAAGCAATCATCAAGAACCTAGAAATGACTGTTGAGGATCTGATTAGTTCGGGGATAATTCAGGGAAGGAATACAGTAGGGTCTAGTGAAAATGTTAAGGATTGAGACTTGAGGATTGGGGAACCTCAAAATTGAAACTTTAAATATTTTATATACAGAAGAATGAAAGTTGATACTTGAATATTTGTTTAATTTGAAGTTTGGATTTAAAATTTATGCAATATTATCTCTCCTTGCAATGATGGTCATAGTTACATTTATCATTAGATGTGGATGTCTGGATAATGAAATTAGAGTAGATGTGGTTATAGTTATTATCCATTTATTCCTTTGAATGTGGATAATGAAATTAGAGTAGATGTGGTTATAGTTATTATCCATTTATTCATTTGAATGTGGATAATGAAATTAGAGTAGATATGGATGATGATGAATTGTATGCTCTTATCCATTTATTCATTTGAATGTGGATGTTTGATGCATAATCATGATTCATGGATTTAAAATTTATGCAATATTATCTCTTCTTGCAATGATGGTCATAGTTACATTTAAATTTTATCATTAGATGTGGATGTCTGGATAATGAAATTAAAGTAGATGTGGTTTAGAATGTGGATAATGAAATTAGAGTAGATATGGATGATGATGAATTGTATGTGACCAGATGAATTGTATGCACTTATATTTTTATATAGAACTTCTATACAGATATTTCATTGATGTATGATGCATAATCATGATTCATGGATTTAAACTTTATGCAATATTATCTCTTCTTGCAATGAAGGTCATAGTTACATTTATCATTACATGTGGGTGATGACATCTAATATTTTTGATGACATTAGATTGGATCATCTATTTATTCATTTAGAATGTGGTGTTATGTGGAAATAGGATGTGGATGTCTTGATAATGATATTAGAGTAGATATGGATGATGATGAATTGTATGATGATGATGATGATAATGGATAATACAGTAAGGGCTTCTTCTGTATATTTTAAATTTTGAACTCTTTAATATGTATATCATTTTTTCACATTTAATCTCAAACCTTTATATTGAATTGAAATGACAAAGCTCAAAGGAAAAAAAAATGTGGTATGACATAGATATCTTAATACTGTAAAATCTACTTCACATTTAAAACTATGGTTAAGATAGGGTTTAAGGTACCTCTTGTCTTCTTGAGCAAGCTAGACGACCTTCGATTCTTAGGAATTCAACACAAAAAAATGGATAAGGATTAGAATAAAAATGGGTGAGTTTCCTGATAATCTCAGTCCCAAGAAGCGAGAGCTTCCTTGGATGGATGTCAACTCACATTTTTCATAAACATCAATGAAATGAAGAGATTAAAATGTAGAATCCAGATCTAACCTAAGAAAATAAAAGCAAACCAGAACCTGTTCATATTGAAGGTGACACAAATATCAAGACTACATTGTAGAGTGGACAACAACTATGACAGACACTAAGTGTGGTAGAATATGCAAAATCCAGATCTGAGATTTGAAGACCTTGCAAAATACAACATCAAAGTTGTTTGAAAATTAAAAATACATATGATTTTAATAAATGATAGTATTTGAATAAATGTAAATATACATACCTATAACATCTTCATGATAACTACAGATCAAAAATAGCCTCAGTCAATATTTGCATCTGTAGAATTACAATGGTATTTATGTAAATCTATAAACAATTAAATTAGAATCTATTTATATGAAATTGAATAAATAAGAACAGTTAAAGTGTAATGTCAAGGTGATACCTATTTAAAGCTGAAATAATCCATTTTCAATAGCTTCTTCGTATTCAATATTTGCATCCACAGAGTTTGAAGATGCACCACTTCCAGTCTCATCATTGAGATTACTTGGACTTGTAGCAGTATTATTTACACCTCTTCTTTCGGCAAGGGAATTCCAGTGCACAATAGCTCTGTCAAAAGGAAAGGTTTCCAAAGAGTAGCGAGAAACATAACACCTTATGTAACTTTCGAGATTTGTATCCAACTTGTTTCTCAGTTTTGATTTAATAAAAGATAAAGCACTAAAAACTCTTTCATCCTCCACAGATCCCAAAATCATTGTTTGGCACAACTCGTACAACCGAAAATATTCACTAATGTCTTCCTGTAACACACTACTTTGGTAGATTTTTCACCAGAGCCTTGTAATAACACCACTCTCTGAAGCTTCGTCTAAGAGTTTATACTGTGACCTCATTGTCGTTGTAAAATTAGTTGATTGAGTCTTTATTAAATCAACATTCAGTATACCTTTTATTTCAATACCCTCAACCTCTTGATGTATTGTTGAAATGGTCTAATATTGTACCCATGTATTTATGAAAAATATTACCTACAAAATCAGCATGGCCACCTTCTGTATTCCAAAAATTTGGATTCATCACACCCATGGCTTCAAGAATTTTGTCTTGGCTGAAACGTTCTCTAATTTCTGATGCTAAGGATTCTGTAATTTTTCTATTTTTTATTCTTGTTTCAATTACTACAGAATCAAACAAATTTCATGTCACAGGAACTTCTTCTTTTTCTATTGATGTAACATCTTTACTTTTTTTGTAGAATGTGCAGTGGTATCTCTTTCTAACATGGATACAGAGGTGATCATGGATATTAAATCTCAAAAAGTTATTGGGATGGTTAAGATCCAATAAAACTTTCCAGTTATCAAATACATGTGTATCAAAACTATCCAGGGAAGTGTACAAGGCATCAAGACTCATACATACCATTTTTCTCATCCATATAAAATCAAAAATATAGGTTAATCTAACCTTGTGCATGTTTCATCAATGTATTGATCTCCTACAGCATTGGAAGAATGCCTACCAATGTAAGCAATGTCTCCAAATCAGTTAGATGGAACAACAAGTCCCTTGCCCTGTCAATTTCATGATGATATTTTTGCATGAAACCAACCAACAAAGGATACTCCTCACGCACTCTACATGCAGGCTCATACAACGAAATCCACCTTGTCTCAACATCCTTCAGAAGTTTTTTTCCATCTGTAATACCTATGGAAAAATTTTGAAATTCAAGAAATCACTTTGGGCTGCTTGCCATATAGGCATGCAGTTCTCTTATAAGGTCTTCTACTTTTGCAACATTTTCATATTTGCTAACGATTTTATATGCTAAATTCATTCTGTGAGCCATACAGTGAATTGCTAGCATATAAGGGGTGAACTGATGTTTGCAATCGAACACACAGCCCAGTTTCTATGACCCTGCATGACCGATGCCCCATCTACTCCCACACATACCAACTTCGTAGCAATTTTCATTCGCAGTCATGCCAACAATTTCTTTCAAAAGAGAAATAACTAGTTTATATAGGTTTTCTGCATTGCAATTTTCAACCATTTTCTGAACACCCCAACAGGTGCGGAGTCCTCATATGATTTTCTAAAGTGTAAACATGGATACATACCCATGTGGTGTTTTCAACAGTAGGTCACTTCATCAATTGACAAAGAGATAAACTTTGCATTTTTTACACACTCTTTCAAATCTTCCTTCTCAATCATAGCAAGGCATTTAGCCATTTCCCATGCACTATTGTCTGACCAATGAGACTAGGGAACATTCTACATTCCATTATATTGATACAAAGGTTTGAAATTGATGAAATCTAAAATCGGTCTTCCTTTCTTAAGGATGTGGAATAAAGTAGAAAACTATGTATGAGTTTAGCACACAAATTTGATTGATTCATCTTACCAATTTGTGTTGTGATCGTTCTAACCATTTTCTACGAGAAGTCTGCATCTTTTCTGATCAGCCTCATATTCTACCACATATTTCACATGCATGTATTCTTTTTCAGTTTTTTCCATCTGTGTGTTTTTATTTTCTGGCCATCTTCCCTAGTTAAAGTGAAATATTGTTTTCCACAGTGTTTTTCAATCGTGTCCAACTTCAGTTGCATTTTTTACTGCCTTGCCAATTTCCACGTACATATTGTACATGTACATTCCGATGAAATTTCTTCAGAATTAGCTGGTTCTACAGGTTCAATAAATGGAAATTTTACAGCCCCGTCAAACTTGTATGTCCTCCCAAGCATCCACATATTCTTTTTCGTATTCACAGTTTTACTTTTACGTGCAGAGCTTTCAGGAATATCATGATCATCAAGTTTCCTTTTCCATGAACCACTAGTTGCATTTGAATTTTGAGTTACAGTTGGCACTCCTAGTTGCACAATATCTTTGAGCTCTACCTGCACTACTGGAATATCTTCAAGCCCTGGCATGGTATCATTATAGGTGTCATTTGGTTGATACTGAGCAGAATGCATGTCCACTTCAATAACACCTTCCACACAGTCTATGCTCTGATTGATTTCATTGGGAGCTCTATGGGTGCTGGCGGTTGTTGTATCTGAACTAGCAGAGTTTCCAAAATACTTTAACAAAGACTTTTGAGTTTTTTTTGTAACTTGTTGGGTGTTCTGAGCACTAGCAGCTTCCATTGTTCCCTGTCATGTGCCAACAAATGAAACTTGTTGTGTGTCAACAACACAGTTCACTATTCGGCATGTCAGAAGGTTATTCTTGTCTCCCATCAACATAGCCTTCTTATCATCCCTGTCAACAGATCCTGCTTGTCGCCCATCAACAGATCCTATTTTTCACCCATCCAAAGATCCTTCTTATCGCCCATCCACAGATCCTTCTTGTCGCTACCCATCCACAAATTGTTCCTCTTTTCACTTGGCTCAACAGAGCCTTCTTGTTTCCTGTTCTCATTGATCAACAAATCTACTTGTTGTCACAGATCCATCCTCAGAGCCTTCTTCTTTTCGCCCATCCACACCCTTCTTGTCGATCATCCACAGCCTTCTTGTTCGCCCATCAATAGTGCTCGCTTCAATCCTTCTTTGAAGCACTTTGGTCTAAAAATAGTACTTTTGTGTACTAGAATCTCTGTTGCTTCACAAGTTATGTACTTGATAATAGATATTCCCCCAGGCCCCAGGTAGACCATGGAATGAGTTAGCAAGTAGGGTTCTACCAGTGAATAATATAGGATTATATAGGGGATATTATAAAGAGGTAGGTGAAGCCGAGCCATAAAAAAAATTAAACTTTAATTTTTAGGTGAACATGTCATTGACCGACACCAAAAATCACCTTTTCAATTTTTTATAAAATGGAATATTATTCGCAACTAAAAAAATACCTGCCCCATAGAAGCCTTAGGAGAAAATACTTCTCAAAACCTTCCCTTACACATCAAATTAATAATCAAACATAAGAATGCTCAAATGAGTGCTTGCAGATGGAAGATCGGGTCTAAATATTTGTAATCTTAAACTGGCATTTCAGCTGGGATACACCAAAGCTGAATTGGAGAATAATTTCATCACCATCAAGGTGTATGACAACAAAAAACAACAATCAACTTGTATGATAAATTTTGCACCGAAAGTAGGTCCTATAAATCAAGATACAAAGTTCCCCATATTATAATTGGAGCTACCTTACAACATCTTGCTTGGTCTTCCATGGATTCATGCCATACAAATCGTACCTTCTACCTACCATCAGTGTTTAAAGTTACATTATGAAAGACAAAATCTCACCATTCAGGGAGATCCCCAGCCTTTTACTCATTGTAGAGCATTTTTAGGTTTCTTCCCCACTATTCTATGAGTGTCCTTCTACAGATATGGCTATCTCTCTCCAATCTGAGGCCCTCACTTCTTGGGTAGATCCAAAAAACTTGTCTCTCAACTATAATAGTGCTTCCACCTCAGAAATTTCTTTTTCTACATGGGAGATGAAAATTTTACCAAGTGGTTGTGGTGAATATAATTTTCAACAGGATCTTATTATTCAAAATGCTCCCCTATTAGTCCAAGTACATGGTAGACTGTGCTATAAATTTTAAATATCTAGGGAGAATTCCCATTTCAATAATTTCATTCCATGTGGCTTGCTAGAAGATGAAAGGGATACTTCCTGATATTGTTCTTCACCCTCAAGATAATGAAATGACATTATGCTAAAATCATTTAGGTATATTATTCCTAACCACATAATTCTTACTTTGAGGTACAAAGGACCTTGTTTCTGTAGTAAAAAACAGGGCACATTGGAAGCTCTTCCAATACCTCATCACATAATGGGTAAATCAGGTCTAGAGCACCCCATTTTTTTATGATCCTCATGTGTGAATTTCAAAATCATCTCAAGGTTTTTATGTAATGTTTTGTTACCTTTGGTATCAGAGAAACCACCCATGTTCAAATCCCAATCAGTTGTTTACGCCTTGTAGCCAGGACCCCATGGGGTGCCTAAACGTCAGTGAATTGGGGCTCGTATGTATGGGAGTGTGGGTGCAAACCCAACCCGAGTCAAGATCTACAGAAGTGTGATGGGATGTTATGATCCTCATGTGCATAATTTTCACTAACACCTCGAGGTTTTGATGTAACAGTTCGTTACACATTTATATGACATTTACCCTTCAGATGATAAATACACTTCTTTTGAGATTATGGATAGTTTATTCGGATAGGAAAGTGAAATAGAATCCTAGTGTATTCTTAACGAATACCTCACCGATATGTAAACCTATTTGCAAACCTAGCTATCCTAACCATACCACCTACCGTATCTCCCATAACCCAGTCACTAAGTCTCATTTATCCCTTACTTATGAATTGGGACCAAAAACAACATATAGCAGTGGACTTGTTTCAAAACGATGAAGGCTATTGGTGAATTTATTGGAATCAGAGACAATATCCCAAGAAACGATCACAAGAAAGGATTCTCCATTTATCTCAATGCATGTGCATACTTTGAAGAGGAGGCAGAATGTTTTGGTCATATAAGTAAAAAATAATGTAAGGGAAAAATTTCCACCAAAAATCCTTGTGGGAAAAAGAAATCCAAGTCCTATAACGAAAACCTCTTTGAGGCGTTTGTGGACAAACAAGCTGAAAACCCCATGGATAAAATAGTGCACCCAATGAAAGATGATGATCTTACAAAAAAAATTTTATATGAAGAAGATCTTAATCTCCCTCCAGACCCTACACACTTGGAATATGAATCCAAGCTACTAGTAGAAAGAGATGATAGATATCAACATCAACACAGAGGAACTGCCTTGAATGTTTAAGTTAGGAGATTCTCTCTCGGCTAGAGAACAATTTTTTTTATAACACTTTTAAAATATTTTTCCAATATTTTTACTTGATAATATGCAGACATGCTAGAACTTTATCCTTCCTTAGAGGTGCATAATTTAGTTTTCCACCTAGATGTCAAGCCTATAAAGCAAAATATTCACAAGATGCATCCTCATGTCACCTTGATAGTAAGATTAGATTTGGAATGGTTATTAGAAGTAGGATTCATCAGGCCTATAGAATACTCAGAGTGGATCTCCAATGTGGTTCCAGTGTAGAAAAATCCAATCGATATTCAAGTATGTACCAATTTTAGAGACATCAATAAATCTTTTCCCAAGGATGAATTTCTTCCCCCTAACATCGACATAATTTTTTATTCTACTATTGATTATGAGATGCTATCACTCATAGATGGATTCTCAGTATATAACCAGATAAAGATCACTGAGGAAGATCAACACAATATAGCTTTTACTACCCAATGGGGGAAATTATGTTACCAAGTCATGCCCTTCATCCTAAAGAATGCAAGTGCAACATATCAATGGGTTTTAAAGGTGATCTTTCACAATATGATAAGTGATATCATGTAAGATTATGTAGATTATATATTGGAAAAATATAGGCCTCCTGAAGAGCACCCATAAATCTTGTGATGCATATTTTAGCATCTAAGAGATTACAAGATCCATTTAAACCCAAAGAAGTGTGTCTTTTGCATATTATCTAGGATATTTATAGGATTCACTATATCTAGGAGAGGAATAGAAGTAGATATGGAAAAAATTTCTGCTATAAAATAAATTCATCCTCCTAAGAACATCAGAAAACCGCAGAGTTTACAAGGAAATATACATCTCTCAATTGGCAGAAAAGTGTTATACTTGTACATATATACTTAAAAAGGATGTAAGTTTTCACTAGGGACCATAGCAGCAACAAGCATTTTCCTTTCTCAAAATCTATCTATCCAATCCCCCTATTCTAATGCCACCCACGATAGGAGAACCCTTGTTACTATATATCTCTACGACATAATTTACAATTGGGGCATTGTTAGTGCAGTATGATAAAGAGAAAAGAGAAAAAGTTGTATACTATTTGAGTAGAACATTGATAGCATATGAGCTCAACTATCTGCAAATAGAGAAGCCTTGCTTGGATGTAGTTTTCACTTTCTAGAAGTTGCATCACTATTTAATCAATCATAAGGTAAGCTTATTTCAAAAGTGGATCTGTTAAGATACTTGTTTTCAAATCCCGCACTCACAGGAATGATGGCCAACTAGATCATCTTACTTAGTAAGTTTGACATTTAGTATGTGCATAAAAAATCATTACAAGGATAAGTTCTAGTAGATCAAACAGCAGAAGCTTTGCTACCGGGTATAAAACATTTAAATCTAGATCTCCCATATGCATCTACGATGTACTTAAAAGAATCATTAATATGGAAACTATACTTTGATGGCCCCTTTATCTATAATGGGTTAGGCGTCGGTGTTGTGTTGATCACTCCTATGAGAGATTTGATTGCACAAGCCTTTAGACTAGGATTCCAATGCACAAATAATATAGCAGATTATGAGGCCCTTATTGTAGGAATGAAGCTAGCTATCAAATGGTATACCAGACAAGTTAATTCCATTGACGATTCAATTCTTATTATCAAATAGGTGATAGATGAATACAAATTCAAGGATTAAAAACTACTTCTTTATAAAATAATGGTATATTATTTGAAATATTAATTTGAACAGATAACATTTGAGAAGATTCCACAAGCATAGAATAGGGTAGTAGATTCTTTGGATATGGTAGGGTCCATGCTGAGTATTCTGCTAGGGAACAACAATATGCCATTCTTCATCGAACATCTAAGAATTCCAGAATGCGATGTACCACATTCATGTTTACTGAGTGATGTTATTGGTCCCTTTTCCCCATGGTATTCTAAAATCTTCAATTACCTCCACAAGGGAAATTTCCCCATGAACATTTCTCGTACTAAGAAACATACACTCATCTATCATATAGCCTATTATTCCCTACTTGGAGGCACCCTCTTCCATCAAGGTTATGATGGGCATTTATTGCACTGTCTAAATTCGGATGAGTCCATCCAAGTGATTAAAGAGGTGCACGAAGGAATATGTGGGGATCATACTAATGGGATCATTCTAGATAATAAAATACGTAGGATATGCTACTATTATCCTACCATGGAGCATGAATGTTGTAATTATGTAAATAAGTGTTGATATTGTTAGAAATACAATAACTTTATACATGCACCGATGTAATCTCTATAACCAATCATGACACCCTAGATGTTCTCAAAGTGGGGTCTCGGTCTAATAGGGAAACTTAACCCCATCTCCTTGGATGGCCTCAAATTCATTATAACCATAGCCGAATACTTCACAAAATGGGTAGAGGCTATTCCTCTTACTTATGTTGAAGGTGGCCAAATTTCAAAGTTTATAATGAACCATATCATATGTCAATTAGGTATTCCCTCTACTATTATCATTGATAATGGTATGCCATTCAAGAATAAAACCATGAAAGTACTCTACAAACACTTTAGATTTATCTTAATTTTTCAACCCCCTACTACCCCCAAAGTAATGGGTAAGCCGAAGCTTCAAATAAAACTGTCATCCTTATTATGGAGAAAATAGTGAATACCACAAGCCATAATTAGAATCTACAGATTCACCCTACCCTTTAGGAATTAAGAATATATATCCACACTCCTACAGGTGCTACCCCATACTCCCTAGTATTCGGTTTGGAAGCTATGCTACCTTTAGAGATCGATATCCCTTCTTTGTGTATCAATTAAGGGATTATGTGAATGAAGAGGACTATAGAGTAGTTCGACTGGTAGAGTTAGAGCTATTAGACGAGAAACAAATTCATGCTCTTAATCACTACAAAGTGTATCATGATCGAGTGTGGAAAAGTTATAATAAAAGATTAATACCTCATCAATTTGAGGTAGGATATTTGGTATTGAAATAAAATCAGAAAAAAACCAATAAGGATCGAGAAAAGAAACAAAAATTTCAACCCAATTGGCTAGGGCCATATGTGGTAGTTTATAAATTTGGTTCAGGTTCCTATAAAATGGCCTATTCAGATGGTGAAGATCTTTAGGAGCCCATGAACGCAATGCATTTTAAGAGGTTCTACGATTAGATGTTGGGTCTCTAAAATATCATGAAAATTAAAATATATCTAAAAATAGAAAGAGAAAAATATAAATAAATAGGTGCATCCAATAGTGAAAACCACACACTGGTGGCATGTTGGACAAGTCCTTTGGTGAAATCCAATTTCTAGCATCAAGGGGGGGTCCATTGTTCATAAGAAATTCAGTTCTAGGAGTATGGAAGATTTGTCCTAAGTTAGTCTTTACCTTCGTCCGAGACCCTTGTGAGCATACCCTTCTTTTACCTTATCCGACCGGTATAACCTTTTGAATGTAGAAATTTTAAATTTGAACGAACCCATCTCATGCTAGGGGTAACTCTGTAGTGTCACTTATGGTATATACCAAAAGACATTCTTCCCTTGTACATCCCATCTAACACTGGGGGCATCCACATTTCTTCATTTCCTTGCACATTCGCTTCGGAAAATTGTTGAGAAAACATAAAAAACATTCATATAACTTTTGAAAACCCCAAAACATACAAAGATGTCCATTGGGAAAATAAAAAAAATAGAAAATTGTCCTAATATAATCCCAAAAATAGAGAAAAACATTTCAAACCTGTCCCACAAAAAATAAGTTAAGTAGTCTGCTTACTTTAGGTGGCTGATTTATATGGTTTTGATTACATTACATTTCATACCGTATGCTCTAAATTGGATTCATTTTCTTAAATTATATTTTATGTTATTCTAATCTATTAGGCATTGCATTGAGTTCATTTTATCTTGCATATTTGTATATAATTGTGCCACTTTGATTAAATTAGATTTTATTAAGTTGTGTTTGTTTATACAGTATAGTGTCACATCATTTTATCATCTACCATCACATATAAACATCATATATCAATAAAATGGTAAGTAAATATCACACATGTATGCTATAGCTAATCATCAAATACGATATCATCAATGGGGCAAGAGGGGTTGTGTATAATCAAAAATATATCCCCCCCACACCAACATCAGAAATAAAAACATATTTTACTCAAAGAGTCTCATCAAAATACAATATGATATCAGCTAAGGCTATCTCATACATCTAACAACATGTGATACAAAAATTAAACATATAAATTAAACATGGTACATCAATAATCCATATATCATCATACATAATCAAAAATATAAATGTCCATGTACAAAACAATGTGTCTCAAAAGTACATCTGATACAATGAGGCATCATGGGCATCTATACAAAAAATGAGTGCCTTCATCATGAGGAATAGTAAAAATAATACATAAAGTGCATCTATGCAAACATGTGTGCCTTCATCACGAGGCATGATAAAAAATAGTACATATACATCCATACAAAAGTATGCCTTCATCTTGAGGTGATACACCAAAAATATGCATCTAATATGTCAACAAATAAAGTCAGCCATGACTCGAGCCCTCTCTAGGACTGCCTTGTGTAGATCTACCGTTGGATGTAGGCATATGAGATGTTGGATGGGTAGAAGGTGTTGTGTCATATGGTAAAACCCCATGCTTCTCGGAATCCTGTTGTTCTGAGGGACCCTGTACATATCATGTTAATCGTGACTACCTATGGGATCTAGAACAAGACGAGATGTTGGCTATCTGGCTATACTCAAGAACTCTCTAGTTAGTTGGTACCTCCACATAATACCACATCCTATAATAGGTATCCTCATCTGCTACAGTGGCACTATGTCCAATCATTTGTTGTAAAAATGAAGTAGTTTCATCCTGTTACAGCGCATCACGCTCTTCTCTCGCACTGGATAACTATATCCGCAGTTGGTCTCACTATGAAAAAGCTTGGTCCCTCTCTAACTAAAGCTGTAACCCATCTAATATCACCTATTCTCAATCTTTCATAGTCTTAATCCTCTCTGCTCTATCTTGGTATTGCTCAATAATGAGCCGATCTCTCTTAGTGATCACCTAGTCTATTTTAGCTATGGCCTGGAGCTGTAAGGCCACTACCTACTATAGCTGCTACTGCAAGGCATCCCCCTATCCACCAAGTGTTATGTCCTCCTCGTCCTCCTCAATCTCCACAGTATCCATTTCCACATGTTGCTTAGATAACTACTCACAAAGTGGTGTGTCCTCCTCCATAGGATGCTCTCCACCCCCGCCATCTCCTCCATCTCCCAGTGGACTAGCATGGGGGTGATGGCAGTACCTAAAAAGGTGCTCGTAATGGATCCTGTTGGGGTATCTGTGGTGCCAATACCTGGGGTCGTAGACTATCGGTGGCCACATTAATACCTGCTGATACAAAAAAACCTGCTGCTGAATGAGTACCTATTGTTCTAGCACCTATTATATTGGCACATGTTGCCATCCTCTATGTGGATCAACATGATTGTGTACTTGTGACCTAGGAGGTGGGATCTAAAAACCTTGTGTCACTACATCCAATACATCATGTGGAATGATTAGTCATGGAGGAAATATTGTAGCGTACCAACCTATATAATCCTGTGTAGTATGAGGATCTGCTATCTGTACATGATGTACCCATAGTTACAGTGCCACTTAAAAGAAGCTGGTGTGAGCTTGGACTAACTTGATCCAAGGACCCATATAAAAGACCTATCTATATTTATGAGTATACCACATCTCGGCCCCAGGAATCCCCTAAGTAATTCCAAACTGGCACTGAATCCAGTCTACTCTATACCACTCCATAATGTGGATCTTGATCCCAAGGAGAAAGTGATTAGACATCATTGTGCAAAGGTCAACTACATCCACAGACCACTGGTATAGCCTATACATCTGCCATGTAATCATATGAGGCTATAGATCGAAGAAATTGCATCTATAATAATCATCATCCCCTGCGTGACCACATACATCCTCCCGAACTAGAACAAAACCCATAACATAAGGCTCTCCAATGGCTCGAGCTCTCAGAGCACCGCAAGATGTCTGATTGCAATATGTTCCTAGGCCCATATCACCAAAAAATTTGTAGGACCCACATACTTCTGTCCATGGTAGGCTATCAGGTAAATATCCACATATAAGTGTGCTAGTATACACTGACCACAATAGTAAACCTCTCCCTGTAGAAGGTTGTGAATCACTCCAATAAGGCTAAGAGGGAACTGAGCACCAGTCTTGTCAAGTAGTAGTATGCCACTAACAAGAACTAATAAGAACAAATGGTATTGGCCTAGTCATTGATCAACCATGCACCTTCTAACAAACACTGTCATACCCCGGCGGGGTATATCTGTCACTCCAATTTCATGGTTTTTATCACTCGATATGGTCCTAGTGACCATCGTAAGTGATCAAACGACCTTGAATAGGAACTTACAAGATCCACCACACATCCTATAAATTAATAGTCATGTCGCTAGTAGGTAGATGGAATGTCTGGCTCTCACTCCGCCATCTCTCAGCTAAGGCTATGAGTAGGCTAAACCAGTCACCTCTAGTGTAATCTCCAAAAAAATCCAATCACATGGTCCAAACATCGCCTTGTAGTCCTAGAGCCACACGTGTCACTCCCGTGTCTCTAATTTTTCCAAGTTCTCTTGCAGAACTGATCAGATCATTTAAATCATGATCCTATTCTTCTATTTTTCTAACATTTTCACCTATTCTTCTACTCTATCATTTAATTTTTCAATACTACCATGTTTTTCTTCTATTCTTCATCACTAAATTACACCTAGGATTTGTTACAAACCTATACTTTCTTTTAAAAAGATACTTAAGGGTTTTTAATGTGCACATGCACACCCCATTATGTACTAGCACACACAGTTATACACAGGCTCATGCACGCCCATGCATGATGTGGCACACGTGCACCCCTAGGGCCACACCTGTGTATTTTATTTATTTTTCTACCCTAATTACTACTTTAACATATATGTAATTTAACAAAAATTAAATGCTAATAATCGACGATGGAAACAAAGAGATTTATGTACCTGTGGTCCATCCACAAGAAGCCACATGTACTATCTCACTCGATCTTCCCAATGTTCTCAGCTCCATACCCTCACCATATTTCCCTGTATGTCAGAGTTTTGATCAACTGTAAATGGTAAGTAAATGTGGTGAATAAATTATCTGTGAGGGCTTATATACCCATTTTTACCTCCATCGATGTGTTTCTCACCCCTGAGGTGCCCTGGAGTTGTCGTGGTTCTTTTATAACTCACCACGATGATTATTTTAAATAAATAATTATTTTCGCACCCATTTTTGCTATGTTGGGGCATGTTTTGCTTCTTGGCAACCTTTTCTACTACCTAGAGGATATTTTTGCCTTACAGTGACTTTTAGTGCTGTCTCATGACTTTGTTATTTATTCTACAATATATTCTTTATAAAAATTCAAAAAATTAAAACAATATAATTTTTTTAAAAAACCCAAGAAATTTTTGTAAAATTATTAAAAATCCAAAAAATTGTATTTTTTTTTTTTGCAAAAATTGGTAAACAACATACACGTAGCTGAAGCCTATGTTAAGTACATTATCCTCAAACATCAAAAAATTTCCTAAAAAAACATATTTCTAAGTTTATTTCTTGTTCTAGTCTTAAATCACTTGCAGATCATCATGATCTACCTCCATTAATGAAATCTAGGCTGCATGCTATGTCAATACTCCCATGCAATAGTGCGTTTCCAAAGACTGCGTCATAGTGCACAAAAGATTTTCCATGGGACTACTTGTGTCCTCAATTATTCCCCTCGCATGTATCCTTTCTTGGGGCACCATTTTTAACCCTTGTCGTTACAACATGAACATTCGGGAATTGCAACTTGATAACAAAAACATTGGTGCAACTATGTTGAACATTGTTTGTTTGAGTATGTGTGATTTCACTAGTTTCTTTGTTAGGTCAGCTGGTTTACTTTCTTGTATTGAATTGCATTATGTATGTTGCATTGAGTTAAGGATCGTTTTACTTTCTTGTATTGCATTGCATTATGTATGTTCCATGGAGTTATGTAACAATGAACACATGTTAGTAATTTAGATTTTCATGTTGTCTTACACTTTTGTTTATTTCAATAAAGGCCGATGATGTAGATCTAGGGGAAAAATGATACAAAAAAATTTCTTATTGAAAGGTTGGATGCAAAGATTGGGATTGTCCTATATTCTCCATCATCATTTATTATCACTACTAATTTTTCTTCCAAATCACCTAGGGAAATAAACAACCATGTTTATCCCTATCCTTTTTGAAAGCTTGAGACCAGATTTACACAATAAAATTCACATAATAATATTCTTCACACTATATATTGATGTTCAGATACGTTACATTCATACAGGAATTGCATATGTATATAGGGAAGCTTTCCCTATAATCATGGAGATATTCTCTCCAATAATCTACTAACCAAATTCTCACAAAACTATATACGTAAGTTGTTTATTAACAACTTCACATATAAAAAAATATAATAACAAACATAAAAATTAATAATATGAGTTGTTAACCAACTCATATTATATTACAAATAATGATTAATAATGTTTAAACAATAATATTAATCCTAACACTTTTCCCTTCTAAATAACCAAAGGTTTCATGCCCGTTCTATCCTATCTTCTATCCATTTCGATCATATTTTTGATCGTCGATTGACTTCTTCTATCACCCTATCGACACTCGAGGGCGCATCCTTCATCCTACTAATTTTTTATGCTTGTCTACTATATTTGAAGTGAAGTCACTAACTTCACCTCAAACAATGGCAAATGTAGACACCTAAATTCCTCTTTTGCAATATTATTTCCAAACACACACAAATTACTCTCATTCTTACCAATTCAATTATAATTAGTGATTTCCACAAATTAACTAGTGTTTCTTACCACTTTGGTCAATTAACGAGTGCTTTTTAGGTGACCAAACCTCTTTCGCATTCAGGATGTCACTTTACAATGAATTGTAAGTCAAAATCCTCTTCAAAATAGACAATTAGTGATTATTAGCTAATTAAGCCTATTTTGACCTTGTTTTGGTCAATATACCCTACTATGGGCTCAATCCCCTCTTCCAACCACTCAAAATCACCCCACTTCTCTCCACAACATTTCAACAAGCTTCAAAAGCTTATCCTAGCCTCCTAATTTACCATAAGCACTTGATCAAAGCTCCACACATCTTAATCACTTGGTAATTCACTAATTATGATTAGTAAAACTTAATCATGCTTAAAAAATTTAATCTAATTTGGGCTTTTAGTCCCACATGCACCGAAATACAAGTTTTTCCCAAATGGAAAACTATAAAAATGAATCACCTCATACCTTAATACTTTACACCATGCTTTGATTTGCATCTCATATAAGAAATATGATTTATAGCCAAGCTCAATCCTTGCCTAAAGTCTTGAATGGGGTTAGTAGATGGATATCTAAAGTGAATTTGTAAGTCATTTGGAGAGGCCATTTCACCTTATTTGGAGTGGCAACCATACCAATTTGATTCCCATTTTAGGTCTATTTAGGCCCATGTTAGGTAATTGAACATATTAGTAGGCATGATTAGTTAGATTTTGAATTATATTCATGTTAGTCAACCATTCTATTAAGCTTCTATATTTAGTGTTACATTCCTAGAATTAGAGCCTTGACTAGAGGTGACAATGGTGTTAGCCTTCCTTAGTTATTCATGCAATTTGCTTTGTAAATTTTAGGGTGCTTTCACCCCCAGATATGCCTTATCATATGAGACATGTCCAAAAAATTTGGGTGGGGAGTGGGGGTACTGGATAGCCCATGATTAGGTTGAGTGTTGTGGTGAATTTGGTGTTCTGCAACTACAAAAATGTATTTGTGTGTTATTGGCCTCATTCATAGATGTGGATGGTGGAGGGGTATCTATATATTTTAGGGTGTGGTGGATTTTTGCAAACTATAGAGAACTACAAGACTTGGTATGCTTGAGGTCATTACATGTTATCTCACTCGTACAAGGTTTTATATAGGTTCTCATTAGAGAACCATGGTGGTCGATTTGTTGTGACTTTGTTACATGTGTGGGTCTTTAAGCACATTTTCATTATGCAACCAATAGGTGGGCCAAACCTAGATTGGGGATATCCAGAGATTGTAGCAGCGAGGTGGATTATGTCAGGGAAGTGAGGATTTGATACGATGACCTATAGGTTTGGGATTGATAGGATAACATAGGCTAACACCAGATGAAAATGTTTGGAGGCCTTACATAGACTTTAAAGGGTGGTCAGAGGATGTCGTAGAGATGTGGAAGATTTTACGCACCATGTGGCTAGAGGATCAATTTACCTAACATTGTGAGTTATTTAAGTATGAGCATGTGACATGGTAGTTTGGTATTATGCAGAAGGTGCCTCCAACACCATATCCATGGAGGAGGTCTACGTGTGTAGCCTATAGAGACAGGGTACATCCAGGGAAAACCCTAGCTGAGTTATTACCCTCACTAGTGGATGGGGTAGATCTGGTAGTTGTATCGAGTGAGCAGGATAATGCAGGTTACATTACAACATGTACAAAGTGGTGGGAGGAGGCTAGATGGGTGATATTATTTCTTATCATAGTAGGTGATCCAAGAGGTGATGTTGCACCTAGAGGAGGAGGCATTGTAGAGATTCCTCCACTTACAGGTGGAGGATTTGATGGAGGGAGAGATACCCGTGGTGGAGATGTAGTGGCCACAACAACAACATAATGTAAGTCATTACTGTGTATTTTATGCCTGGAGATGTAGTGGCCACAACAACAACATAATGTAAGTATTATGTGTATTTTATGCCTCAACTAAATGATATATAAATGTTGTCACTTATTTTGATGTTGATATAATTGTGTTGGTGATTACAAGTGATGCCTATTGGACCACCATTATGGATGAATTTGTGTAGACATTGCTTCAAAAAAAATTGAGGGATGTGGTAACTTGAGGTATACTAGAATGAGTAGATGATAACACGGGTAAACATGCATACTTGTTTGATCTAGTTATGGTGGCCATAACCACATGTGTATTGTTGCAGAGTAAGTGGGATGAGAGTAGAGAAAAATGACCCCAACAGCCAGATGCCCATCACATGATTAAGTTGGTGCAAGACCTTTTTTGGCAAAATTGGTGGATTCCTAGGTTCAACATGCACATGTGTTTGTAGAGAATGTCACACTACATGAGTGACCAGTTCGTTATTGAGAGAGGTCGCGATCGAGAGGTCATGTTGACACTGGATGGGCCTTGAGTTCTTGATCTCTTATTCCTATTGAGAGTAGTGAGTAGGATGAGTGAATGCACAAAGGGAAATGCCCTCGACATATTATATATAGTGTTTGTTAGACATATATATTGATTTTGGATTTGTCGAAAAATCATATTTGGCATATTGGTGATATATTGTGTAGCATAGTTGATGAGATGAATAGATGTATGTGATGATTGCTGTTTGTATTTGATTTAGTTTTGATGCAAGTGCATATTATGTGTTTATTATGATGTGCCCATTGGATTAACTATATTTATTGGTAATAGTGGTAGGTAATATAAGGATGTGTAGGAAAGTTAGAGTAGATATGATGAGCATATTCCTAAGTTAATTTAGATAATAAGGCAAGGGAATTCGTGCTTAACCTCTTCATAAGATCTCGTGAGTGTACAGGGAGTGGAAACCTATTTTTATTTAAAGGAAGGTTGATCCTTACATATGCCATAAGGTACTTAAAAAGGGTAGCAAACAAAAAAAGTATGTATAACGAATGAAACATATGGGTGAGTAAGACACTATGATGCATAAATCAAGTGTATCTAGGCATGGATAATCACTCTAGAAACCAAAAGTGCATTTTTGTAATTCAATTGTGAAGTCTTATCTTAATTTGGACATGTTATCGATGATGACACATGAGTTATATGAGCCACATATGTAAATTTAGGTACAATCTTATGCTTGGCGGCTAACCTTTTGTATGTAGGTCGTGATAGCTCCTACGAAGGAATAAATTGTCATAACAACAATTGATCAGTGTATCAATGGAATAATACTTAGTGAGAGTAACACTTATTACCAGATGATGTCTCAGAGGAGGTGAAGTAGATTTTTTAGAATGACGTGTCTCAAAATCTATAATGCCTTTTTCCTCAAGTAACTTCAGTTTATAATCCAATGCATAAAAATCATTGTCGTCGTGTCTATTAAAATGGTAAAAATTATAAGAAAGGCCATCCCTTTAATTTTTGAATCCGATGTAGGGATGGTGGTCATTATGGGGTAGCCAAATTAAATCCTTATTTATAAGTGTAAGTAATGTCACGTGACCTACCAATTTATTTATAAAAATAGACATGTTTACACTTATGCCTAAGAGGAGTGTTTGGGATAACTCTAGATGTAGGCTCGAGTTATGAAAAAGTGTTACCACAGTGCAAAAAATTAACTTGAGTATCATTAGCTATTGATTCAAGTAGTGCATTATATTCATACATAAGGGAAGCAACTGTAATGTTCTCATCGGGAGACTTGGGATGATGTGGGAGTTGTTGTTGCCTAAGATTGCACCCTTTGCTGAAGCTAGGCTCAACACCTCAGTGAAACATAAAAAGACCTCCAAAGTGTGGGACAATGGAACCTTTTAGGTCAATCTCCAAAGAAATATGACTTCCTTCTATCCTAGCTCACTGTGACTAACTAACCAACATTACACTATAACTATCTAATCCTATCCTTAGTATTCCAAGGTACTAGGGTTTGACAGAGGGAAATGCTGAAATAAAGAGAGGTGATGCACCAAACTAGATTCTAGGTCCAGGGACAAAAATATGAAAACACATACAAAGACCCAAAACAATTCACACATGAATTTAGAAGAAATAAACATAATAAGACTGAAGGCCAATAAGAGGATAAAAATAATCACATTAAACACCTAAGCATTCAAAGGAAATAAATCACACTCGCATTCAATATCAAGAACTCATCTATTTACAGTTTAATAGAGATGAGGTGTGTGAAATCTCTACAAGCACATCACAGAGGTATGTAAGAAAAAATTTTGAGCTCAAAAGGGTAGAGCTCTCAAACTTAGAAAAAATGTTAACCCTTTTTATGTGCTTTCATACTTACATTAAATAAATTTTAGAGAAAGGGAGAAGGGAACGATCACATTTGGAGAACAATGAATTTAACCATTCCTCCATCATTAAGTACCAATCACAATTGATTTCTTTGGCCGGGTATGGGTGCCTTATATTGTATGCCATTAATTTCATAGGCTAGGTATGGGCATCATTCATCATTAAATTATGGTTATTGGCGTAGACACCCCAATTTCACATCTATCCTAAATCAATTAATTCCCTTTCCTCATTTCCCATAAAAATACACTTCGAATTAATCAAATATAATTTTATAAATTATCCATTTCAAAATCTAAAAATAATCTAATCCTCACCACATGTCATTATTCTCCATGTTTTTCCACTATTGAATTAAAAATTCAAATTCAAATCCTCACCCACCCTTCGTGGTCCCCACTCACCTAAAATCCTCCACTTATGAATTAAAAATATAATTCAAATCCTCACCCATTCTTCGTGGCCCCGACTCACCTAATCTTGCACACATTTTCAAACCACTCATCTAATCTTGCCCACATTTTCAAACCACTCACCTAATCTTGCCCACATTTTCAAACCATGATTACTTAAATTAATCTAAGTTAATCACTCCCCCAGCTATAAATACAACCTTACCCCTCCCCTCTAAACACACGGAGAATAAGCTTGCATGCCATATCTAAGTTCTTGCATCCTTTGAGCAAAGAACATCCTTTTGCCTCGTCCTAATGCCAAAATAGTCTCATAATCTTTTTTCCCATCTAGTGCAAAGTAAGAAGATCGTTGTTGCAGGAAGGTCTTGCTCCGTCTTGAAGAAAAGCACCTACATATCACAAAATCAGGGCTCAATCCAAGTTTCCTAGCCCATTCTGAGGTTTGCTACGGAACGCGAAGGAGGAGGTATGATTATTGATATTTTATTTCCTTATTAGTAGTGTATTTTTCATAGCTTACATTCTGGCACACCCATTGGCCAGCAGAGCCAGAGATCTGAGAACGGGTAGAATACCCAGGTTCAAGTCCCACCGGGCGTGCCAGAATGTAAGCTATGAAAAATACACTACTAACAAGGAAGTAAAATACCAATAATCGTACCTCCTCCTTCGCGTTCCGTAGCAAACCTCAGAATGGGCTAGGAAACTTGGATTGAGCCCTGATTTTGTGATATGTAGGTGCTTTTCTTCAAGACGGAGCAAGACCTTCCTGCAACAACGATCCTCTTACTTTGCACTGGATGGGAAAAAGGATTATGAGACTATTTTGGCATTAGGACTAGGCAAAAGGATGTTCTTTGCTCAAAGGATGCAAGAACTTAGATATGGCATGAAAGCTTATTCTCCGTGTGTTTAGAGGGGAGGGGTAAGGTTGTATTTATAGCCTGAGGGAGTGATTAGCTTAAATTAATTTAAGTAATCATGGTTTGAAAATGTGGGCAAGATTAAGTGGGTGGTTTGAAAATGTGGGCAAGATTAGGTGGATGGTTTGAAAATGTGGGCAAGATTAGGTGGATGGTTTGAAAATGTGGGCAATATTAGGTGAGTGGGGGCCACGAAGAATGGGTGAGGATTTGAATTATATTTTTAATTCATAAGTGGAGGATTTTAGGTGAGTGGGGACCACGAATGGTGGGTGAGGATTTGAATTTGAATTTTTAATTCAATAGTGGAAAAACATGGAGAATAATGACATGTTGTGAGGATTAGATTATTTTTAGATTTGGAAATGGATAATTAATCAAAATCGTCAAAAATCCAAAAACATTTGAAAATCGTCAAAAATCCAAAACCATTTGAAAATCGTCAAAAATCCAAACACAGTGTAAACATCATAAAAATTCAAAAACATTAGAAAATCCAAAAAAAATATAAAATTCAAAAACAAACATTAGAAAATCAAAAAATCTAAAAACAATGTAAAAATCAAAAAATCAAAAAACATTTGAAAATCATCAAAAATCCAAAAACAGCGTAAAAATCTAAAAATCCAAAAACAGTGTCAAAATCCAAAAATCCAAAAACAATGTAAAAATCCAAAAATCCAAAAACATTTGAAAATCATCAAAAATCCAAACACAGTGTAAACATCCTAAAAATTCAAAAACATTAGCAAATCCAAAAATCCAAAAACAAAAACATTAGAAAATATCCAAAATACAAAAACATTTGCAAAATTTTCAAAAGACCAAAAACATCCACAAAATTGTAAAAACTCAATAAGTAACACAGTTCATCCTTTGAACTATTATCCCAAACGAATGGTCCAACCATCTTATGACTACCAATTTCAAACCACTTCTCCTCGCGTGAATCCTCGCTTGGGGAAAATCCGGCTCTCATTGTTTCCTTGTTTGAGGAAACTGGCCCAATCCATTGTACCTCTGCTTGGGGGCACATCTAGTCAATCATCACTGTGGAACACGTTAGGGACATGTTTACTAGTTCTTGTGTTGCATTATTAGTGGCAAATTATTAATTACTTTCTTGTATCTTGATATATTACAGGGGGCATCTTGATTTTATATATCCCGGTGTTCTCTGTAATATTCTTATGTTATCTGATTGCATGTCGTACTGGGGCATCATACTTTCTTGATGGCCTCTGTCTATGCTCTCTTCCATTTGCATATCGTACTGGGGCACCAAACCTTTTTGATGGCCCCTGTCTATGCTATCACGCATATTACAGTCTAGTCATCCTGATCTTTTATATCACGATGCATCCTGTTATGTGCTATATTAAAATTAAGATGCTTTTCGTCACGTGAGTATCTTCCTGCATGATCAACATCTTACTTTGCACCCCATCCATTCACCCATACTAATGCATTCTCCAATTTGCGAATCCTACTTGATCACCGTTGCAGTTTGCGAATCCTACTTGACGATCTTTCTCAAGTAGCATTCACTATCCAGCAGCTCCTTCTCCCCCACCATGATCACCATGTATTTGATCCATTCATTCTCACTTCTCATTTTTACTCCTCCGCCGCTTATACCCATATTACCCTTCTCACCATTCCTGTCCCCTCTCACCCATTGGTATTCTTTCCTTTCACCTGTTTTCTTCCCGCTTGACAATCTTACTTAATAACCCCTTCTATATGGAATCCTCAGTGGAGGTTTACCCTCTCCCTAAGATCTTCCCGCTGTAGAAGCTTCTTCACCACATGCCCTCTCATCAAATAACCATCACCACCAAACACATCTTCCAACTCCACCTCTTCTACTTCCCATTCCTGCATCATTACTCTCACCACGTGGGCATCCCAATTAAGGATTCCCCTCACACTCTCCACCCTCCACTACATATATTCCTTCATCCATTCATGTTATACTCCTTTGTGTCCTTTATTTCTTATTATCACCTCATCTCATATCATATACCACTTCGGCATACCTCACTCACTCTTTTCTCATCCTTCCCCAAATCCACCTTATGCCTAGGTCATCCTACTTACACGCTCTCGTAGTATGGCAAATTCACTTGAGGGTTCCCCTTCAGTCCATTTTGTCATACCCTATTCCCACCAACTCTAACATCATCCTTCTTCCTCAGCTTGGCGATCTTACTTAACCATCCCAGCCGCATGGCAATCTTACTTAAGACTTCTACTTAAGGTTGATCTGTCCTATGGCCTTCCCCCATCCCATCATATTTCGCCCATCTTATTTCTCCCACCTCTCATCGTGATCATCTTCTTCACCCTACCATTCCACCCCTATTCCCAATATCATTTTGTCTTTCTCTTTGCATATCATCCCTGCCGGTTGGGTGACCCTACGAAACTTCTCCAGCAGTATGACGATCTTACTTAAGAGATTCTCTTAAGCATGACATGTCATCTTACACTCGCCCATCACTCTCCAATCTCACCACCATATTTCCTCTTCATTCCCCATCATCACATCTTTTTACCACCACTATCACCCTCCTCTGCTTGGCAATCTTACTTAACCACTCACCCAGCATGGCGATCTCACTTAAGAGTCCCTCTTAAGGATGATCTGTCTCCTTTCCTTTCCCCATCACTACCCACCCTTCACCCTTCATTTTTTCTCGGCATTCCCCATTATCACATCCTTTCACATCCTTTTCGATTCTCGCAAACACCACTTCTCGCTTGACCATTTTTCATCTCCAGTTTTGCTCACATGGAAATCTTACTTAACCACTTCCGTCACATGACAATCTTATGTTAGGGTCCTCCCTACACTTAACTTGTCATCGTGAACTTCTCCCCCGCCTCATTCTTAGTTCACTTTATCGATCGTTTCTTCCACCTGGTATCTCCTATTACCCACTTTTTCCTCCTACTATTATCCTTTCTCCACACATCTTCTTACAACATACACCTCATCTCTTCCACCTACAATCACATTCTTTTCCCCCATTTTCCCCTCCTTGATCCATCATCCTTCATACCATTTCTTCCCATTCTTTTCATGTCTTGGTTCTTCATCCTCACCTCGTTCATCCTCATCACCCCCATCCTCTCCTCGCTTTCACTTCGTCCAACTCCTCCCTCCCATCTTCTTCACTCTTTCCCCTTCATCTTCTCACATTCCCCCTACATTTCTACCCACACACATATTCGCCATTACTGTTAATACTCCTATATCATTCTTTCATCATCATCTTCTCTTCCCGCACTCATAATTGTCAACAGGTTTTCCCTAAAAATTATCACTCCTCATTCCGCACGACCTCATTCACTCCCTTGGACCTTCTAGAGTTTCCCTTCATTCCTTCCATCTTCTACGCCCACCACTCATTGGCAACGGGTTTTCCCTAACGTCCCTTTGTTGGCGTTACCCTTTCCAGTCCTCGTTCGCTTTCTCTTTTTTCATTTTTTCTTTCACCCTTCCCCACCACTCATTTTCAAGAGGATTTCCCTAACATCCTTTCATTGGCATTGCCTCTTCTATCCCCCATTCTCTTTTCTCTCCTATTCTTTTCTCTCACTCCCACCCTTTCTTGTCGCTTCTTACCCATCTCTCCATCTCCTCTTTGCCCTCTTCACTATCTTTATTTTCTTCATCATACATCCTTTTTCTATTTTCCCATCATCCTAGTATCCTCATTTCATGCATCTCCATATCTTTTCCAATCGATGTCATTCTTCCCCTCTTTCTTCTTTCAACATTCCTTCTACCATTTCCTTTCCACTTATTACCCCCTTTCTGTATTCCCTTCCTTCTCCATCATTTTCTTTGTTATCCTCTTCTCTCTCCCACCCCTCGTCTTATTTTACTTCCCCTATATCATCTTCTTCCCCTTTTTCCATCACGTTTCCTCCTTACATCCCCATTGATAACCTGGTTGTTCAGCGTTGTCCTGTCTTTTTTATCATCCCACTCTCCACATGCATCTCCATACGGTCTGTTCCATATTCTTTGCCTTGGTCTTCCTCGCAATGACGTGATTCCTTCAATCTTCTCCTTGTATTCGTTCTATCTTCCTTTCCTCTCCCCTAATTTTCACGTTTCTTCTGACCACTTCCCCTTTTCTCTACCACCCCTACCTTTTTGTTCATTCTGTATATGTTTCTCTTCCTTTCTCTCCTCTTTTTCACACTTTCCTCGCCCCTCATAGTTTCTTTTTTTTCTCCGTTCTACTTCTTCTTTTGTCCTCTTTCCATTTCCCTCCATTTCACCCCCTACTCCCACCTCGTTTTCTCCTTCTTATTTATCCTTTCCCATTTCCTCCTTTTCTTCACTCTCTCATTTATTTCACTGCCACGTATCCCTCTTTACTATCTCTGTTGCTTCCTTCATTTTTCACATCTCTCTATTTCATCCCTTCACCCTCTACTCTGTCATTTTCTTCTTTTTTCCTTGTTTTTCCTTCATCATTCCCTTCTTCCCATATCATCCCTCTCTCTTATTTCTACCTCTTTCATTCCTTCTTTTTCCCCTCCCCTATCTCCCTTACTCTTCTCATAATCAACCCCCAACCCTATCCATTCCCTTTTCTCTTTCCCACACACCCTCACACCTAGCATTCAAGGTCGATTGAATCCTTCCTCCATTTGCATCATGCGGTCATTCCAGTCTCTTCCACTCCATTACCGTCCTCTTCTCCACCAAATCCATTTCCCTTCTTTTCGAGAGTTTTGTCGTATATTTCATTCTCGTCAATCCTCTCGAGGGGGCATCACCACATCTATCCATAATCACATCTTCTCATGACATTTTTGTCTTGGAGGATACCATGACATCCGTCACTCACCACTTTCTATTCTCCCCAACAAACATTCACTCTACCTTTTAAAAAGTAGATTGAATTCTTCCCCCATACCATCTACTTTCTTTGAAAGGACACTACTTTCATAGTACCCTTCCAAAGAGGGGCAAATGTAGACACCCCAATTTCACATCTATCCTAAATCAATTAATTTCCCTTCCTCATTTCCCACAAAAATACACTTCGAATTAATCAAATATAATTTGATTAATTATCCATTTCCAAATCTAAAAATAATCTAATCCTCACAACATGTCATTATTCTCCATGTTTTTCCACTATTGAATTAAAAATTCAAATTCAAATCCTCACCCACCATTCGTGGTCCCCACTCACCTAAAATCCTCCACTTATGAATTAAAAATATAATTCAAATCCTCACCCATTCTTCGTGGCCCCCACTCACCTAATATTGCCCACATTTTCAAACCATCCACCTAATCTTGCCCACATTTTCAAACCATCCACCTAATCTTGCCCACATTTTCAAACCACCCACTTAATCTTGCCCACATTTTCAAACCATGATTACTTAAATTAATTTAAGCTAATCACTCCCTCAGGCTATAAATACAACCTTACCCCTCCCCTCTAAAGACACGGAGAATAAGCTTTCATGCCATATCTAAGTTCTTGCATCCTTTGAGCAAAGAACATCCTTTTGCCTAGTCCTAATGCCAAAATAGTCTCATAATCCTTTTTCCCATCCAGTGCAAAGTAAGAGGATCGTTGTTGCAGGAAGGTCTTGCTCCGTCTTGAAGAAAAGCACCTACATATCACAAAATCAGGGCTCAATCCAAGTTTCCTAGCCCATTCTGAGGTTTGCTACGGAACGCGAAGGAGGAGGTATGATTATTGATATTTTAGTTCCTTATTAGTAGTGTATTTTGATATATTACAGGGGGCATCTTGATTTTATATATCCTGGTGTTCTCTGTAATATATCAAGATACAAGAAAGTAATTAATAATTTGCCACTAATAATGCAACACAAGAACCAGTAAACATGTCCCTAACGTGTTCCACAGTGATGATTGATTAGATGTGCCCCCAAGCAGAGGTACAAAGGATTGGGTCAGTCTCCTCAAACAAGGAAACAATGAGAGCCGGATTTTTCCCAAGCGAGGATTCACGCGAGGAGAAGTGGTTTGAAATTGGTAGTCATAAGGTGATCATTCGTTGGACCATTCATTTGGGATAATAGTTCAAAGGATGAACTATGCTACTTATTGAGTTTTTACAATTTTGTGGATGTTTTTGGTCTTTTGAAAACATTTCAAATGTTTTTGTATTTTGGATTTTCTAATGTTTTTGAATTTTTATGATGTTTACACTATGTTTGGATTTTTGACGTTTTTCAAATGTTTTTGGATTTTTGGATTTTTACACTGTTTTTGGATTTTTGATGATTTTCAAATGTTTTTAGATTTTTGGATTTTTACATTGTTTTTGGATTTTTGGATTTTGACACTATTTTTGGATGTTTTTAGATTTTTACACTGTTTTTGGATTTTTGATGATTTTCAAATGTTTTTTTTATTTTTACATTGTGATTGACAATTTATGGACCAGAGTGCAGACTTATTTTTGAGAGACGATGTACCGTGTTCCGCATTGTAACTTATGCTCAAAATAACATAAATTCACTTTCCATTGGCATGATATGGTGGTGATGATATGATGAAAAGAATTCCAACTCCATTCTTGACTCCACACAACTAGTAAGATGTGTGGGCTCATCACCAAGAATCAAGAAGGACGTAGGAGGTAGATAATGAATATAGAGACAAATGCTAACAACAATCCCTTTAGGAAATTGTGACTCCATTCTTCATAATGGTACTGAACCAGTTTCAAAAATGGCTTTCACTTTATGAGTCACATGCTAGACTTAGACAATTATGTGGCCTGCTGATTGATAAGATATGAGGTTAAGGGATAGTTCTCTCTTCACTTAGGCATCTAAATTACGTGTTTAGGGATTCTATAATTTGTAAGCACTATAAGATTTTATATTTTTTAAATGACTCCCTATGCCTTGCCCCATGCTACTAGTGAGAAGCAAGGGCTCATCACCGAAGGCAAAGTATAGGCGAGTGAATTCCTGTTTGGTTTTGTTTTGTTTTGTTTTTGGAATATTTTGCAATGTTTTTATACTTTTATGAGAATGACCCTCTACGCTTTGCCCCATGCCACTTGTAAGAGGCAAGGGTTTATCACCAAAGACAAGACGTAGACGAGTAAGGGCACCTTCCTCCATTCCTAGTCAACACCAAAGACTATGAAGGACGAAAGATGTGACAATGAATTATTCATAAGTTATTGAATTGATGGATTTTTTTACAATAGTGCTTTGTATTTGGGAAGAAACATTTGCCCCCAATCTCAGCCCCACACGACTAGTAGGACGCGAGGGTTCAACACCGAAGACTGAGATGGACGACCAAATGAACTGGGTAACGAAGTTTAGAGCTTTGTTATGAAAGAGAGAATGTATTATAAGGGGATATATTACCATCAGTAAGCTTCTAGGTATGACCATAGAGGAAAGCGACTGAAAGTGGAAGAAGTGTGACGCTCACAAACTTAATAGGATTTATATTAGCACTTGTCTCATGATGATAAATATGAAGATGTGATTTTGATAAAGAAAATATCTGCCAATGGAAATGAATAAATTTATTTGGAGATAAGCAAGACAGAAGGAACAATGTACATGTTGTTGTTTCCCAAAATAGAGAGTGCTTTCAAGAATATAATTTATTTGAATGGAACACATTCATGGGTTTTTCAAGGACTTGGCCTGTGTCAATGGCTAATTTACAAGCTCCAAACCTAAAATTATCTATGATTTTGTTGGGCTCAAATTTTTCTTGTTTGTCTCGTTCTTTGGGTGTATTCTTTCGATTTTCTTTCAGACTGAAATCATCGACCTTAAATTTTATAGGTTGGAATTTTTCATGGTAGCTATGCCATAACCGATTTTGATATACTTGAAGATGATCTAGGGCATTAAGTCGTTTTTTCACCAAGAATCTCGAGTTCATGAAGGCGTGAGTGTTGATAATAATCTTTATTGATTACATCTTTGAAGGATATTATGAAGGATGCAAATTCAACCTTGGCATGTAAAATAGCTTCCCAACCATAAATAAAGTAGAAGGGAGTGGCTCCAATAGGTGTGTGATAAGATGCGCAGTAAGCCCAAAGAGTGGGATAGATTTGGTTAAGCCAATAGCTTCCATGTGTGTTGACAATGATGGTTTGTGTTATTTGGTTTGTTGCTTCTATTTGTCCATTAATTGATTGTTTTGAGGATAGATTCATGATTAAAGATGAAAAAAGTGGCGTAAAGATATTCCTGGGTATACATACATCGTAGAATGTATGCCCATAGAAGTCTTGATAGGTGAGAATAATTAGTGATGAGATTCCTGTAAGATCGATCGTTGATAGCATGATGGACACAATAGGTTGCATTGTCGCAAGTGGCCAAACTCGATGTGGTTGTGTTTCGACAACAAGGCTAGAGATGTTAGGCATAAGAGCCAATATTGGAATGATAGAATCAAACTTAATGGTACTTGTTAATGAAACCTCATCTGTAGTGTCTACAGTAATATCAAGGTTTGAAAGGGAGTCTTGAAACGAGATCAAGGTCTCATTAGATGTTGGAAGAATTTTGTCACCCAAAACAGGTTCAATATATGTTTGGGCTGAAAGAGAGTCTTGAAATAAGTTCAAGTGCTTAGTAGATGTGAGAAGAATGTTGTTGTCTAAAACAGGTTCAATGTATGTTTGGGTTGAAAGAGTGTCTTGAAATAAGTTCAAGTGCTCAGTAGATGTTGGAAGAATGTTGTCCAAAACAGGTTCAATGTATGTTTGAACTAATGGAAGGAAATTTGAAGAAGATATGGATTGGTTTGGAATTAGAGAGTCTTGACTATTGTTGTCATGATCTCGTGGAATTTCAGTATATATAGGAGTTTCGACAGTAGTCAGCTCTTCATGGAAAGTTGTGGTATTGGATGTGTCGTTGGTTGCAAGAGCATTGTCATCAAGTTCTACAGAGATGACTTCGTCGTCAATTAAGTCTTGGACGTAATTCTTAAATCGTACACATTTATCTGTGTGATGACCATCAATGCAATGAAAGTCACAGTATGTGTTAGGTTTGTACCAACATGGCTTAGCTTCCCCTTTGACAAAGGGTTTTGTAATTGGATATCTTATCAGTTTAGCCTCTTTTAGTTGATGAAAAACACTAGAGAGACTTTCTCCAAGGGGGGTAAACTGACGTTGGACTTTACGTGAACTGATTTCTTCGTGAGGTTGTATGATCGGCTTTTTGGGTGATTGCTCACTGATTTGGGTAGCCATATGAGAGAGTTGTGTTGTCATCTTATTAATTTGTTCTAATAGCTCATTGTGTGATGTTTTTCGTGAATTCTTCATGTTTGAAAGAGAGGGAGAATGAAGAAAGGTGTGATGAAGAAATCAACCTATTGATTGTGATTTTTATTTTGGCTCAATCGAGTTTTAACAAGTAAGGCTATAAGGAGAAAGCTTAAAAAAAGCTACTCGGGATACAAGTGGGATATAACTCAAACAAGCTATGACGAATATCTTGATTGGTTTGGATTAAACAAGCTTAGCAGATGAAAATGTAAGGAGTACACTCAAACAAGGTACTCAATACAAGTGAGGTATAGCTCAAACAAGCTATGATGACTATGTTGATTGGTTTGACTTAAACAAGCTCTAGATTTTTGATAGGAAGAGTAACTCAAACAAGTGACTCAACACAGTTGCAAACTCAAAATGAGATTTGAAGGGATTTGTGTCGGATGAGATTTTCTTAAACTTGACAGCTGATGAAATAATGAGTGAACTCAAACAAGTCACCCAATGTCATTTTGATATAGCTTGAAACAAGCTATAAAGGATGTTCTGACAATTGATGAGATAAGGAGTGAACGAAAGTCACTCAATATCTATTGGATATAGCTGAAAACAAGCTATAGTGGAGTTGTTGTTGGTTGAAGTAGGCTAATGAAATCAGTGTGATGTTTTGATCTTCATTGTTGGGGATTGGTATTGAATGAGAACTGATTTTTGTTGTGGAACACAATTAGGATTTGAATTTTACAATAAACACATTGATATTAGCCAAGTTTTATGATAAAAACAATGCTACAACTATTTTGTTTTCAAACAGCAAGCAATCATGTGTATTCAAATTGTTTTGGCTTATGAGGTAGACTTCTTTAGGAATGATCATTGTTTCATGCAATCATACAAGTATGCTGTGAAATGGTGGATGCAGGCTCTTATTACTCCAAGAAGATGCGTCCTCCGATATACCCTAGTCCTGATATACCTAATTCTGTACGGGGACAGAATTGGTACGGGGAACCCTTAGAGCACTGGAGGAGACTCACCAATTCTTACTTGCCTATTTCGGAGTGAATCACCACGTCCAGAACAGGTTTTGTGAAAAGGTGGAAGGTGATGGAGGGATGAATGTGTATGGTGTCCTTATAACTCCCCGAAGATTTACAGGGACGATGCCCAGGCTTCGTTGTTACAAGCTATTTAGGCGTGACTCGCATGCGCTGCACGACAGCATTACCTGTAAGTGAAGAGCAGCGGCGAGGTAAATACCGAACGCTGTGATGAGACTAGGTCTCAAAGTGCAATGCAGATGCAAATGTTGTTGGTGCGTGGTAGTCAAGTCCACGTCACCGGTGTAGCTTTGGTGGTGATGAAATCCACCTCGTCTACGTGTAAAAACAATATGATAAAGTGATTAAACGAAGGGTTCTTTCCAACTTGAAATAAATCACTAGCAGAAAATAATTGCGTACCTGAGCGTCCCTTTTTTTTTAGTTTCAGCAATTGTCTTTGAATGGTGGTATTTTTGCGGGATTTTTGTTGTTTTTTTTTTTGTTTTTGTTTTTGACAATATTCCAGCAACGTGGTTCTACAGAAAACAAATTAGTAGTTATCCTGCAAATGAAATGTTAGAAAAGTGATCGTGGTTGTTTTTTATTTGCCAGATCGCTCAAAGGCGCAGGAAAAGAGCATACACAACCAACGACCAAACAAATATTAAGAATATGACAAAGGAAAATAATTATTAAAATGACAGTTGGAAAACAAAGCTAGAGGATCCTGCAATGTTAGAACAAGAAACTAAAAAAATTGTGACCGTTTCTGATTTTCCAGATCGCTCCGAAGGCGCAAGAAAAGAGCATACGCGGATACAATTGGAATAGTTTGTTTTAAAAAATAAATATTAATAATTATTGCAATTAATCATGATTGCGAAATAGTGATAATGATTATATTCACAAAAAACAAAAATGATGAAAGAAAGAGGGTGAAAACGTTACCTTAGAAGTGTTTGCGGTGGAAAATTGAAATGTAAGGCAAAAAATTAAAAATAAAAATGATTCGTATCATAGCCTGAGTGGCCTCACGTTTCTGATTTCCAAGATCACTTTTGAAGTGCGAGGAAAGAGCATACGCGTGAGGATGTTATCGTGAAATAAAAATTAAAAATAAAATTTAATAAAACTATAATTTTGTTGTTTTTTTTTAAAAAGACAGGTGTTAGAAGAAATGAAACCAAAACTTTTCTATAAGTCTAAATCTAAAAATTATTTTTTCATTACATAGATAGTTTTCAATACCTTTCTGTGAAAAAAAAAATGAAGTCATTCCGAGTTCGGGAGCAAAATTTTATGGCTTCCGGAAGATGGGCTTGTTGGTCCGTGAACAGCACCCCTGGGAATGAAAATGGGTTTAGGGTCTCAGTGCGACTGCAAAATGGAGCACTTTCCCGGGACCTCGCCATAACTTCATCAAAAATCTCTCCGAATGAAGGCCTTCAAATATTCACTCTGTTAAGATGCATAATAATTTGGACCAGTTGGGATTACCAAAAACCTAAATCTAAACTCTGAAAGTGAACAGGGTAGAGCATCATAAACGTGATTGACATAAACATAACCTACGGAGGTGAAAAACCGAGTAAATGATTAAACTTCCTACCAACTTTAGCAAAAGGAAATACACATAAATATATTTATCCTCATTGGTATTCACCATGACATAGTATATTCTAAAATGCTAATGATTAGTCCTCCCCTGACAACAATGAATACATGAGAGGATTTAAAGTCAATCACAGACATACTATATTCGCTCAAGGTTCGATACAGTACACTCGCAGTGGCCAAAGACAGAAAAACGGCATTAGTTCATTGTTGCTTGATAACTCTGCAAATCCTCTTGCGAGCAGGAGATGACCAGGGAGGAACAAAGTATCACTAATGCCCAACCTTTGATAAGTGCACTTACCCATATATATATGAGAGATAATAGGGATGAATAGAAGAATTCGGAAATACCTAATGCACAATAATTCAACAATCAGTCGGATAAGAACTCACCAAATTCGAAAAAAATGGCGAACCGATCGAAAGTAACCGAGCGTGACAAAACCTTAGGTAGAGGTAGTTTTGGAGAAATTACGAATGCTTTTGCGCCATGTTGTTCCGCCCCCGAAATCCGAATTGAAAACTTGCGTTGCAGTTTGCAGAACCCCTGCCATATCCTTTGAGTGATCGGGTTTCTCAAGTACCCCCGACATGCTTTTTCTAAGATCATGCTTGTTCCGCCCCCGAAACCATGATTTGCACTTGCGTCGGGTATTTGGAACCCCTACGAGCATATCTCACTGGTGTCGAGGTTTTTACTCCCCCGATGCTTTATACGCCATATGTTCCGCTTCCCGAAACCCCGATTTGCCTTGCGTGACGCCTCTCACCCAATTTGCTATTAATTTCGATCTGTTCATTGTTCGCGGGCCATGCTTGCCAAAATTTTCCGTTACATGACCCTTTTTATACCAGAAATGGCCTCAAAAATCCAAAATTCCCCTTTCGCCTAAGCCATCTTCCCCCTGTAGAAGCTTCAGCACCCCCATTGGCCGCGGGCTCATTAAATCAACCATCTCCCATGCGCAAACACATCTTCCTTTAACTCGAATTTTCTACTTTCGCTTCCCCCTCTGACACGTCATGTTCTGATCCGTTTGGGCCGTGGGCCCAATTAAGGATTCCTTTCGCACTCTGTCGCCCAAAACTTGAACTTTTCCAATTTTCCTCCGCTCATCGACCACTTCCAAGTTACACGTCCTTCCGATTGGCTGCAGAGCCTGCTTATTTCCCACTTATTACTCCGCCGATCCATAACTCAAATCATATGAGGACTTAGGAGGAAAATACCTCTAGAAAGTTCACTAAAAAGTTTTATCCAATGGAGCCATTCCCCAAAACATTTTGAGTGCCTGATAATCGAAAAAATGGAGACTGAGGCACAGTAGTAAGGAAAATTCAAAGGAGTTGGCCATATCAACATGAGCAATTATTGTGCATACCCTTTTTACAACAACTCTAACGGTCATGACTTCTTCCTACAAATTGGGAACGTGAGAAAAACGTCCCGGGAGCTGGTTTTTTTTATTTTTGACTTTTGTACTTCATCCTGAGAAGCTAAAAGACAGCAAGGTTAAAAAAGAACAATAAACAGAAATAAATACTTAGATACAAAAGGATTGATTAAAATAATGATTAACTTCCTACAAAGCAGTTATTTTAGCAAAAGTTAAATAAATGCATGGATTGGTTGTCCCATGACAGTAAGATGATAAACTAATGGCTACCTCTCATGTGTTTCTACCCTAGATCCACAAGTAAATAGAAAAATCTGAAACTGGGAACTAAAACACCAAGCACTAAGGAGATCAAAGACAGGATGAGCTTCAGAGTTTCATTGTTGCTATACCCTGCAGATACACCACAAGACACCACATAACAAAAACACTACCCAAAGCGTGAAGGTTAACCAAAGAAGACCAAAAGGAATAGAAAAAGAAATAATAATGAACAATAATAAACAAAGAACAGATAAAACCACTAATTGAGAAAGTAATGGTAACAGATCGAAAGTAACCGAGCGTGCCAGAATGTAAGCTAGGAAAAATGCACTACTAACAAGGAACTAAAATACCAATAATCATACCTCCTCCTTTGCATTCCATAGCAAACCTCGGAATGGGCTAGGAAAACTTGGATTGAGCCCTAATTTTGTTACATGTAGGTACTTTTCTCTTTAAGACGGAGCAAGACATTCATGCAACAACGATCTTCTTACTTTGCACTAGATGGGAAAAAGAATTATGAGGATATTTTGGCATTAGGATGAGGAAAAAGGATATTCTTTGCTCAAATGATGCAAGAACTTAGATATGGAATGCAAAGCTTATTCTCTGTGTGTTTAGAGGGGAGGGGTAAGATTGTATTTATAGCCTGAGGTGAGTGATTAACTTAGATTAATTTAAGTAATCATGGTTTGAAAATGTGGGCAAGATTAAGTAATCATGATTTGAAAATGTGGGCAAGATTAAGTGAGTGGTTTGAAAATGTGGGCAAGATTAAGTGAGTGGTTTGAAAATGTGGGCAAGATTACGTGAGTGGTTTGAAAATGTGGGCAAGATTAGATGAGTGTTGCCCACAAAGAATGGGTGAGGATTTGAAATATATTTTTATTTCATAAGTGGATGATTTTAGGTGAGTGGGGACCACGAAGTGGTGGGTGAGGATTTGAACTTGAATTTTTAATTCAATAGTAGAAAAACATGGAGAATAATGACATGTGGTGAGGATTGGGTTTTTTTTTGGATTTTAAAATAGATAATTAATCAAATTATATTTGATTAATTCGAAGTGTATTTTTGTGGGAAATGAGGAAGGGGAATTAATTGATTTAGGATAGATGTGAAATTGGGGTGTCTACATTTGCCCCTCTTTGGAAGGGTACTATGAAAGTAGTGTCCTTTCAAAGAAAGTAGATGGTATGGGGGAAGAATTCAATCTACTTTTTAAAAGGTAGAGTGAATGTTTGTTGGGGAGAATAGAAAGTGGTGAGTGACGGATGTCATGGTATCCTCCAAGACAAAAATGTCATGAGAAGATGTGATTATGGATAGATGTGGTGATGCCCCCTCGAGAGGATTGACGAGAATGAAATATACGACAAAACTCTCGAAAAGAAGGGAAATGGATTTGGTGGAGAAGAGGACGGTAATGGAGTGGAAGAGACTGGAATGACCGCATGATGCAAATGGAGGAAGGATTCAATCGACCTTGAATGCTAGGTGTGAGGGTGTGTGGGAAAGAGAAAAGGGAATGGATAGGGTTGGGGGTTGATTATGAGAAGAGTAAGGGAGATAGGGGAGGGGAAAAAGAAGGAATGAAAGAGGTAGAAATAAGAGAGAGGGATGATATGGGAAGAAGGGAATGATGAAGGACAAACAAGGAAAAAAGAAGAAAATGACAGAGTAGAGGGTGAAGGGATGAAATAGAGAGATGTGAAAAATGAAGGAAGCAACAGAGATAGTAAAGAGGGATACGTGGCAGTGAAATAAATGAGAGAGTGAAGAAAAGGAGGAAATGGGAAAGGATAAATAAGAAGGAGAAAACGAGGTGGGAGTAGGGGGTGAAATGGAGGGAAATGGAAAGAGGACAAAAGAAGAAGTAGAACGGAGAAAAAAAAGAAACTATGAGGGGCGAGGAAAGTGTGAAAAAGAGGAGAGAAAGGAAGAGAAACATATACAGAATGAACAAAAAGGTAGGGGTGGTAGAGAAAAGGGGAAGTGGTCAGAAGAAACGTGAAAATTAGGGGAGAGGAAAGGAAGATAGAACGAATACAAGGAGAAGATTGAAGGAATCACGTCATTGCGAGGAAGACCAAGGCAAAGAATATGGAACAGACCGTATGGAGATGCATGTGGAGAGTGGGATGATAAAAAAGACAGGACAACGCTGAACAACCAGGTTATCGATGGGGATGTAAGGAGGAAACGTGATGGAAAAAGGGGAAGAAGATGATATAGGGGAAGTAAAATAAGACGAGGGGTGGGAGAGAGAAGAGGATAACAAAGAAAATGATCATCCTTAAGAGTGAAAGGCAAGGAGACAGATCATCCTTAAGAGGGACTCTTAAGTGAGATCGCCATGCTGGGTGAGTGGTTAAGTAAGATTGCCAAGCAGAGGAGGGTGATAGTGGTGGTAAAAAGATGTGATGATGGGGAATGAAGAGGAAATATGGTGGTGAGATTGGAGAGTGATGGGCGAGTGTAAGATGACATGTCATGCTTAAGAGAATCTCTTAAGTAAGATCGTCATACTGCTGGAGAAGTTTCGTAGGGTCACCCAACCGGCAGGGATGATATGCAAAGAGAAAGACAAAATGATATTGGGAATAGGGGTGGAATGGTAGGGTGAAGAAGATGATCACGATGAGAGGTGGGAGAAATAAGATGGGTGAAATATGATGGGATGGGGGAAGGCCACAAGATAGATCAACCTTAAGTAGAAGTCTTAAGTAAGATTGCCATGCGGCTGGGATGGTTAAGTAAGATCGCCAAGCTGAGGAAGAAGGATGATGTTAGAGTTGGTGGGAATAGGGTATGACAAAATGGACTGAAGGGGAACCCTCAAGTGAATTTGCCATACTACGAGAGCGTGTAAGTAGGATGACCTAGGCATAAGGTGGATTTGGGGAAGGATGAGAAAAGAGTGAGTGAGGTATGCCGAAGTGGTATATGATATGAGATGAGGTGATAATAGGACACAAAGGAGTATAACATGAATGGATGAAGGAATATATGTAGTGGAGGGTGGAGAGTGTGAGGGGAATCCTTAATTGGGATGCCCACGTGGTGAGAGTAATGATGCAGGAATGGGAAGTAGAAGAGGTGGAGTTGGAAGATGTGTTTGGTGGTGATGGTTATTTGATGAGAGGGCATGTGGTGAAGAAGCTTCTACAGCGGGAAAATCTTAGGGAGAGGGTAAATTTAAGCTAATCACTCCCTCAGGCTATAAATACAACCTTACCCCTCCCCTCTAAACACACGGAGAATAAGCTTTCATGCCATATCTAAGTTCTTGCATCCTTTGAGCAAAGAACATCCTTTTGCCTAGTCCTAATGCCAAAATAGTCTCATAATCCTTTTTCCCATCCAGTGCAAAGTAAGAGGATCGTTGTTACAGGAAGGTCTTGCTCCGTCTTGAAGAAAAGCACCTACATATCACAAAATCAGGGCTCAATCCAAGTTTCCTAGCCCATTCTAAGGTTTGCTACGGAACGCGAAGGAGGAGGTACGATTATTGGTATTTTACTTCCTTGTTAGTAGTGTATTTTTCATAGCTTACATTCTGGCACGCCCGGTGGGACTTGAACCTGGGTATTCTACCCGTTCTCCATCTCCTCTTTGCCCTCTTCACTATCTTTATTGTCTTCATCATACATCCTTTTTCTATTTTCCCATCATCCTAGTATCCTCATTTCATGCATCTCCATATCTTTTCCAATCGATGTCATTCATCCCCTCTTTCTTCTTTCAACATTCCTTCTACCATTTCCTTTCCACTTATTACCCCCTTTCTGTATTCCCTTCCTTCTCCATCATTTTCTTTGTTATCCTCTTCTCTCTCCCACCCCTCGTCTTATTTTACTTCCCCTATATCATCTTCTTCCCCTTTTTCCATCACGTTTCCTCCTTACATCCCCATCGATAACCTGGTTGTTCAGCGTTGTCCTGTCTTTTTTATCATCCCACTCTCCACATGCATCTCCATACGGTCTGTTCCATATTCTTTGTCTTGGTCTTCCTCGCAATGACGTGATTCCTTCAATCTTCTCCTTGTATTCATTCTATCTTCCTTTCCTCTCCCCTAATTTTCACGTTTCTTCTTACCACTTCCCCTTTTCTCTACCACCCCTACCTTTTTGTTCATTCTGTATATGTTTCTCTTCCTTTCTCTCCTCTTTTTCACACTTTCCTCGCCCCTCATAGTTTCTTTTTTTCTCCATTCTACTTCTTCTTTTGTCCTCTTTCCATTTCCCTCCATTTCACCCCCTACTCCCACCTCGTTTTCTCCTTCTTATTTATCCTTTCCCATTTCCTACTTTTCTTCACTCTCTCATTTATTTCACTGCCACGTATCCCTCTTTACTATCTCTGTTGCTTCCTTCATTTTGCACATCTCTCTATTTCATCCCTTCACCCTCTACTCTGTCATTTTCCTCTTTTTTCCTTGTTTGTCCTTCATCATTCCCTTCTTCCCCTATCATCCCTCTCTCTTATTTCTACCTCTTTCATTCCTTTTTTTTCCCCTCCCCTATCTCCCTTACTCTTCTCATAATCAACCCCCAACCCTATCCATTCCCTTTTCTCTTTCCCACACCCCCTCACACCTAGCATTCAAGGTCGATTGAATCCTTTCTCCATTTGCGTCGTGCGGTCATTCCAGTCTCTTCCACTCCATTATCGTCATCTTCTCCACCAAATCCATTTCCCTTCTTTTCGAGAGTTCTGTCGTATATTTCATTCTCGTCAATCCTCTCGAGGGGGCATCACCACATCTATCCATAATCACATCTTCTCATGACATCCGTCACTCACCACTTTCTATTCTCCCCAACAAACATTCACTCTACCTTTTAAAAAGTAGATTGAATTCTTCCCCCATACCGTCTACTTTCTTTGAAAGGACACTACTTTCATAGTACCCTTCCAAAGAGGGGCAAATGTAGACACCCCAATTTCACATCTATCCTAAATCAATTAATTTCCCTTCCTCATTTCCCACAAAAATACACTTCGAATTAATCAAATATAATTTGATTAATTATCCATTTCCAAATCTAAAAAATAATCTAATCCTCACAACATGTCATTATTCTCCATGTTTTTCCACTATTGAATTAAAAATTCAAAATCAAATCCTCACCCACCATTCGTGGTCCCCACTCACCTAAAATCCTCCACTTATGAATTAAAAATATAATTCAAATCCTCACCCATTCTTCGTGGCCCCCACTCACCTAATATTGCCCACATTTTCAAACCATCCACCTAATCTTGCCCACATTTTCAAACCATCCACCTAATCTTGTCCACATTTTCAAACCACCCACTTAATCTTGCCCACATTTTCAAACCATGATTACTTAAATTAATCTAAGCTAATCACTCCCTCAGGCTATAAATACAACCTTACCCCTCCCCTCTAAACACACGGAGAATAAGCTTTCATGCCATATCTAAGTTCTTGCATCCTTTGAGCAAAGAACATCCTTTTGCCTAGTCCTAATGCCAAAATAGTCTCATAATCCTTTTTCCCATCCAGTGCAAAGTAAGAGGATCGTTGTTGCAGGAAGGTCTTGCTCCGTCTTGAAGAAAAGTACCTACATATCACAAAATCAGGGCTCAATCCAAGTTTCCTAGCCCATTCTGAGGTTTGCTACGGAACGCGAAGGAGGAGGTATGATTATTGATATTTTATTTCCTTATTAGTAGTGTATTTTTCATAGCTTACAGACCCTTCTCTTATTACTGATATGGTTAGGGGAGAAGAAGAAATGGAGCATCCTCATTGCCATATAGCTGATATATTAAACCCAAGACACGCCTCTACTTCTGGATGATAGAATAATGAGGAGATACCATTTGAAAAAAATGGAAACTATGGTCTTCCTCCCAATATAACTCATTACGAGGACCATAAAGAACATACTCATCATGAGCCACCTCTTGCTAATAAAATTCGTAAAGAGATACCTACTAAAGAGATAAACCTAGAGATGAGAAAGTGCAAGCCCTCACTCACCAATTGGCCAACTTGGCATCCAATATAAATAAGGAATAACCAAAACCTGTAAAACAAGATATCCCAAAGGCTAAACCTAAGGATTTGTATCATGAAAATCAGGAAAATACTCCTCATCCCGAAGCACGTAGAGGCACTTATGAATATTTTGTTATAGATAATAGAGGTGGGAATACACCTAGGTTTAATCCCTCATATATACATATGACACCACCCATGCAAGATCCTATTTTTAATCAAGAGTGGTCAATTATGAAGAGCACCCTTCAAGCATTACAAGATGGCCAAACTGGTAACAATAATAATAAATACTAGTTCGATGAGTCATGTCCTTACCCATTTGACAAATCCATGCTAAAGGTACATTTCCTAACATGCTTTGATTTTCCAAAAATTAACAAGTATAAGGTAAAAAGTGACCCTCATGACCATATAAAATATTTTTATATGGCATGCCAAGAGTTCGCATACAGCGATGATTATCTTTTACATTTATTTCCACGGAGTTTAGGAGCAACGGGGCTAGAGTGGTTTATACATATCCCTAAGGGATCCATATCAACATGGCCAGAGCTAGAAAAATGTTTTGTACGACACTTCTCTTTCAATATAGAAAGTGATGTCACCATGTTATATCTTTGCAATGCCAAACAACGAAACAAAAAAAACTTTGTTGTGTCCCTATAACAGTGGAGAGGATTAGCTATCTTTTTTCCTTGTTCCATACCCAAAAAATAGCTTATAGTAATATTCATTCCCAACCTCCATCCTGACATAAAATTCCACTTGCAAATGCATTGTGGCAACACATTCAAAGAGGTAATCGAAAAAGGGTCGAAAACTAAAAAAGCATTGTTAAATAGAGGGACCTTAAAGCCATTTTCAAGATATAATAACGATTCCAAGACCAAAAAAAATCCAAAGTTTATTACTAATAAAAAAAACATTTTTAATGATGGGATAGTTGACGATGAAAGATTACAAGCCATTCAAACTTGCGTACCTTTGAATCTTACAAAGGGAGCTCCACCTATGGAGTATAATGTTGTACGTTCACACCTTTTTCTGACTCAATATCGTCAATCCTAAAGTAGTTAGAGGCTATTAATAAGGTTCAGTAACCTGAAGAAAAACCATATGGGGACGATGCACCTAAACCATCATGGTTTAGGGAGAATGAATTTTTTGGATTTCATCATGTGAAGGGTTACAAAACTGATAAGTGATTATGGTTAAAGCATTACATTCATAACCTAATTGACAATGGTGATATAGAAATAGGTGTTACTACCCTACCAAATCCCTAAATGAAGAACTAGGGATGTTTAAAGAACCTTTCCCCAAGAATACTAATAAAGGAAATCAAAGGTTGGATCATGGAAAATCATCCCAAATTAAGAATACCAATTACATATCAAATATAAACCATTTCAATGCTTTAATAAGTTGTGTATACTCACCTGTTGAACATGTCAACACGATTAAGATTACAACAAGAGAGTGTTTCGTAGTAACATGATGAGCTCATATTTTTATCTTAGAACCTCCCTCTCCTATTCAAGAGATTCATTATGATGTCTTAGATCAATTAGAAAAAATGACGGCTAAGATTTCAATTTTAGACCTTCTAAAGATTTCTAATGTTCATAAGGACATCTTATATAAAACCTTACAGGGCACAGGAGTGTCTGTCAACATTAACCCAACACACTTACAAGCTATGGTAGCGTAAATAACCCCCTCATTACAAATAATGTTTAGCCCCACATAAGGCTTAGGAGAAAATACTTCTCACAACCTTCCCTTACACATTAAAGTAATAATCAAACGTAAGAAGCTAAAATGAGTGCTTTTGGATGACAGATTGGGTCTTAGTATTTGGACTCTTAAACTAGTGCATAAGTTGGGATGCACCGAAGTGGATTTGGAGACAAATTTCATCACCATCAAGTTGTATGACAACGAAGAATGATAATCAGCTGGTATGATAAATTTTTCACTGGAAGTAGGTACTATAAATCAAGATACAAAGTTCCACATATTAGAATTGGAGCTACCTTACAACATCTTGCTCATCCATCCATAGATTCATACCATGTAAGTCGTACCTTCTACCTACCATTGATGTTTAAAGTTACATTATGAAGGACATAATCTCACCATTCAGGGAGATCCCTTTCCTTTTGTTCATTGCAGAATATTATCAGGTTTCTTCCACACTATCTATGAGTGTCCTTCTATAGAGATGATTATTCCTATCCAATCTGAGGCCCCCACTTCATGGATAGATCCATAAACCTTTTATCTCAAATACAATGGTGCTTCCACCTTGGAAACTCCTTTTGCTAGGTGGGAGATGAAATTTATACCAAGTTGTTACTGCGAATATAATTTGCAATAGGATTTTATGGTTCAAAATGACCCCCTATCAGCCCAATCACATGGTAGAATGTGCTAAAAAATTCATATATCCAAGGAGAATTTCCATTTCAATAATTTCATTCTAGGTGGATTGCTAGAAGATGAAAGGATAATTCCTAATAATTTTCTTCACTCTCAAGATAATGAAACAATGTTATGATACAAATCATCTAGGTATATTATTCCTAACCGCATAATGCTTATTATGAGGTACAAAGGACATGGTTTTGGCAGTCAAGAACATGGTATATTGGAAGCTATTCCAATACCTCATTGCATAATGGTTAAATCAGGTCTAGACACCCATTTATATGAGATTCACCATTTAGATGATGAATGCGCTTATTTTGAGAGTAAGGATAGTTTATCCGGAGAGGAAAGCAAAAAATATTCTTGGTTTAGTCTTTACGAAGACCTCTTCTGTGAAAATCTATTTGAAAAACTAGCTATCCTAACCATAACACCCACTGTATCCCCTATAACCCAGTCACTAAGTATCATTTACACCTCACTTTTGAATTGGGACCAACAACAACATGTAAAAGTGGACAAGTTTCAAAATAATGAGGATTTTGGTGAATTTATTATAATCAAAGACAATATCCCAAGAAATGATCACAAGACAGGATTCTCCATTCATCTTAACACATGTGCATACTTCAATAAATATTGTCCCAAGGATGACTTTCCTCTCCCTAACATCGACATGATTTTCGATTCGACTATTGGTTATGAGATGTTATCTCTCATGAATGACTTCTCAAGACATAACCAAATAAAGATCATAGAGGAATATCAGAATAAGACATCATTTACTACCCCATGGGGGACATTTAGCTACTAATTCATGCCCTTTGGCCCCAAGAACGCATGTGTGACATATCAACAAGAAATGACGGTGATCTTTCACAATATGATAAGTAATATCATGGAGGATTATGTAGATGATATATTGGAAAAATATAGGACTCATGAAGAGCACCCAGAAATTCTTGTGACACATCTTTCAGTGTTTAAGATACTAAAAGGTCCATTTAAACTTGAAGAAGTGTGTCTTCAGTGTATTATCTAGGAAATTTATGGGATTTGTTGTATCTAGGAGAGGAATAAAAGTAGATACAAAAAAAAATTCTGTTATAAAAAAATGCCTCCTCCTAATAAAATCAGACAACTACGGATCTTACAAGGAAAGATACAAGCCATTAGGTAGTTTATCTCTCAATTAGAAGACAAGTGTCATACTTTTACGTATCTACTTAAAAAGGATGTAAGTTTTCACTGGGGGACCAGAACAACAACAATAATTTTCCTTGCTCAAATTTTATCAAGCTAAACCCCCTATTCTAATGACACCCATGGTAGGAGAACCCTTGTTACTATATATCTCTATGATGCAATTTAAAATTGGGGCATTGTTATCCCAGTATGATAAAAATAAAAGATAAAAAGTTGTATAATATTTGAGAAGAACACTGATAACATAGGAGGTCAACTATCCGCAAATAGAGAATGCTTTCTTGGCCGTAGTTTTCACTTTCTAGAAGCTCAGTCAATATTTAATCGATCATAATGTCAATCTTATTTCCAAATTGGATCCGTTAAAATACTTGTTGTCAAATCCCACACTCATAGGAAATATGGCCAACTAGATCATCTTACTTAGCGAGTTTGACATTGAGTATGTGCATCAAAAAATCATTAAAGAACAAGTTCTAGTAGATCAAATAGTAGAAGCTCTACTACTGGGTACAGAGTCTTTGAATATAGATCTCTTAGACTCATATATGATGTACTTATAAGAATAAGTAATATGTAAAATATACTTTGATGGCTCCTTTATCTATTATGGGTCAGGCGCTATATTTTTGTTGATCACTCCTACAAGAGATTTGATTCCACGAGCCTTCAGACTGGGATTCTAATGCAAAAATAACATAGCAGAGTATGAGGCCCTTATTGCAGTAATAAAGCTAGCTATCAAATGGTATATTAGACAACTTAATTGTATTACCAATTCAATGCTTATTATCAAATAGGTGATAGATGAATAAAAATTTAAGAATGAAAATCTACTTCCATATAAAAGAATGGTAAATTATTTGAAAGAGCATTTTGAACAAATAACATTCGAGAAGATTCCACGAGCACAAAATAGGGCACCAGATGTTATGGATACGGTAAGGTCCATGATGAGTATTCCTCCAGGGAACAATGATATGCCATACTTAGTTTAACATCTAAGAAAACCAACATACGATGTACCACATTCATGTTTAGTGAGTGAAGTTGTTGGTCCCTTTTCCTTGTGGTATTTTGAAATCTTAAATTACCTCCACAAGGGAAATTTCCCCATGAACATTTCTCGTACTAAAAAATTTACAATCATTTAGTGTATATCCCACCATACCCTACTTGGGGGCACCCTCTTCCATCAAGGTTACGACAAGAATCTATTGCGCTGTCTAAATTCAGATGAGTCCATCCAAGTGATTAAAGAGTTGCGAGAACAAATATGTGAAGCTCATACTAATGGGAACATTCTAGTTAAGAAAATACTGAGGGTAGGATACTTTTAGCTTACCATGGAGAATGAATGTTGTAATTATGTAAATAAATGTTGAGATTATCAGAAGTATGGAAATTTGATATATGCGCCGATGTAATCCCTGCAACCAATCACAACACCCTGATTGTTCTCAAAGGGGGGTCTCGATCTAATAGGGAAAATTAACCTCGTCTCCTCGGATGACCACAAATTCAATATAATTGCAACTTAATACTTCACGAACTAGGTAGAGGCTATTCCTCTTACCTATGTTGAAGGTGGCCAAATTTCAAAGTTTATAATGAACCATATCATATGTTGATATGGTATCCCCTATGTTATTATCACTGATAATGGTATGCCATTCAAGAATAAAACTATGAAAAAAATCTATAAAAATTTGACAATGATGGTATATCGGACCCCAGGACCAAAAAACAAACCCTTCATGAGCATTCTAGGTCATTTGTTTTGGGTAATTTTTTGTGTTTGGAAGCATTTATGTTGTTCTGAAAGGTTACGGGATCTTCGGGGATTGTTATTTCTTTCCCATGTCTTGGAGATTGAAATTGGTCTCTGAGTGGGAAAACCAACTCCAGTGGGCCCACAAGATAAAAGGATCAAAATTGATACATTGTGTTTATTAGGCCTTTTGTATCTTTTCTACTCTCTGATTTGAGGAGAAGCCCAAGATTATTAAAATTGAGCTCGAGTTGAGTTAAAAAAATGTTAGGAGAGTAAAGATAAGAGATTTGGATCACCAGTGTGATTAAACAAGTAGCTTGGGAAATTCATGTGTATTGAGAAGATAGCTCGGTAGCATTCACCCAAGCTTATCGAGTTCTCACAGTCCTGCATGGTGTAGCTCAGAAGCATGAAATTACATCGTGAGGTCGAATACCTCAGAATGGAGACCCGAGTCCTAAGGAAAAATATCTGAATCAATTTGCAAGCTCAAAGAGAGTTTGAGTCAAGATTAAAAGAATGTGTGAAGTAAAAAAAGAGCTATTTGGCATTAGAACCTCATGTGATTAAAAATCAACAAGTATCTTGGGAAAATGGATTGGAAGCATGGCTTGACAGGATTCACCCAATTTACAAGGATCACAACAAGCCTTCATGTGACAAGCGTGGATAGACAAATAATTAGGTTCAAAATGTTGAAGTGAGTCTTGGAAAATAGCTTGAGTGAAGCAGTGAGTTTGAAGGGGAAAAAGTTTCACCGATCCCGTGTGATGAAAAATGGTGCTGAGGTGGTATTAGTTGGTCGAGCACATTCAAAACAGCAAGCCTAAGGAAACGATGGAAGCTCACAAGGAGCTTGTGAATGTCAAAGGATTGAGCCCTGACGAATGGCTCGAATATGGTTAAGTGAGCCAAGTGGGGAAAAGATAGGTTGATTTCTCTTGTGAATTGAGCTGTAATGGAGTTTATAGAGGATGGCTTGCTCAGTTAGGTAGATCTCTCAGAGGTAATAGTTAAGAGTTCTATAAGCCATGAATGATTCTAATGCCAATTAAATGGAGGAAGATTAAGAGCTTCGAATAGGTTTAATGGAGTTCACAGGACTGAGTGGTTGATGGGGAAAACCGAGACAAATAATCTCATTTTGGAGGATGAGTGGATGGTTTTAGAGGTCCTCACTTTGATCAAAATCAGGTTGATAGAGCTCATCATGGTAAGGAGCTAAACTTATGTAAAGGAGTGACTCAGGGAACGAGTGCTCTAAGTGGGAGAAAGAGAGGAGTTAGTGACAATGAAGGTCATGAGTCATATGGAGAAGCTTGGGATTCATGAAGATTTGAGGCCGAGTTGAGCTCAAGGTTTGGATCATCAAGCTTTCAGAGATTATTTTTCAGACAATTCTGTTTTGAAATTTTAGAGATTTTGGGATAAAAAACATTTAACGATTCAAATATTTCCAAATCACGAAACTCCGAAACTCTAAAATTTAGAGTTTCAGGTTTTCAGGATTCAAAGGTTACAGAATGGTTGTGAGCTTGAAGTTGGAAGAGGTGACATGGTGGTAGTGGTTTCATAAAACTCTGAAGTTAGTCAAAGTGAGTCATCAGGAGTCCACAGTTGATTACCCACAAAACACGGTAGGCGAGTCACTCAAGAGGGATTATAGTCAGGTCAATCCAAGTTGCATTGGTGAAACTCAATGCAAACCACGGAAGGATAACTCAGAGCTCGATTCAGAATTTAGGTTGAGCTCATTCAATGAGCTATGGAGACTTATGTCTTTAGAGTGTCGGTCATAGTAATGAACTTGTCATATGTGGTTGAGGTCAAACCACAGGGTAGGGAGGAAGAAGACTTAGGCAATTCATGTACAAAATGAAAATGGATCACTGTGACTGGAGTGGAGATGCCATAGAAAAAGTGACACAACTGAAGATTGAGGGAGTCAATGGCATGGTGGAGCTTGGTAACTCTCAGTAAGATGATGAAGCTCAACAGCTAGAAGTTACTCGAAATGAGCTGCATTGGGAACACTGCTTAGTCAATGGAGATCTCGCTGGAGTCAAGCTTGATGGGTAAGCTCGGCTACATTATACTTGGGTCGATGAATCAATTAGTGAAGTAAGAATGAATCGATCGAGTCATGTGATGGAGATCATGCCAAGACGGTGGAGGGAGCTCATCTCTTCAAATGAAATTGAAGGTGAGGTTCTCTGAGAACTAAGTGAGCCAGTGGCGAGCTTAAGTCGACACATATGGTTCTTGATGTGGCAATGAGTGGGTCACTAGTAATGGATCTCAATGTCAATGAAGTGAGCTCAGTCATTGCAATAGAATGAGAGCTAATAGATGAATATGAAATAGAGCGATGCTCAAGAGAACTGATGGTGAGGCTTGTAATCAAAGAAGGAAGTTAGAAGGATGAATATTGTAAAGGGTGCTTGAGTCAGGTAGTAGGCCATGAAAGGGAACTCATGCATGGATAGCTCACGAGTTAAAATTGTCAGATTTGAAAAATTTAGTGAGCTTAGTACAGAAGCTTACTCGAGATAGAGTTCGTTGGGAATGATCACACGGAAGAGCTCAATTGCATTTGGTATCAATACAGAAGCCCACATATGATCTCATTAGATGGAGGAGGCCTTGATGCTCAGTTTGACACATTAGAACTAGGTAAATTATTTAGTCACCTCGAGTTCAATGAGTGAATTCATCATAGGGTCTCAGCTCAACAAGTCTCAATGCGAAAAGGAACTCAGACTGATGGTTTCTCAATCAGAGTTGATGGAGCTTGGGTGAGTGGTGAGTTAGGATTGTTACAAGGATAGAGCTCTTGGTTAAAAGACTTTGAGAAAGCTCGGGATATGATCAGCTCGGTGACAGAGGTGATTTCACTTGTGGCATGAGGAAGGTAGCTCGTGCGAGCAATGAACTCGGAGGATGAACTCGGTAATGCGATGAATGATGGATCTCGACCCAACTCAGTGAGTTGGCTTGGTGAGCCAACCACTGAGTTGGGATTATTTTAAGTCTATTTTGGACCCCTCCCTCCTCAGTCATGAACCAGTCAACAAGGGGGCCCACCATTGTTTTTCAATTAATTTAATATTTTTATTTAAATATTTTAATAATATATTTATTATTATTATTTAAATATTTAAATATTATTTTAATTAATTGAGAAGACTATGTCAATAAGCATTAATGATGCATGATGGAATCTTTTCAAGTGGTTCAACCGAATGTAATAAATGATACATCATGTACCTTCAATTTAGGAAAAGGAATTTATGACTCCTCTCCTCTCTCTCAAATTCTTCTATAAATGTAAGTTAGAGGCTCATTCCAAGGGTTCCAATAGGTCATACAAGTTGGACAAGTTAGACAATTTCCAAGCTTCCCCTCTCTTCACAAGCTGAAAGGCTATGAATTTGTAGGCTTTCAAGACTTTCTTCTCAAATTGTAATGGCAGCCTATGCCTTTTCCTTGATGTAATGATGCACTGTGCAAGTGCTTGAAGTAATGAGAATTGTGTTTCGTGATCATTTATATGTCCTTTCATGATTTTTTTACTTGTATTTGCCTCTCTCATGTTTTTAGGTGAATTGTGCAACCAGGGTTTCCATTGCAAGTTTTGGAGTTATTGTGCTTATCAAGTGGAATATTGCATGCATTTGAGTTGTGGTGCTTACTCACCCTTCTCAAGTTCATCCTTCTTCACTAGGAGATTGGAAGTTCTGATAATTTTGACAAGGAATTATGCCCCTGGTTTGTGGTATTTTCTCTCTTTCCAAATTGCAACAGGTGAAGGTGGCTAACGATGAAGCATCCTACCCACATTAACCCTTCTAGCAAACACCCTTTATTTGGTGCATCACCATCTTCTAGTGTAGGTTTTATTTCCTTACAAATCTCTTTCCCTAAGTCCCTTGAAATGTTAGCATAGGTCTAGTTAGCCATTTTTATTACATTAGGAGTAGTGTAGTGCTTAGTTTAGGAAGAGGAAGTCAGCCTTCTCCGAAGGTTCACCTTGATCCCAAGTCCCATAGCTTGAAGAGGTGATCCCATGTGTCCCAATCACACTGAATGTTGTGATTCATTTTCAAGCCATTCAGGGGGTGTGAGTGATTTGGTGACAACATAGTTTTTGGCATTTTGGCATGCCCGGTGGGACACATAGAGGCACATAGTTTTCATAGGTGTGTGTATTGTGTTCATTTCATTTAATTAAGTTATTGTGCTCTTAGTGAAATTTCAGCCTTAGGAGGTATACCCAAGCACAACTGGTGACTCCATTGGTCTAAGTACCCTACTCTCTATGTTGCAGACTTTCATTTTACCCATTTTCCATCTAGTTTTCTTCCATATCTTTCCATTTTTCTCCCATTCATGAAGTTTTGCAATCATGGCTTCATTTCCACAGTGGGATTCCCACTTCCAAGCAAGCAACACTTTCCATCTTCAAGCTATTTTAACCCACCTCCAGCTTCATTTTATAATGAGAATCAATAGTATGCATATCCCTCTGAGAAAATTCATGATCAGTTTGGTTTTTTCACCTAACTATGAAACTTTTCAAGGGAAGGAACATGCATATGATGGAGGCTATCCTACAGATGAATATGTAAAGTTATAGCTTAAAATATAGAAACTGGAGGCAGGCATGGTACAATCCAAAGCCACAACTCAAATGAGAACATTCAAGAATGGTTTCAAGGAATCTTGTTCCATGGGTTGGCCCTATGCCAAGTTTTACAACTTACAGGAAAAGATTGATTTTATGACTGAAATGTTGCCTCAACTTGAGGGTTGGATCGAAGAAATAGAGGCCTATGAGTTTAATGCAATGCAATCTTGTCAATGGGTTGATTCTACACCACCACCTCGGAGTTCTCTTTTCATTTCTAGTCAATTGTCATTTCAGTCCAAACCTCAAATTTCAAGTTTTTCACCATATGTACATGCTAAGAATTCCTTTCCTTCACTTCCTATTCCTCCATTCCATCATGAATCTTCCATGCCTCATCCTTCTAAAGTTCCCTCTTTTCTACAAGGGCCATCAAGACAAGAGAATGAATCTCTTCCTCAAATAGTGAGGGGATCAGTTAAATCCCTGACCCACCCCTCCTCTTATAGTCCCAAATCCATTTTGGGAGGACCATTGTCAAGAAATGAGAAAAAGGGAGGAGTATATGGTCGAAGAGAATAGAAAAAGAGACATGTAGATAATCTAAGAAATGGGCTACAAAACTTAACATCAAGAAAAATTCATTCCTGACTAAACCTTCTACAGAAGTTGAGGCTCAAGAACAAGCAAAACAAACTAGTTTTGTGCTAAAAACAAATCTAGAGTTGAACGAGGAGGACCAACAGTCTACTTGTTCATAATGTAGTATTCATATTGGCTCAATTCCATCAGAGGAGTTTGAATCACCAAAGGTGGAAAATCAGTAATAGAAGAGCATGTGCAAGCTGAAGAAGAAAGATTTCAAGTGTATAATTTGATTCTAATGAATGCAATGATCTAAATTTCCATGCATGTCAAGAACTTAGCATCACTTCTGGAAGGTGGTAACATCTTTCCAAGATCATCATTAGATGTTATAATCAGCCATAAAAGGCTTCATGAGATGAAGAAGGATTCAAAGATCGAGAATGTTGATGAGACCATGCAGAGGATTTCTAAACCTTTTCCCTCTCTATCCTTCTCAAAAATGTGATTTTTTAGATGAATTTGATATTTCTAATTTCATGTTTGAGAATGAAGAATATCAAGGTGAAGGAGGTTCCAGTTCAGAGGATACTCAGATTGAGGAGGATATTTTGATATAGTCAGAGAATGAAGAAGAATATTATCTATCAGATTTGGAAGAATGTTTTGATGGACAGGAGCCTATGGAACTTGACAATCTTGTTATTCCATCACTTATTTTTCCACCAAGAAAGTGTCAAGTGTTGTGGAGGTACATGCTCAAGAACAACTCATTACTCATAACTGTTCTTTGGAATTAGAATTGGAGGAATTGAATCTTCCATATCCATCATCACACGTAAAGGAGGAACACATAGGAGAAGCTAGGACTGATCTAGAAGCATTGAATGAAGATTATGTCATGGAGAGGTTTCTATTTTTAGTTACGGAACCTGTTCTGGTAAAAAGTCTATGATGGAGGAAAGTATTCTTGAATATTTTGTTTCCCCTAACAATCCTCAAAAGTTGACAAATAGGAGGGTTTGACCTTTTAAATTCTATGTTAAATGAGGGAGATGTCACTGCAATATCATTCACATAGATAGAAGATAAGTTGTTTGTAGATGGGAAAAGAGGGAAATCAGGTCATGAATAACCATCCTTTTCAAGGATGTCTTCAGCAAGACTTCCTTGTTAAAATTGAAGTTCAGACAAGTCAGGAATATTCAATAGGTTAGACCATGTCCATGTACCTGGCTTTTGAAGCTAGAAGAGAAGCCAGAACCAGTCACATTCATTTCATAATGTGAGGATGAGTTTCAAAATTATGAGGATCAGTTGCATGCTTGTACAGGACAAATGTAGAGCAACTAAAAGAGGAATTATTTATATTTCTAGTTGATGTCTTAGTAGACCAAGTGGAGAATTGGGCTAGTTTCAGTTTTTCACTCTCATTTTTAGCCATGTTCATTATCACATCATCTTCATGGATTCCCATTGTAAGGATAGGAAGCTATTTTTCACAACCAGTTACAGGTTTTGTTTAGCTCACATGTGCTTCTAGTTAGTGTAGGGTAGTATAGGTTTAATCTTTAGCATAATAATTTCATTACACACCCTGCATGTTTCAATTGGGGCATGTATGGTTTTTCATTTTTCCAGTGTGTTTTGTTTTCCGTTGTCATTCTTGTGTTGTTATGCACACTGTGCATCATTGGAAGGTGTCAATGAGAAGGAAGGTTCAAGGTATTCCATAAGAGTTTCATGATCTTCTTCAGTCAAAATTTTGTAGCATTCCATAGTTTCAAAACATTCAACATATTCAGTATACTTCATGCTTAGCATTCTCAGGGAGATCCAAGATCAAAATGTTCAAGAAAATTCTGGGATGTATCACATAGGATCAAATTGCTTTTAGGATCCCAATATAGACTCCATGCCCAATGGATGGCTTAAGGCTACTGGAATCATGCTTAGCAGGAAAGCATCCCCAAGAGGTCCTAGAAATGTTGTCAATTTTTACCCTCTTAGAAAAAAATTGATAATGAGGGTATATCGAACCTCAGGAAAAAAAAACAAACCCTTCATGAGAATTTTGGGTCATTTTGGGTAATGTTTTGTGCTTGGAAGCATTTATGTTATTCCAAAAGGTTACAAGATCTTCTAGGATTGTTATTTCTTTCCCATGTCTTGGAGGTTCAAATTGGTCTCTGAGCGGGAAAACCAACTTCAGTGGGCCCACAGGCTAAAAGGATCAAAATTGATACATTGTGTTTATTAGGCCTTTTGTATCTTTTCTACTCTCTGGTTTGAGGAGAAGCCCAAGATTATTAAAATCTCGAGTTCAGTTAAAAAATGAGTAGAGTCAAAGAAGAGCTTGGCACTGGAAATCAAACCCATGTGTATTGAGAGGATAGTAATTTTGTTAAACTCATGGAGTTTCAAAGATGGCTGGTGTAGCATTCAACCAGTTTATAAGTATCACATGAGGTCAAGCCTTCATGTGACAAGCACAGGAACACTGACAATCAATTTGGTCAAAATGTTGAACTTACGAGTCTTGGAAAATAGCTCAAGTGAAGTGGTGAAGTTAAAAAAAGAGTTTTCCAAGCTCGTGTGATGAAAAATAGTGCTTGGGAAACTAGCATTAGCATCGATCAAGAACATTCACCCAATTTACAAGGATCACAACAAGCCTTCATGTGACAAGATGGAAGATAAACAAGGAGTCATGAATGTTGAAGGGATTGAGCCCTAGTGAATGGATCGAATATGAGTTCAGTCGATGAGCCAAGTGGGAAAAGATAGTTCAATTTCTTGTGTGAATTGAGCTCATAATGAAGTTTCAGATGATGGCTCACCAAGAAGATTGAGGTACATACAAAGTTTGAAAGACATGAATGACACAAGCCTGAATTAAACAAAGACTGGATGTCAAGGCTTGTGAGAATGTTTAGTATGGCTCAATATGACTGAGTGAGCTAGTCACGGAAAAATGATAAGAATGATCTCATCTTGGAATTGAGCTCATGAATGGATGATTTTTTAGAGGTTCTCGCTTTGATCAAACTTGGTTGTAGATAGATCTCATCAGAGGTAAGAGTTAAAATTTCTTTAAATAGCTCAAAAAAAGTCTAAGCTAAAGAAAGAGAGGAGCTCAGTCGACATTGCTCAGAGTTGTATGGAGTGATACAAGATAAGCTTATTGATGAGGCCCACTCAGAATCATAACTCAATCATGAGTCGATCACATATTAGGGTTGGGATCAAGATCAGAGCTCAGAAGCTCATGTAAGGAGCCAACTGAGCAAAGGATTGACTTGGAGGATCAAGTACTTGAACATGTGAGACATTAGACAATGAGAAAATGAAGGTCCTGGAGTCATTGTGGGACTAGAAGCTCAGGAATGAGGTAGGATGAGTTGAGTCAAGATTTTGGAGTTTTATTTTGGAGATTATTTTCAGATAATTTTGTTTCAGAATTTTGGATATTTTGGGATCAAAAACATTGAACGAGTCAAATATTTCCAAAGCCCAAAACTCTAAAACTCTGAAATTTGGAGTTTATGGTTTTTTAAGATTCGAAAGTATATGAATTTAGGATTTGTAGATTGTGTATTCGGAGTTCAGGGACAATGGTTTCTGAGGTCTGAGTTAGTCGGCAAGTCATGAGGAGTTCGAGTTGGTTGGAGGCTCATTATAAGGGGTTCCAACAAATAGGTTCTAACAGGTCATACAAGTTGGACAAGTTAGACACTCTCCAAGCTTCCCCTCTCTTCACAAGCTGAGAAGGTGTGATTTGTAGGCTTTCAATCCTTTCTTCTAAAATTGTAATGGCAGCTTATGCCTTTTCTCTAATGTAATGATGCACTATGCAAGTGCTTAAATTAACGAGAATTATGTTTGGTGATCAGATATATGTATTTTCATGATTTTTTTGCTTCTGTTTGCCTCTCTCATGTTTTCTAGTGAACTGTGCAGCTAGGTTTCCATTGTAGGTCCTTGGAGTTATGTGCGTATTGATTGGTGGAATATTGCATGCAGTTGAGTTGTGGTGCTTACTCACCCTTCTCAAGTTCATCCTTCTTAACTGGGAGATTGGTAGCTTGTTGTCTAATCAAGTTTGACGAAGGAACGTATGCCCTTGGTTTGTGGTATTTTGTACTCTTTCCAAATTGCAACAGGTGAAGGTGGCTAACGATGCAATCATCCTACCCACATTAACCCTTCTGGAGATCAAACACCCCTTTATTTGGTATATCACCATCCCTAGTGTAGTTTCATTTCTACAAATATCTTTCCCTAAAACTCATGAAATGTTAGCCTAGGATTAGATAGCCATTTTATTACACTAGGAGTAGTACAACACTTAGTTTAGGAAGAGGAATTCGGCCTTCTCTGGAGGTTCACCTTGAGCCCAAGTCCCACAGCTTGAGAGGTGATCCCATGTGTCCCAATCACATCGAGTTTTTGTGATTCATTTTCAGGCCATTTGGGGGGTGCAGTGATTTGGTGAAAACACTACCTTTAGATATCGAGATCTCCTCTTTGTGTATCAAGCTAAGTGATTACCTGAATGAAGAGGAAGACTATATAGTAGTGCGGTTGGAAGAGTTGGAGTTATTGGATGAGAAACAACTTAAATCTCTCAATCACATCAAAGTGTATCATGATCGAGTGTGGTGAAGTTATAATAAAAGAGTAATACCTCGTCAATTTGAGGTAGGAGATTTGGTGTTAAAATAAAATCAGAAAGACACCAATAAGGATCCAAAAAAAAAGGGAAATTTGAACCCAATTGGTTAGGGCCATATGTGGTAGTTTCCAAATTTGGTTCAGGTACCTATAAACTATCGTATTCAAATGGAGAATATATTTGGGAACCCATAAACATAATACATCTTAATGGGTTCTATGCTTAGACGCGAGGTCTCTAAAATAACAAGAAAAGTAAAATATATATAAAAACATAAAGAGAAAAATATAAATAAATAGGTGTGTCCAATAGTGAAAACCATGAAAAGGTGGCACGTTGGACAAGTCCTTTGGTGAAAACTGATTTCTAGCATCAAGGGAGGGTCTGTTGTTCACAAGTAATTCAGGTCTAGGAGTATGCAAGCTTTGTCCTGAGTTAGTCTCTACCTTCATCCGAGTCCCTTGTGATCCTATACTTCTTTTCCTTGATTTGGAGGATACAACCTTTTGAATGTGGAAATTTTAACTTTGATCAAACCCATCTCATGTTAGGGGAAACTCCATAGTGTCACTTCAATCATATACCATGTGGCGTTCTACCCTTGTACATCCCATCTAACATTGGGGGCATCTACGTTTCTTCATTTCCTTGCACATTCACTTCAGAAAATTATTGAGAAAACATAAAAAAACATACGTATAACTTTTGAAAACCCCAAAATATACAAATATGTCCTTTGGAAAAATCAAAATAATAGAAAATTGTCTTAAGATAATCCCAAACATAGGGAAAAAAATTTCAAACCTGTCCTACAAAAACAAGTTCAATAGTGTGCTTACTTTAGGTGGATAATTTTTATGGTTTTTATTTCATTACATTTTCATACCGTATGCTCTAAATTGGATTCATATTCTTAAATTATATTGAATGTTATTATAATCTATTAGGCATTGCATTGAGTTCATTTTATCTTGCATACTTATATATAATTGTTCCACTTTGATTAGATTAGATTTGATTAAGTTGTGTTTGTTTATACAATATAATGTCACATCATTGTATCATATACCATCACATCTATACATCATATATCAATAAAATGCTATGTAAACATCATGGATGTATGTTATAGCTAATCATCAAATACCATATCATCAATGGGGCAAGAAGGGTTGCGCATAATCACAAATCTATCCCCCCACACCAACATCATAAATAAAAACATGTTTTACTTGAAGCATCTCATCAAAATAAAATATGATATCATATAAGGCTATCTCATACATATAACAACATGTGATAGAAAACGTAAACATATATATTAAACATGGTACATCAATAATCCATATATCATCATACATCATCAAAAATATAAATGTCCATGTAGAAAACATTGTGTCCCAAAAGTACATTTGATACAATGATCCATCATGGGCATCTATACCAAAAAATGTGTTCCTTCATCATGAGACATAGTAAAAAATAATACATATAGTGCATCTATGAAAAAATGTGTTCCTGTAGAATCTAAAATGAGACAAGGTTCTAGCTATCTGACTATACTCAGGAACTCTCTGGTCAGCCAGTATGGCCGTGTAACACTGCATCCTATAATAGTTTGCATTTCCTGCTACAGTGGCACTATGTCAAATCATCTATTGTAAACCTGAAGCAGTGTCGACCTACTGTAGTGCATCATGCTCTACTCTCACATAGGCTAATTGTATCCGCAGCTGGTGTCACTCTGTAATAGCCTAGTCCCTCTCTAACTAAAGTTGTAACCCATCTATTGTCACTTGGTCCCAATTTTTCATAGTTTGTATCCTCTCTACTCTAGCCCGGTCTCACTCAATAATGAGATGATCTCTCTCAGGGATCACCTAGTCTCTCTCAGTTATGGACTGGAGTTGTAAGGACACTACTTGTTATAGCGGCTACTACAAGGAATTCCCCTATCCACCAAGTGGTATGTCCTCCTCATCCTCATAAATATCCAAAATATCCACATCCACCTGTTGCTCACCTAAATGCTCACCAAGTGGTATGACCTCCTCCATAGGCTACTCTCCACCCCTGTCATCTCCTCCATCTCTCGGTGGACTAGCATGGGGGGTGATGGAGGTACCTACAAAGGTTCCTATAATGGAGCCTGTTGGGGCATCTGTGGTGCCAATACCTGGGGCCAAAATACTATTTATGACCACATTAATACCTCTTGCTATAATAAAAAATTCTACTAAATGAGCACATGTTGTACTGGAACCTTTTGTCATCCTCCCTGTGGATCTACCTAATCTTGTGCCTGTGCCTTGGGAGTTGGGCCCTAAAATCCATGTTCCACTGTATCAAATACCTCATGTGGAATGGTCATCCATTGAGGAAACACTTTAGCATACCAACCTGTATAGTCTTGTGTAGTACCAGGATCCTGTACATGATGTACCCATGGCTGTAGAGCCACCTGAAAGAAGTTGGTGTGAGATTGAAAAAACATGATCTGAGGCCCAATATGAAATACCTCTCTGTATTTGTGAGAATACCATATCTCGGCCCCAAGAATCCCCTAAGTAATTTAAAACTAGCATTGAACCCGGTCTTCTCTATACCACTCCATAATTTGGATTATTCTCCCAAGGAGAAAGTGATCAGACATCGTTGTGCAAAGCTCAACTACATTCTCAGACCACTAGTATAACCTATACTAGCACCATGTAATCATATGAGGTTGTAGCTCGTTGAAATCATGTCTATAATAATCATCATCATTTGCGTGACCATGTACATCCTCCCAATAGGAACTCATTAACATAAGGCTCTCTAATGGCTCAAGCTCTCAGGGCACCCGTAGGATGTCTGATTGGAATATAGTCATAGGCTCCATAACTACAACAAGGATGTAGGACCCACGGACTTCTTTTTATGGTAGGATATTAGGTGAAGATCCATGCGTATAAGTGAGTCTAATATACATTGACCCCAGCAATAAACCTCTCCCTGGAGAATGTCGTGAATCACTCTAATAAGGCCAAGAGGGAACTGATTACCAGTATTTTCAAGCAGCAGTATGCCACTGAAAAGAGATAACAAGAACACGGGGACTTGGCCTAGGCACTGATCATCCATGCACCTCCTAATAAACACTAGCACACCACTGCATGTGTATATCTATCACTCCAAATGTCATGGTTGTGTATCACTCGATCCGGTCCTAGCGACCATCGTAAGTGATCAAACAACCCTAAATAGGAACTCGTAAGATCCACCCCACTTCTTCTAAAGTAATACTCATATCGCTAGTAGGTAGATGGAATGTCGGGATCTCGCTCCACCATCTCTCAACTAAGGATTTGAGTAGGTTGTGGTCCAAGGCATTTTGAGGCATGTGGGCTACATGTGTTAAACCAATCACCTCTAGTGTATTCTCCAAAAAAATCTGATTGCATCATCTGAACGTCGCCTCGTAGGATTGGAGCTTCACGTGTCACTCCCACGTCTCTAATTTTTCAAATTTCTTCTATAGAACTAATTGGGTCATTTAAATCATGATCATATTATTTTATTTTTCTAACATTTTTCACTTATTCTTCTACTCTATCATTTAATTTTTCTATCCTACCATTTTTTTTCTTCTATACTTCATCACTAACTTCCACCTAGGGTTTTCTAAAAACCTAGGTTTTCTTCCAAAAAAATACTTAAGGATTGCTTCTGTGCATAGGTATGCCCCATTATACACCAGTGCATCTCTTTGAGCATAGGCACATGCACGCCCCTTCCTAAGACAACCATTATGCATTAGTGCGCCCCATTTTGCGCAGACTCATGTGTGCCCTTGCCACAAGGTTCAAATATGCACTAGCATGCCTAGTTATGCATATGCGCATGTATGCCCATGCATGATGTGGCACAAGCACATCCCTAGGGCCACACCTATGCTTTTTCTCTATTTTTCTGCCCTAATTACTACTCTAACATATATGTATTTTAACAAAAATTAAATGTTAATTATCGATGAGGGTAACAAAGAGATTTGTGTACCTATGGTCCATCTGTAGAAATCCACATGTACTCTCTCACATGATCTTCCCAATGTTTTTGGCTCTGCACCCTTATCATCTTCCCCTATAGGTCAAAGCTCTGATCAACGGTAAATGGTAAGTAAATGTGGTAAATGAATTAGCCGCGACGGCTTATATACCTCTTTTTACCTCCCTTGACATGTTTCTCACCCCTTAAGTGCCCTGAAACTATCATGGTTATTCTAAAATTATTATTATGCTAGCCGTGATAATTATTTCAAATAAATAATTATATTTTCACTCGTTTAATTGCCCTGGAGCATGTTTTTGCATCCTGACAACCCTTTCTACTCCCTGGGGCATATTTTTACCTCGCAATCACTTCTGACAATGTCTTATAACTACGTCATTTCCTCTATACTATTTTATTCCTAAAAATAAAAAATTTAAATAGTACAAATTTTTTTCAACAAAACCCAAAACATTAGTAAAATCACTGAAAATCCAAAAAATTAATTTTTTTTCAAAAACTGGCAAACAACATTCAATGTAGCTAAAGTATGTATCAAAGGTATCATCCTTGAACATCGTAATTGGTCCTAAAAAAATTATATTTCTGATTTTCTTTCTTGTTCTTGTCTGAAATGACATGCAGATTATCGTGATCTACCTACATTAACAAAGTTGGGTCTGCTTATTATGTCGGTAAGCCAGTGCAATAGTGAGTTGCATGGTACTATGTCATAATGCTTGAATGTGTTCCATAGGCCTACTTATGTCCTCCATTTTTCCCTCGCATGTGTTACTTCTTGGAGCACCATTTTTAACCCTTGTCATTACAACACAAACATTTGGTAATTGTAACTTGATAACAAAAAATCATTGGTGCAACTGTCTTGAACGTTGTTTGTTTGAGTCTATGTGTTTGTGCTTATTTCTCTATTAGGTTAGCTGGTTTACTTTCTTGTTTTACATTGCATTTTTTATATTTCATGGAGTTAAGTGTCATTTTACTTTCTTGTATTGTATTGCATAATGTATGTTTCAAGGAGTTATGTATTTTTAGCAGTAAAAAAATGTTAGTAATGTAAATTTTCATGTTATATATACTTTTGTTTATTTTAAATAAAGGTCGATAATATAGATCATAGGGGCAACATGATGAAATAAGGTTGCATATTGAAGACCGGATACAAAGATGAGCATATTTATATTCTCCACTTTCCTATCTTGTCACTACTAATTTTTATTCTAAATCACTTGGGGCAATAAACACCCATTTTAATCGCTATTCTTTTCCTTTCTAACTAACCAAGGGTTTTGGGCCCGTTCTATCCTATTTCTTCTATCCATTTCAATCATATTTTCGATCGTCGATTGACTTCTTCTATCACCCCATCAACACTCGAGTGGACATCTTTCATCCTACTAAGTTTTCTTCAAAACTTTACCTGTTTATCCTTCTCTACTATATTTGAAGTGAATTCATTAACTTCACCTCAAATAGGGGCAAATGTAGACATCTAAATTCAACTTTTGAAATCTTATTACCAAAATGCACACAAGCTACTCTCATTCTTACCAATTCCATTACAATTAGTGATTTTCGATAATTAACTAAAGTTCCTTACCAATTTATCCAATTAACACCACTCTGATGATTACGTAACCTCTTTCGCATTCAAAATGCCACTTTACGATGAATCGTAATTCAAAATCCTCTTCAAAATAGAAAATTAGTGATTATTATCTAATTAAGCCTATTTTTCCCTTGTTTTTGTTAATATATCCTACTATTGGCTTAAACCCCTCTTCCAACTACTCAAAATTACCCCACTTCTCTCCATAATATCTCTGTAAGCTTCAAAATCTTATCTTAACCTCCTAGTTGACCCTAAATGGTTGATTAAGGCTCCACACCTCTGAATCACTTCATAATTCACTAATTATGATTAGCAAAGCCTAATCATGTGTTGACAAAAAAAATTGGGTGGAAAAACTTGTGGATTTATAGCTAATGCTTTGGGAATCTAAGTCTCTCTACTTAACCGGTGGAACTGTCATATATGCATGCATGAGTAAAGGTGGATTTTCCTGGTGGCCTTGTGGCCAAAAATCTAATAGGGGCACTCCACTGACCCTGCAGAAAAGCTAGAAATTTCTCGCTAGGGAATAATTTTTCGGAAGAATGGGAAAGGGGAGTGAGAATAGAGGTAGGAGAATTAATGTTGCAGGTAGAAAATCTTATTCCTGCACACACTAGTTAGAAATTTCATCGCATGCACTAAAATTAGGAAGAAACAATACTGAAAATAGTAACAAGACCAAATAGAATTTAATGAACACAAAGTATCAGTAAACCCCTTAGTCAAAAAGGGATTGAATCTCATTCTTCTTGTATTGACGCTCAAGCAAAAATTGTACATAGTATGAGAACGGAAGATATTGAGAATAAGGGAAAACTGGCTAAATATTTTCACTCACAAGTGAGTAAAATATCTCTCATGAACTTACAAGAATACAACCAAGTAGAAGAATTTCAGAATTAGAACCCCTTGGAATGAGGAGCTCATTACAATTTATAGTGCTTTGGAATTCTCTTCACCTACCCCCATTGACCCTTCATATGTCATGGGACTTTTCACATTCTTAAGAGAACATTAAGTCCCCTTTTATAACTTAAGGGTGACTTCTTACATTGAAAGAGTGAAACCCCCCAACATCAAATTAGAACATTGAGGAGAGAGGAAGTTGGGGGGAGAGAAGAGAGAGAGGGAGAGAGAGAAGAAATAAGAAGAAGGAAGGATGATGTCAATGATGATAGATTCTACCTCTGATAAATCTCGTTGATCCTTCTAGATGACTTGATGAATTGCTCTGATGTGATGAACTCTCTAATGTGATGAACTCTGAATCTTCAAAATCTTATGCATGCTAAATAAATTCCTTTGGATGATGTATGAACACCGTGTTTAAATACATTGTTTCATGATTCATTCAGTGACCATGGGCATCACTCATGGAGATCCACTCTGAACAAATCTTATCCTGACTCCCTTCAATGCTGCCCCACTGCTCGATTGATTTAGACATGATCCTGATGAAGAAACTTATGAATGATCTCACAGTTTCGATTGTGAATTCCACCTCCAGCATATCAATTGAAGCATTAGTTTTGAAAGACACTATTGACATCTTCACTGTCACCTATTCTGCATAGTATGATGATAGAGACTACAATTTTTTCTATCTCTTACTCGAAAGTGAAAGCCTGTGTCGGATTCTACCTTATCCATTTATGCTTCATGATTTCTTAAAAAAAACAACTTACTATTTTTAGTAGGTATTAAAAATCAGCTGCCTCAAACTTCAAGTGGATGTTGCAACTCAGATTTCCCTATCTCCCTGTGTTCCTCTCACCTTCTGGATGAATTTTCTATTATTGGTAGGTTCTCATGAGACCACTTACTATTTTTAGTAAGTTTCAAATTTGGACCAAGACAACCATTTTAGCGATATCACCTTGTAATACATCTTCTGTGTTTAGTGCCTCTTTCGCAGTTTCTTTAATTGATGACTTTCCTGAAATGGAAGTCCTCCATGTAGAAGACCTGCTATTTTTGGAAAGTGAACCTTCAGTGATCAAATCAATGTGAAAAATATTTTTTTGATATGGGTTTTTTCCCAATATCGCCCCTTTGAAATTTTAGACCTACCTGCTCAATAGTCTAGAATATTTTAAACTTTTAATTTTTTGACCTAGCAGTGCTTCTCGACACGATAACCATTAATGGACCTCGAAAATTACAGGTTTGGTTTTCTCCTCTGTTTTCACAAAAAAAAATATTTCTAATATGGGTTTTTTCTTCTCGTGCTTCACGTGAAATTTTGCTTCAATCTAACAACTGGTTTGACAAGAAATTCAACTTTTTCTTTGTTGAGCTGGAAAGGAGATTTCTTCGCTGTGAATGATTTGTTGCATGAGAGGAGAGTTTGAAGGTATGATTTTTATGTTCTTGGAAAGAGGAACAAACAAAAATAAACTGTTCATTGCTTCATGCACTGGTTTACAAGAGTTCCACGAATCTTTGTTTCACAACAATGGAGATTTTCATTGTTTTCTTCTTTTGGTTCTTCGTTTCTTCTTCCTTGTTTGATCAAACTTCCTTTTGAGACCTATATGTTTTCATGGATTGAAGGAAAATAATACTGTGACAAATCCGGTTTGATTTTCAGCAATGGTGGAGTGGTGGTAAGGAGTTACAAAGGATTTTGGAGGAAGAATTGTGCACGGGAGAGTTAGACGTAAAAAACAAGAAGAAAGCTACACTTGGGGATTTTTAAAAATATTCAAAAATCATACACAGAGAGACTGGGAATTTTTTTTTTCCCTAACATCCCTCACCTCCCTTGACATCAATTTCCATGGTGATCAAGACAGAAATACGTGGCAACGATCCAATGCAGGGAGTGAGAGCTAGAAAATCAACACTGAGGGGCTGGAAGTGGGTCACATGGGTGACAAAAGGTCTCCCTTAGAGGGTTGGGTAAATTTTTAAAGGTTTGATGTCCCTAAAATGTGAGGTAAAAGAGGGACATCAAATTCCATGGCGATCCTAGAGCTGATACGTGGCGGAGATCCGATGGTAGGGAATTTGAGCTCCCAATTGCACCCAGGGGCTGAACTGACAATCTTGAGGGTCACATGAGGTTTTAGAGGTCATATGGGGGCTGGGAGATTTTTTCATGGTTTATTTCCTTGACCCTGAGGGACATCGGGGACACAAAATCCCATCAAGCTCCTGGAGATGACACGTGTCCTCCAAAAATTTGGCTAACTCCCAAACTTGCTCCAAGAGGACAACTTGAGATGATGATATCTTGAGCTCCCAATGAACTGTTTTGGTGAAATTTTATATGATCCTGACTGTAAATTTCCTTTTGAATCCAATTGTGAGGGTTTCATGTCTTTATTCTTCCATCTTATCCCTAAAAAAGAGGATGTTTGATTTGGTACTCTAGTTATGCATGAGAAAAATGTCTTTCAGACCTAATGCTACAAAGTGTTGTGAAAAAAATTATTTCACCGTCTTGTAAGGATTAGAATTATATTTCTGGATATGTTTCATTTTTATCCTAACTCCATCCAGAGCTCCTACAATCACCTTCGGAAGCTCAGCAAATGTTTTTGGCTTGTGCACTGATTAGGCCTGTGAACCCTAATTCTGGCGAAACTACCCCAACTTCTCTAATCCCTTCCCTATTATTTGTGAATCATTTTCATGATGTCCCAAGACCTTTGAATCACCTCCATATCCATTTTGGATTTTCTTCTCCGCTTCAGAGGGTTGTTCCAGCCTTAGGAAGGCCAGTGATAGCCCTTCCCACAACTGCCTGTAGCTTGCAATTTTTAATGAACTCCTAAAATCACCTAGGAGGAATGAATGAAATTTTCTAAATCACCTAGGGGGATGGGATAAAATTAATCGTGAGGTCACTTGGACTAGATGGACAAACCCGAGGTGTCTTGGAATGATAGGAATTGAAAAAATTAACATAGGGGTATAGTTGTCATGCTCGGAAATTGTTAATTTTCTTGTTGTATATTTCCATGGCAACATCATGATTAAAAATTATAATTCTTCTTTGTACTTTTAGTCCCACATGCACCAAGATGCAAGTTTTCCTCAAAGGAAAAACTATAAATAAGACTAATTACTACCTTCCAATTTTACACCATGCTTTGGTTAGTAGCCTCATATAAGATATATGTTAAAGAGCTTAAACTCCTTTAAGGATTCACATGCTCATATTTTCCTAAATCCTTCATTATGGTTAGTAGGATAATATCTAGCATGGCCTTGTAGTCTTGTGCTAGAGAGATCTTATCACCATTTGTGGAGTAGCTACCATTCCTAGTTTGATTGCTCTTAGATCTATTTAGGTCTATGTTAGGTGATCAAACATACTACTAGGCATGATTAGATGCTAGATGTTAGTTTCATTTAATCTCCATTGTTGTGATATTAATATTTTATCATTGATGTTTCATTCATTAGCTTTGCACTTAACTTGAGACTATGTGGTGTTAGTATTGTTTTAAACTAGTTAATTTGTGCCCAAATGTTTTGAGTGTTATCATATACATTCGTAATAAATAAAATAATAAAAAATAGTATCATATTTAGAATTTTAAATTTAATAATTTATAAAACATATAGTACTATAAAATAGTGAGAAAATCATATTTACAACTCATAAATTGTAGTACAAATAATTACGACGAAAGATGTTGTCTCAATTAGAATGGGGAAAGTGTGAGTAACTTTTGATAGCATGTCAATTTTTTTGTATGCTCTGTAATCTCCACTAGCCTACATGTTGGTCCATATCGTCGAACTCAAAAGGATATGAACCGCTCATTTCTAGACTGTGAAGTGCGACGTGCCAGGTATATCCTAATTATTTCACATTTTGCGCAAGTTGAAAAATGTCAAAGTACTTGATTTGAATGGATTAAAATTTAAGTCTTTGGCATCCCTATAAGCGACTGTGACCCCTCCCCGGGGATGAAGTAATCTCAATCTCAATGCCCACACGAAGGAAGCCTGAGACGCACATGCCTTCCCAGAGTCTCCCCTTTCTTGCTACACAATAAGTGAAAATTCATACACTTGTCTGATTAAATGGTTGGTCTTATGTTCACATGATTGTAAACATTAAAAAATAAAAATAAAATATTTGTATCACCATTGGTTGTCAAACACCTAATCTACTGAATCTATCGAAAACAAGCTACCCAATCTGTAAAATTCGATATTTTTTGTGTTCTCCACAGATGAAGTTGGACTGTAAATCTCGGTGGGGTATGTGATTTTTATTCATACGTGTGGGGATAAAATTGGGTCGTTTATTTGCACAGAGTGAGTAATTTTGAGGAGAAATAAAATTTTCTTTCTAAAGATTTTTGCCAACTAGATTTATTGAATGGGCGGGTTTTCAAATGTTGTAATGAACTTTAGCTACAATTCACATGAGCAATCAAGCCTGCCGAATAATCTTATAATATAAAACCCTAGATTAGGAATAGGAATAGGTATAACTTGTTAGGGCCCCATTTATTATTATGTTTTTTTCCTCGTGTTTTTTTTTCATTTCTTTGCACAAAGTTCTATGTTCAGTCCTCGGAGTAGAGATGAGATTTGATGATTGTTCCAGAAATTTTTGGCATTTAAAGACGTATTTTACAGTTTTTTATCAGTGTAATGGAATAGATAACCAAGATGATTTTGGTTGTCGATGCACGATTTTTTTTGCATCCGTCCACGTGTCTAATGATTGTGCTTTGAGCCTGTGATGTTTTGACATCACAATTCTTTGCATGTTAGAACAAATAAATGATGGGTTTGACGGACGAGAGTCCCCTGACTGGGGTTAATTTTCTTATCAGTTTTGTTGTGGGTTTTATTTACTTTGCGGTCTTGTTATCAGATAAATTTTTGATGTACTAATCCCGTAAATACAATTTTCCACTTTAAAATTCAAGTTTGTCATTACAATAGTAATTTTAGTTGTCAAAATGTTAAAAAATGAGGTGGGGTCATGCGTGGGAATTGAGCCGGTAACCTTTAAGAGGAAACTAATTAGTGAAAACACGTACTACTCATACCAGGAACAACATGATATGTTCAATAGTAACTGAGCAACTTGATATGTTAAATGGTAACTAAGTGTTTTTTACAGATCGATTCTTTATTGTTGGAACAAATTATTTCACAACACATTTTAATCACAATGTGTGCTTTTTAGTCATTGTTCTTGCTATAATATTGAAGGATTTTCTTCAATTATTGTTTATTTCCTCTTACATATTTATATGTGCTTGATTTAAGTTTCTTTTGGGCATTATTAGTCCTTTCAAAGGTAATATAGACCAAGAGTTACTTGTTATAGTCAATATTGTCGTAAATTGCACTCACATAAATAAATAAGTGAGATTTAGATGATAAATTGGAGAAAAAATAGTAGATATTATTTAGGTAGAAAGTATTGGAATAAGGGTGGACATGTAGGTTTTTAATTCCAACATTTAACTCATATATTTTTCTTTCCAACATTCTGTTAATTTCTTCCTTTTATTTTTTAATTTGATGTAAATAATGCGAACAAGAGTGATATGATAAAGTATAACACATATAGCATATAGTATCTGGGTTTGAATAATCCGAGCCGTGGAATATGTGTGGGAGATGCATGTATTTAATTCCAAACATTGTATTTCAACATTTTTCTTTATAAATTTCCATTCTTTCCTTCTTCTTATCTAACAAATTAAACACCATCCAATCAAAAACCTTAATACACCATAAAAATAAGATCAAAAAATTGCAAAGCCCATTTCCCCCATATTTTCTCAAAATTTTCCATTTATTTTAGTTGTGTAAGGGCTTGTTGTTGGGGACCTATAACTGAGAGATAAGTTAATGTTACTAAGTGGGGGACCCCTCCATATGGCTAAACAAAGACACAATACAATGTTATTCTTAAGCTCAATACTTTTTTTTGATTAAGTTGACTCATGTTACTCAATACTTATTTCATCATATCAGTGCATGACCCTTGAAATATTTTCTTCTCATTTTCTCCTTGATATGAAAAATATTTTAATCAGACCTTCTAAATATATAAAATATCTTCCCATATTTTGTACCTCTCAAAAAACTAAAAAAATATGCACCTAGGCTAGCCTAACAAAGTGGGTATATAAAAAAGTATCATGGTTCTACCTACATTAGAAATAACCAACCCTTTGTAAACCATGGAAAGGCTACCATATTTGTATTTCCTCTTTTGGGGAAGAATGGTTATCGTAAAAAGGAAATGACCAACGTTGATTCATTTCCCACATTTAGCTTTTTATGGTTTCCATCTCATAGTTCTAACTGGTGGAAATTGTTTCCTATTTGGTGCTACGTGTATATCTCATGAACCACTTCATTATTAAATTTCTAAACTAATGCCAATGTCATGTTGTGTAAGTTCAACCATTATCTCTTACCCCCAAAATATTGCAATTAATGGACTCGCTATAGTGTGTTATTGTTCATGTTGACCTACACACCCAAAAGCCTTTGAAAAAATAGAAAGAAAATGTTTTTGTTCCACAACTTGCCACTCATTGCACAATAATAGAAAAAACCCACAATTTACAAATCCTCTATTAAGTTGAAAAAATACAAATACCATCAATTATATATACACAAAAGATATAGGCCAACAATTAATTATCTATAAACAATATTTTGCTTTATTGGTTATTGAGTTTGTAAAGTTTGCAAGTCCTTATATTAATAACCCTTTTTTTTTTTTCAAACGAGGCCGATGTGAGAAAATTGTGTGCTTGGACACAACCATGTCAAACACATGAATAAAATTTATTATTTAAATTTCAAACTCCAATATGTATCATTGTCTCCCACCTGACTAAGAGGTTATTATTGAGGCTCTCTCACGAACATTTTAGAAAGGTTTTCATTTAGGATAGGAGGTCTAACAGAAGGTTCCCATGATCCTCCTTCCACATTTGCATGCACCTTTTCTTATATTTTATGGCACGTTGTCTTCCTCATACATTTGTTAAAGTGAATGTTTTGTCTCTCCCTTGCGCTTAGCCTTGTATTTAACTTTGCATTAGTCGTTCGTTCCTTCGGATCCGACGGTCTGCAACATTTAACATATATTTAAAATACAAGCATCTATATTCCATCTACATTATCCACTAAACAACACCATTCCCGTACTTTCTAGCATTATTAGCACATAATCTTCTCCATTGCAATAAAAATAGACCTATTATCTAACCACAAAAGACAAGGATACCAAATTAAGAAAAAAGCAACCTATTTTCACATGTACATTGTATGGTGCACTTTGATAGTTTAATTATTCTAAATCCCTCTTTCGAATGGAAAATACAAGCCACCTTTCACCCATTTGACCACTTGCTTGAATGGCTTGATTATTGAGGACTTTTTGTTCATCAACTATTCTCTTGTGATTGCTCAATCTTAAAACTAAGAAGGGAGGTTTATTGGCTTTTCCTCATTTTTTAATTTTGGCCCCTTTAAACATAAATTAAGCTCATTTGAATAATGCGGGCAAGATTGAGACCAAAAAGTGGAGCACATAGCATATATTATTTGGGTGTGAACAATCTATGTCAGTCAAATGGTGTGGGACATGCAGGGAATTAATTCCTTCATTTTTGCTAATTCGTGGAATAGGTGTCGAACAAACAGGTATTAAAATCCCACATTCAAAAAACCCTCTTTCAAATGGTAGAAGAAATCCACCTTTCGCTCATATGGATGACTACTAGCGTGGTTCAATTACCAATGAATGTTCACACATAACATGTTCCTCTACAAGTACTCAAGCTCGAAACTGAAAAAGGACATTTTTGGGTTGTCCTCATTTTAAATATTTTGGTCCCTTTAAATGTAAATTGCATTCATATGTACAATGGGGTCAGATCAAAACAAAAAGTGGAGCACATAACAAATATTATTTGGGTGGAAACAATATAAATCATGGAAAAAGTGTCAAGCATGTGTGTATCTAATTAATCGTTGCAAATATATACATTTTTCTTTGCATCTCGCATCAAACTCCCATCGTGTTTTATTTTTATTTCTCATTGGTTCCTTTTTTCCTTAATTTATAATTTTAATAATAATTTCATTTATTTATTTCTTTCGCATTTATCAACACATTCTATTGTTTTACGTATTTGAAAATCACTTTATGTTGATCACTTTAAAATAATTTAGTACTAATTACTTCAAAACAATTCAATGCTAAATACTTTAAAATAATTAAACAATTTAATGTAAAGGCAGGGACTGGTGGCATTGCGATTCTCATTAATGAAGTGTCACCTATTGGCTTATTCGTGTAGAAGATTTAAACACATTTTAATTTAATTAATTAAATTAAATTAATTCCATTTACCTCCATACATATTAATTTAATTATTTTAATTAAGTTGATAACCTTTTACCCACACACACATTAATTTAATTATTTACATTAAATTAATTCACCACACTCACACACCTATTTAATAAAATTGCCTTTATTAAATGCACCTCACCTAACCACCCCCATCGTATGACCCATTAACCTAAACCCTAAACCAATGTCCTAAATAAAACCTAACATTAGATCCATTCCCTCACCTCACATTAAAAGCCTCCTAAGGTCAGTTTTCACCCCGAGAAAAGAAAAGAACCTTATCAATGGCGGAGTAACTTCCCAGGAAACTTTTGAACAACCTAAGAGATCTCACCCAAACTGATGTCGGTTCACCCTAAACCGACACTGGTTATGCCGGGATGGACCAAATGGCCTATTTAGCCCCATCTAGAGCTTTGTAATAGGGGTTTTTGGTTGTTGATCATTGGTTGAAACTTATTATCGCAAGTTGGATCTTTACAGATGCAGCAATAGAACGAAGACTGGTCGAAGATCAACAAAAGGCAACCAAATACATTGGAAAAATAGTGAAATTTTCTACCCAGCATTCTCTAACATAGCAACATCTTCATCATTCTTCAGACCCATACCTCACAGAAGAGTAAGTACCCTCCTCCAACCTATTTCATCTGCTTATCAACATCTACAATATTTTTGGTAAAGGAACGTAATCCTTCACCCTTTGTCCATTCCCTCTCTCTAGTTTCAGCCACCTTCTATACCCAATCGTCTTAATACCTTGCCCAATTATCTATCTGACCTCTTCAGTAATCTTAGACCTTCGCAACATATTTACACCCCCTCATTGATCAATCCCTACCTTCCACCAACTCCACCTTTGCCCCAAAACTCCCAAAACTCAGACTATGTGATTTTACCAGTTCCCGACCCGACTATCATCAGTTCTCTCTAACCGTCGCCTGTTATAGTAAGATCGTTATCGGTTTTGTAGAACCGTGGTTGGTCTCTCCAAAAACAACAACCTATTTTTCATTCACATTCAACCTGACCTTATTGTCCTAGCCTATACCTACCTGAACACCTATTTGACCTTCAGATCTGTATCTAACCTATCCTGTTAGCTCAGATTCACTTATAACCAACCTACTTGACTTTTGGATCTCCTCCTAGCCTATCCTTTTAGATTAGATCTAGCCTATTGGGTTTGTATGAGATGCCTAAATCATATTAAACTACAGTAGGACAATATTTACTTTATTTCAGCATTGAATTGTTTTAAATAGTGGATTGACATCCATCTAGGAAGTATCACACTTCCAGGATCTAACATATGCTAGGCAATCCACTGCATATATTGCTTAACTCTCTTTGGTGGTCTTGTTTTGGTTCTTATACAAGTAGTTCCTCCTAGCCAAAAGGAAGGTCTCACAATCACTTTGATTAAGAATTCAGATACGTGTGCATACAACCTTCAACCATCCCAAATCAGGTATTTCTCTTACCACCCTTACCTTATTTGTTTCGTAAAGTACTTCTCAGAAAAAATAAGAAATTAGGTGAAACATTTTGGCATGCCCGGTGGGACCCATTCGGGGTTCCTTGCATCTTTGTTCATTCCTAGGTGAAAAATTGTACGTGTTTATTTCCCTTCTAAGTAGCATTCACATTAAAAATTTCTCCTTGGTAACATTCTCTTCTCTCTACTTGCTCCGAAAGACACATTTCTTTTGGTGTATTTAAAAAGAACCTTATTATTCTTGTTTTCTACATTTTAGTGAAAGAGCATCCCTCTTCCTATTCATCTATTATTGTCATCAAATATCATACTTTTGATTTGGGTTTAAAAAAATTCACTTCATTCTGATTTAGCTCATTAGCTCACATTAATTAAGGGCAACCTATACAATGGAATTCATGACCAACTGATGGTTGAAAAATGAATTGTAGAAAAGCACTTCTATCTTTTTCTCTTTTTCAGAGTCTTACCAAACCACACAAAAATTAAAAATACATACATTCTTAAACAACATCCTACCTAGAAGAAGTTGTAGGTGATCACACGATCACGGTATAGTGGGTACCTAGCTCGTTGCTCTATTGAGTCATACTTTAGAGTGAAGCCCGCCCCCATTATAACATTCCTAAAACCTCACCCTTTAGAATTCTTTCTTCGTAGGAAGCCTTCCTCACCAAGAAATTCTATTGTTTTGATCATAACAGTCAGTCCATACAAACTGCATAAGCTGAACAAACATAATAGAATAGGCACTCTATGAACGTTCTTTCTTAGTGTTCTGCTTGATTTGAGTTTTGAGGTGAGAGCTTTAGATCATTATTTTTGTTTTTCCTTGCACACTCCCAATCATATTCGGTGTATTTTGACTTCATCTGAGTGTTCCTGGACCACATCTACATCATCCTCAAACTTTTGGGTTTGATTCAACACCAGATTTTTAAATCACAACCATTTTTCTTATTCTCTATTTCAATTTCATAGTAACCGGCTACGGTTATCTTTAACCGGCATCGGTTCAACCCAACCGACGTCAGTCAGAAGTATTCTTGGATACCTATCCAAAAGAAACCTATTTCACTTTCTGATCTGTAAAAGTCTCCTATCACCTTTCATATTGTCGTTACTTTAATCATAGTCACCTTACGTCTCATCCTATGTGAAAATTGTCAATCTAGGACCATCATTTAACAGACTATTGGTTCTTCACAATAACTGGCACCGATTAAGCCTAACCGGCATCAGTTTACCCAAACTAGCGTTGTTCACCCTGTGTTGTTTTCCAGCTCACCAACCAACCTAATTCACTCACCGTTTATTATTTTCCTAGTTATGATTGTGTTATGTGCCATTTAGACATAATACAGTCTCACCAAATCAGTTCCTACCCACATGGTGTTGACCCGTAGTCAGGCGAGTGGCCTCGTATTTCATGTTAGTCTACTACCTCTCTCACCTAGCCCTTCACCACCTATCCCTTCATTACCTAGACCTTCACCACCTTCCATCTCATCATCCATGGATCCCAATCAACCTATCACCATTCCTACAGGAGACACAGAGTTTTCATGACTCCTGGATCAGAATCCCGTTGCTGTGAGCCACTACCTCACCCATGCCTCCACTTGAGATGCCTCAGGTCAATAGATCTATGGCATGCCCGTATCCTTATCTCCATCCCTAATGATCACTTCTACCTCAACTCCACCCCCTACAATGGTGACCTCACCCATTTTATCCCCAACTGTGTCGCAGCTAGGTCCCATGCCAGCTTTGACTACTACATCTGCCACCTCCATTGCACCCGTAGTCTCCACCATACCTTCATCTGCCACCCAAAGCATAGCATCATCTACACCTATTGTCTCCTATATACCAGTCACAACGCTACCACCCTTAGTATCGGTAACCTCTACCCCATTTCAAAACATTTTCCTTTCTATTCCTCAATCTCTACCTCCCATCTCTACCAAGGTCACTACAAGTGTCACACCCTCACATACCTATTACCATCCGCCTCCTATTTCATCTGTCATTTAGTCCGGATATATACCCTCTATGTTTGTCTCTCAATTCCCACCTCCTTATTCGATACCACCATATTCTAAAATATCATATACTTCATATGTCCCACAACAACCTCCTTTCGCTCCGGGGGGTACCCAATATTCATAACCTAACAATGACTTTATCAAATTAATGATGGAAAAGATGCAGACATTAGAAGCATCTATTTCTAGCACCCATAATTCTCTCACCTTTGATGAGATTTGTAATGATCCTATTCACCCATCCATTCCCATTCACCCATATCCCGTACACTGGGAGATGCCTAAGTTAAACCGCTTTAATAGTAAGGAATACCCACAACAACATTTGTGATCTTTTAAACATGGGTGTTACTTAATTGCCTCTGATGATGCTTTGCTTTTGCAAACCTTTCCTGTGTCCCTAACTGGTCCAGCATTGGAATGGTATAGTGGATTAACTAGACATTCCATCTTCTCATTTAATCAAATAGCCCAAGCCTTCATGGATCATTTCTCGATTAACATCGTCAAGAAAGTTACCATGACTGACCTTTATTCTATGCGTCAATATGATGATGAATCTATCGTAGATTTTTTCACTCGTTGGCGTAGCCTAATCAATCAACTAACCTTTCAATTACTGTAAAATGGACTCATAGAGCTCTTCGCCCAAGCCTATGCTAGACATATCTCCTCGACCTTACAAGGGAAAACCTTCTGGAAATTCAATGAGGCTTTCACCATGGCACGTAAGCTCGAAATTCACGCCATCAAAGAGAAGAAGATACAATTACGAAACAAAAACTCCTCGTTTAAAACACACGATACTTCCTCTTCCTCAAAACCTCAGACGAGTTATTCCAAAGCCAAGGGAATTGCCAACGCAGTGATACTTAAGGCTGGCCTTGCCCATCCATCCAATCTTGCTAAACCTTCATCCAATCTATCACTGGTCCAAGCCTTCCAATTCAAATGAGAACAAAATAAATACACCTCAATTGGGGAACCATATTCATCTATTTTACAAAAGCTTATTAAAGCTAATGCCATCACCCTTCCTCCTATCAAACCACATACTAGTTCTGACCCCTCTCACCCCACACCAGGTTGGTACAAGGAAAATGACTACTGTAACTATCACCGTGTAAATGGTCACAGTGACAATAATTATATCACCTTTAAAAACATTGTTCAGGGAATGTTCGAGAGCGACGAGTTAGTCCTGGATAACCCTAATGCACCCGCAAATCAATACCTTCATATATTCAAGAAACCATTCCCTAACCATTCCCCATCTAATGATCAAACTGGTAATTCCTCACACAACGAAAGTAATACACATGAGGTACAAGATATCTTTACCGACTTACCACTTGATTCCCAAATATCTCATATCCCCTCCATCGAGGAAATCTTATCCCGAAATCCTCTACCCATAGAGGAAATCCCTTCACCTCCCTGTACACCTGCAGAGGAGTCTCTCATTAGCACTGATATCATTTCCCCTCTAGCTTCCCTACCCATTGAACCGCTACCAATTGTAGCTCCTCCACCCACAGAGGAGTACCTATCACCTTCTCCACCTATTTAGGATCCAATAGATTCACCGTTACCACTCGGTGACCACTCTTCATCAGCTACCCAAGATCATGCGGACCTACCTTCGGCCCTCCTACCTACAAAGGCCAAATCCAGTGAATTCCTTGTTTCTCAGACACATTTTATGGGAATCCCCATGCACTCCACATCTACCTCATCTACTACAGTGTCGTTCTCACATTTGGCCGACTGCCTGGATTATGTTGATAGGTCTTCACTTTGGGGGCATCTCTTACTCCTGATCTCGCCCCACATGCAATCATCTTCCACTGACACTTCTACCATTTATCCAAAGATGTTTCAACAACTCAAACTGCATATGAACATAACTCTCGATACATCTTCTATTACATCATCCTCATCTATACCTGCCCCTCTACTTGCTAGCCAACGTGTTCCAACATCATCTCTTGTACCTAAACCCACTAATGTTCTAGGGGTCACACCCACATCAAACCTTGTACATCCTCCATTCAGGATACACTTGACCACATCTTCTCATATACCTATTGAACCAATCCCTCAACCTAAACAAAAAACCCAACCTTCTAATCTGCATGCATTGACCTCACCAACTACACCTTTATCACCTTTACCTCTACCATCCATCTTGGGACCTCACCCCTCTACCTTAACAAAATATACTCTCTCCAGGGGTAAACCTAAACATCCCTTGACCCCTTTACCATAGCCTGCAGCTCTACCTAAGCAAACCTTACGTCCTTCATCACCATCTATACCTTCTTTGCCTCCTATACCACCATTACTTCTATACCTCCTTCACTACCTATGAAATTTTTTTCTTGCACATCACCTGTACCTCTCTCTCAACTTCAACCAACACCTACCACTTCACCTCAGTTGTCCCCTTGGGTCACTCATCCTCTCCGACCATCTGCCTTGTCGTCTACATCACATGCTGCCCCCCTACACCTCTACCTAGGAAAAAAACACCAAAAATTGAAAAAAAAACCGTTAATTTCCAAAGAGGTGGGTTAAACCTACCCCTCTTTCTCTTGCTGCACCTACACCAAATAAAGTACAACCCAAACCCAAGACTGCATCACCTCAACTATCACCACACAATACCCAATCTTCCAACCAAACCTACTTTCACTTCACATTGTGATCCACTGGTGGGATCATATGCCACTATCTTGGCTAACCTCCTCCGAAAGCTTCTATCAACTCTCCCTCCTCTTAGACCTTACGACCCTCTTAAACCTAATTCGGAAGGGTTTGATGATACTAAAGTTTGCCCTTACCATTGTGTGTTAGGACATGGTGTTGAGAACTGTAAAGGTCTAAAGGCTGCACTCATTCAATTATGCCCTTCTGACCCCAATTTTGATGACATGACCTCCTGGATGATGAACCTATTTCACCCTCACCACCTTCTTCACATCTTCTTTCCTACACCTATACCACAACCTCCACCCTCACATCTCATAGAGCCACCCCCAAAATTTGAGATTAACATGGTTTGCATCAGATAACTTGCCACGCCTCCACCTAAATGTCGTTGCGCCCAACTCACCTAACAAGGTTTTTCTCCTCTAGTAGGTATTTTCCCATCGTGTCGTTATACCGCTCACCCTACACCTTCTCCCTTTGCCAACCCCCCTCAAATCAACATGATACACATCACTACACATGCTCAGAAGGATAAGGGTAAAGAAAATATAGCTGACCCACCAACCAATCCTATACCCAACGTACCATCTACACCCATACCTAAGATAACTATCCGCGGCCCCGTATACCCCATTTCTAATGGCGTCACACATCGCACCATGCTCAAACAACTACACTAATCTCCCCTCAAATTGTCATTATACGACCTCATCCAAACCTTAGAATCACATCGTCAAGCTCTCATGGAGCTCCTTCAATCTATTGAAGTTTACCTAATGACCCCACACCTGTAGCATCTATTATCACACCTCATCATGTCACTTCTCTCACCAAATTGCCATCTACCTCATCACCTCCACATGTTCACCAAGTTGTTATCCTTAGTTTCTCGGATGACCAAATTGTCCCCCACCAAACTGATGACCTAGATCCTGCATTTTTCATCTCCATCCATATTGATAATATACGCATCCGACATTTTACGATTGATGGGGGCGCAAGCATTAACATCATCTCCTTTCACACATTCGAACAAATGTACATACCCAACAACTGTATGTATAAACATCCAGTCATGTTGCATTCATTCGATGATGCCATCACCTCTACATTCGGTACTATCATCCTTCATGTTCGTTTAGGTCCCCATACTATTCCCAAGTTTTTCTACATTTTGGAAGGAGAGTTTCAATAAAATTTGTTGCTCGGAAGACCCTGGATTCATGCCATGGGTTGTGTTCCTTCTACTTTGCAACAATGTGTAAAGTTCAAACATGAAGGACATTCCTATACCATTCTAGCTGACCCATCACCTTTCAAAACTTGTAACATGCTTTACCGGCCTAATGATGTCCTTGTACCTGTTAAGGCATCTACCTCCCTACCTACATCTTCTTCACACATGACCCCATCCACCAATGCCATGAAAACCTCACCTTTGCCTAAATCTTCTATTCCCACCGCTGCTATCGCTTCTACCAGTAATAGATCAACTTCCCAACTAATCGATTCCTTCGCCACTCTAACTTCTAATGCTTCCTCTATTCCAACCACCAATATATCAACCACTAATCCCTTGGAAGGTGTTTTTCAACGCCTCACTATGGGAGAGTATCACTTGTACAATGTCAATACATTCCTTACTCCACAAGAGTATGGAAACCTTCACCAACATCCTCACTATGATCACCACATAGGCGAGCATCTCCTTTATGGTCCTCCTCACCTTCGTACCCATCTTACCTATGGGGGACTTGATATTTCCACTTACACACCCTAACCACCATCACAAACCCGACCTTTTTCGGCTAACCTTCAGTCGCTTACCAACTGCCACTTTTCTCACACTTTCCTACACCGCTGTGCTTGGAAGGGTTTCAAATTTGGCCTTTACGAACAAGGTCATCACACCATTATTTCATGTACCACGCATAAACACAATGATCGTAGTGGAATCATTTTTTCCGAACTACCTACCAAAAATCCCAGTATTAAACTCATTGAAGACATTGACCCTTCTCCACCTTCTTCACCTACCTCACCTTTTCCACCTTCACCAACGAAGTCGATGGATCTTGAATCTATCCCTCCTACCTTTTTTTTTTATAAATACCATTTCCTTGGGGCCTCTGACCTATAACCGTGATGGTGAGGATCCTTCCTCTCTTCCTTTCTTGTATCGTGACATGCTAGGGGACGATACTCCTTCTATTAATGTCATTCAATGTCAGGATGACGAATCCATACTCACCTACCTTGGTGCTAAAGACGCTTATATCCATCAGTCGTTACCCTCTAAGATGCAAACAATGTTGAATGAATCGACTATCAAAGTCAACATCCACACTCAGGATGACCCCCACATTTTCAAGATTGGCCAATCTCTGGATGCTACTGAACAGGAAGCCCTCACTTCTTTTCTTAAAATTCATAGCTATGCTTTTTCTTGGTCCTATGATGACATGCCTGACATTGATCCCACTATCATGGTCCACAATATTGTAACCATTCCTGAGGCCAAACCTGTAAAACAAAAGTTGAGGAAAATGCACCCTCGCGTTGCTCTTCTTGTCAAAGAAGAAATTCACGCCTTCTCTCAGTTTCCTTCATCTTACCCATTGATTACCCCCAATGTATTTCTAACATCATCCCTGTCACTAAAGCAATAGGGGGAATTTGCATTTGCACCAATTTCCATGATCTCAACCTTGCCTGCCCGAAGGATGATTTTCCTCTGCCTAGTATTGACTAGTTGGTTGACCTTATCGCTGGCCATGAGATGCTATCACTTATGGATGGTTTCTCGGGTTATAACCAAATATTTCTCACTCCCAAAGATCAACACAAAACCTCATTCTTTACCCCTTGGGGGACCTTTTTCTATTGTGTCATGCCATTCAGCCTTAAAAACACTGGTGCCACCTATCAGCGGGCTATGACTTACATCTTCCATGATATCATGCATCGCATATTGGAAGATTACGTAGATGATCTCTTGGCCAAATCTAAACGTCACACCAAGAACCTCACATTCCTCGAAACCATCTTTGACTGCCTCATTAAATATTGCATCCACCTTCAGCCTAAAAAGTGCATCTTCACGGTTCTCTCAAGAAATATTTTTGGATTTATCGTTTCTTTACGTGGTATAGAAGTTGACCCTGCTAAAGTCAAGGCCATTCTAGAAATGTCTCCACCCACTAACCTTAAACAACTCCACATCCTACAAGGTAAATTGCAATCTATTCATTGATTTATTTCCCAACTCTCCAACCATTGTCAACCATTTCATCACCTTCTCAAAAAGGACGACTCTTTAAAATGGGATGGTGACTGCCACAAATATTTTGAGGCCTTAAAACAATACCTTCTCCAACCACCTGTGCTCATTCCACCTAAAGACAACCAGCCTTTCTATCTATACATCTCTGCTACCGATCACTCTCTAGGGGCCATGCTCGCTCATCGTGATGATAAACATAGAGAGTAGGTAGTTTATTACATAAGTCATACCCTTCTATACTATGAAACCTGATACACTCACCCTAAAAAACTTTTCTTGACCTTAGTTTTTTTTGCCACCAAACTTCATCATTACCTACTCAACCACAAAACCTATGTTGTGACCAACACTGACCCCTTACACTTCATGTATGCTAAACCTTACCAAAATCAATGTGCCGCACGTTGGCTCATGCTCCTTGCTGACCTAGACCTAGAATTCATCCACCAAAAATCTATCAAGGGCTAGGCCATTGCTGACTAGCTCGCTGATGCGCCTCTTTCTTGGAATTAATCTTTGACTTTTGATTTCCCTGATGAATCCATTACTAACCTCTTTGTGGATGATGACCCTTACCAAATGACCTTCTTCTTGACGGTTCCAAATTTCAGCATGGGGGTGGTGCGGGCATTATCCTCATTCCTATTGATTATGAACCCATGACCTTATCATTTAAACTCAACTTTGAATGCACCAACAATATTGCTGAATATGAAGCACTCGTATTGGGTCTCAAGACTTCCTATGCCTTATAGGTTAAGTCCATTAATATCTTTGGTGATTCTCAACTGGTAGTAAACCAAGTCAATGGTGTTTATCAGTGTCATAATGAAATACTTCAAGAATATAAATGTTATGTTGACATCATGTTGACTACCTTTGATCGCTATAAAATTCAAACTGTTCCACGATCCACCAATAAATTCATGGATACCATGGTCTGCCTCACTTCCCAAATACCTGCTTCACCTGACGATTCAGACATATTTGTTACCGTAAAATGCATACTGAGACCTTCTTATCAATCTTTTTGTATTAACCTCATCTGAATTGCCTCACTAAACACACAAGACCTTTGTATAAATAGCTTGCAGACTACCTTTTCATTTATATATTGCCTCGTGATCTCACACGTAATGGACAACGCGCATTTATAAAAAAAGCGTCTTGTTATGTCGTCATGGGTGGCCTCCTCTATAAATGCGGCTTTAATGGTATCCTCTTACGATGCCTTACTAGCTCTGAAATCCCCTATACCATTAAAGAAGTTCACGATGGCATATGCGGAGGTCACTTCAGTGGCCTTGCTGTTGCTAAGCACATTCTTCACCTAGGCTATTATTGGCCGACCCTCAATCATGATTGTTGTGACTACGTTAAACATTGTGTAAAATGCCAACAACATGCCAATCTTCATCACATGCCTAGTCATGACTTATAGGTCTCTCAATGGGGTTTGGATCTTGTCGGAGAAATCAATCCCCACTCTTCCGTAAGACATCAATGGATCATCACCACTACCAAATACTATACCAAATAGGTTGAAGCCGTACCCATCATCTCCACTAAAGCTGAGAAAATATGTGAGTTCATCAATCATCACATTATTTTTCACTTCGGTGTTCCACATCGTCTTATCATTGATAATGGAAAACAATTTGAAAACAAAACTCTACAGAAACTTTGCGACACCTTCGGTATCTAGCTTAGCTTCTCCTCACCATATTACCCACAAACCAATGGCCAAGCCAAATCCACCAACAAAACCCTATACAAAATTCTCATGAAAGTGGTTAATTATACTGGAAAGGATTGGCATACGCACATTCCTTTCACTCTTTGGGCATACCATACTAGTATTCGCACCTCCACTACTGTCACTCCCTTTTCTCTGGTCTATGGTACTGAGGTTTTTTTGCCTCTCAAAGTCCAGATCCCATCTCTCTGTATCTCTCTTCAAGATATGCTTACTGATGATGACTTTTGCCAAGAACATTTAGCAAAAATTGAGTTATTAGATGAACGTCGTCTTCATGCCCTCAACCATCTCCAAGTCTACCAAAAATGCATCAAGAATGCCTATGAAAAACATGTCCATTAACATACCTTCAAGGTCGGTGATCTCGTCCTCAAAGAAAATCAACATGTAACCAAAGTAGAAAAAAGAAAACGGGGTAAGTTTGCTCCTAATTGGCTTGGACCATACATCATGACCCATGCCTATGGATCAGGTGCTTATCGCTTGTCTTCACTAGACGGTAAGCCCAAACTTGAGCCCCTCAATGTCTTGCATCTTCAACTGTTATATTTTTGAATTCTAGTCCTACATCACTATTTATCTAGTTCATGCTTGTCCCTTGAGTGCCATTTAGCTATCTTTTTTCCTCCCCTCCACTTCAATGACTAAACAAGAATCATGTGATTACCCATCACCCTTTACCTTATCTTACATATGTGCACCACAACTCTACACATGGCATGATTCTCATGGATAATTTTCATCTTCTTTTAGATGAGATCCCATGGTCATTCATCATTGCCTTCTTGATAAGAACCAAATGCTTCGTTATAGTCTAGTCCATGACTTAAAAGCTAAAATATTTTCAAAAAATAAGGGATTAACTCATTGAGTCAAACTTCCAATATAAAAGATGAATCCCTCAAAAGGACATCTTCCACATTCAATCATCGCTATAAGTAGATTGCTCCCTCGAAGGAAAACTATAAGAAGCTCGCAACTCTCTACATAGTCTTTTTAAAAAGAGGACTATTTTCTTAAAAATCAAAATTTAGAAGCTTCCTGCATCAATCAAATTCATGAAGACCTCAAGGAAACATATATTCATCCTATATAGACTTCCCACACCGATCAATCTATCTAAAAAGTCAAAAAAAAGAAGGGGTACACTTTTTCATCATGGACTTGCCTATTGTGATCTTGGCTCTGTTGCCCAAGGCATTTTACTTCCCATTTTATGACCCACTTACCTTCACCTCCTTACCCATTGTATTTTCACCTCATACTGCCTCAAGGGACCTACTGAACCTGTGAAATTTGGTGATTCTGTGACTATTCTTCACCTTTAGAGTAATCAATCATGTAATGTATTTAGGGTCTTACGTTCACTAGCCTATCTGTAGATGTGTTTCATACGTTTTGATCCTTGCCAATCAGGTGTCTTTCTTGTCCCCTCTTATCTTTTCTCTTCTTCATTACCTTTTTATCTTCCTATATAGGACTAGACCCTCGACACCTATCTTTTTGGATTTTTATTCACACTACATATCAACCTAAAATCACCCATACTTATTTACCTATATTTCACCTAACCTAATCGACCTTGACCTAATCATACCTATGGCCGGGAATCAACACTACCTATCAAACTAAATTCAACCATACCTATCTACCTATATTTCACCTAACCTAATCGACCTTGACCTAATCATACTTATGACCTCGAATCCAACCTAACTATCAACCTCACTACCTAGTCTTCTATCTTCTCATATTCTTCCCTAGCTCATGGGAGAACTACATCAGCCTGAGGTCCCTTTTCACCGGGATTATGTAGGTAGCACTTCCAGGACATGGGGCCCTGGAAGGTTAGCTCGGCCACTCTTTACCCTCACCATTTTCCCCACTTTTACTTGATTTCCTGTTCATATCAAAAACCTCGACATCTAAACCATATACCACATAACTTTTACCACTCATATTATTTCACATTTTCATACATAACCAACATTTTCCACATTTTATACCATCTCATGCATTTATATTGCCATTTGTTATCAAAATACCGAAATGAACATCCATGCCTAAACCGACCTAACTCCGCCATGCCTAAACCAACCTGGCTCCACCATGCCTAAACCAACCTAACTCCACCCTGCCTAAACCAACCTAACTCAATCCATGCCTGAACCAACCTGACTCAATCCATGCCTATCACCTAACTCAACCATGCCTATAACCTGACTCGATCCATGCCTAAACTGACCTGACTCCATTATGCCTAACTCACCTAATTTCCATCCATATCAAACCAACAAACCCATATCTCATCTAATACAAGCCATAAACCAATATCTCATAAACACATCACCAAATACCATGAATCTCATCATATAAATCAATAAATGTGTATCTCAAAATCCATGTCTGTCTTATCATGGCCATCATATCAAAAAAATGTTGACTCATAGGCCAATATACAATACAAAATGTCATCGGCATGCAGGTCGGTCTCATATATACAAAAAGAATGAATGAATCAATACAAAAATCTTCGACACACAGGCCGGTATCATGTACAACACAATAATAAATACAAAAATCTCTTCGGCATGCATTTTGGTCTCATATATAATACATACAAAAATGAATCGACTTGTAGGCTAGTCCACAATAGGTCAATCATCTCCCCATCTGATGTTAGGGAAGGCTCCCTATGACTGTGTCTCTCCTAACCCCTCTTCCGCACCTATCTGGGGCCCAACACCTACCTCACCTCCTGTTGATGGCCCCTCACCTGGGGCTGGCCTCTACACACTAGTAGCCTCACCACAACCCTATCCCTGTGCTCACTAGCCCCCTGTACTCTCCACACTGTGAGTGTGGGATCTAGTCCTCTCATTGGAGGCCTGTTGTGCTTTGTACTCGACATAGGAGGGCACATCTATCCCAGCAGCTAACAAATGATCTTGGTAATATTGTGCCTCTCCTAGGGCATCTCTGAACTTGGCTATGGGCACTTTCTATGGAGGTGCCATGGGTCCCGCTACCTACGTGGGTACTTGTCCAATGGGACCTTGTCCCTGAACCTGCACTGAGCCATGTGCTGGTACTGGAGCCTGAGTCAGCCCTGGAGCCTATGCCTGTATCTAGGCCTGCAGGGTAGTAATCTATGCCTATGCTGGTATCAACTGGCCCTGTAAAGCCTACACCTATTCCTGTAAAGTGGCTATCTCCCCACCATCTCTACCTACCTCCTCTCCATCTTCATCTCCATCTCCCCTTACCTCCACCTATGCAGGTACCTATCCCTACCCTTCCTGAGCCTGCAACATCGCTATCTGGGCCTGTAATGTGGCAACCTATGCATTTGAATCTGTGAGCTACTCCTGTATAATCCCAAGCTGTGTTACCAAAGTAGCCACCTACCCCTGTAGGGCATCTCTCTGAACTGTGATGGTGGCTAAGTCTAGTTTCCCTAGCCTCAGTCGTACGGATCTCAGTTGTGCCACCCACCACTGCCTGTACCCATATACAACCCCAACACCATCAATCTATGTATCCACTGGCTGCTCCTCCTGCCCAGTCGGCATTGTGGGTTGTGGTGGAGACATAGGTCTCTCCACATCATCTCTCCTATACTGTGGGAAGGGTGGTGGTACGCCCTATACCAATCCAAACTAGCATCTAACCCACTCTACGGGTATCCTCTTATGCTCTCCCACCATCCTCCCCTCTATCCACAAATGTATCTGTATCCTAGCTAGCTCAATGGCCATCTGTCTGTATACGGGGAAGCCCACATATGGCCTCCAAATGATGTCCACCCTAGACAACCCCTCCAAAAAATTCATGTAGTAAGCTACATCATGCGTAGCTCTAGCACCTCAGGCCTCTCCCATGGCCAATACCCCACTCTCAAAACTCTCTGTGGGAATGCATCTGCCTAGGGCATCCCCACTAGTCAAACAAAAACAATGTGCTCGTAATCCCAACAATGCATTAGTATGACGCAGCAGATGCTAAACCTCTGCAATCACCCGTAGGCCGTGTCTATTTTATCATCATGTCATGGAGGACTCCCATCAATGTTCTCGGGAATCTCCCACCCTCTACATCCGATAGTGTGAAGCAGCACACTACCTCCATCAAGAGTACCACTAACCTCATCTCCTCCAGATGCGCTCTATACATCGCTCCATAGCTCAGGCTAGTGCTATGGAACATCAGGTCCAGTACACCCTGACCAAAAATGGGTGCTAGTAGCTCCTCAGATGCCTCTGAAGAGATAGAATAAACATGGGCCCCCAATATGGGAAACTGCAGGATCCTGTAGACGTCCTCCAGGGTGATCGTCATCTCACTCATTGGCAAATGGAAGGTGTTGGTCTCTGAGTCCCATCTATCGATGCGGGAAACCATCAGACTCACCTCCTAGACTACATGCTGGTAGCGCCTCACCCCTATCAGCCCTACCTTTGTAATATGTTTCCACTCCACCTACGTCGTGCTCACTCGTACTGTCAATAACAAAGGCAGCACCTAGGCCCTCATCCGCAGCTCGTCTCGGGCCTACATCCCACAAACGCAATGTATTAGTGTACCTTTCCCAACTTACCTATTTCACCCCACATCCCTACCTATCTACCCTAACCCTCACCCAAACCTACCCAAACCCACCTACCCAAAAATATCTACCCTAACCCATACCTAAACCCATCTGCCCTAATTTCTTAGTTTTTCTAAGAAGTACTTGACAAAATAGATGAGGTAAGGGTGGTAAGAGGAATACCTTATTTGGGATGGTTGAAGGTTATACGCACGAATATCTGAATTCTGAATCAAAGTGATTATGAGACCTTCCTTTTGGCTAGGAGGAACTACCTGTATAAGAACCAAAACAAGACTACCAAAGAGAGTTAAACGATATATGCAGTGGATTTCCTGACATATGCTAGATCCTGGAAGTGCGATACTTCCAAGATGGCTATCAATCCACTGTCTAAAATAATTTAATGCTGAAATAAAGTAAATATTGTCCTACTATAGTTTAATATGATTTAGGCATCTCATACAAATGCAATAGGCTAGATCTAATCTAACAGGCTAGGCTAGGAGGAGATTCAAAAATCAAGTAGGTTGGTTATAGGTGAATATGAGCTTACAGGCTAGGTTAGATACAGATTTGAAGGTCAAATAGGTGTTCAGGTAGGTATAGGCTAGGAACAATGAGGTCAGGTTGAATGTGAGTAACAAACAGGTTGATGTTTCAGAAGAAATTAGGGAAAACAAAGATCGACCACAGTTCTACAAAACCGATGATGGTCTTACTGTAACCGGTGACGGTTAGAGAGAACCGATGATGGTCAGGTCGGGAATTGGTAAAATCACATAGTCTAAGTTTTGAGAGTTTTGGGGAAAAATTGGAGTTGGTGGGAGGTAGGGATTGATCACTGAGGGGGTGTAAATATGTTGCAAATGTCTGAGATTACTGAAGAGGTCAGATAGATAATTGGGCAAGGTATTAAGACGATTGGGTATAGAAGGTGGCTGAAACTAGAGAGAGGGAATGGACAAAGGGTGAAGGATTACGTTCCTTTACCAAAAATATTGCAGATGTTAATAAGCAAATGAAATAGGTTGGAGGAGGGTACTTACTCTTCTGTGAGGTACGGGTCTGAAGAATGATGAAGATGTTGTTGTGTTGGGGAATGCTGGGTGGAAATTTTCATTGTTTTGCCAATGTATTTGGTTGCCTTTTGTTGATCTCCAATCAGTCTTTGTTCTACTGCTGCATCTGTAAAGATTGAACTCATGATAAGAAGTTTCAACCAATGATCAACAACCAATAACCCCTATTGCAAAGCTGTAGATGGGGCTAAATAGCCCATTTGGTCCATCCTAGTATAACTGGCATCAGTTTAGGGTGAACTAACATCGGTTTGGGCGAGATATCTTGGGTTGTTCAAAATTTTCCTGGGAAGTTGCTCTGCCATTTGATAAGGGTCTCTTCTTTTCTCGGGGTGAAAACCGACCTTAAGAGGATTTTAATGTGAGGTGAGGGAATGGGTCTCATGTTAGGTTTTATTTAGGACATTGGTTTAGGGTATAGGTTAATGGTTCAAATGATGGGGGTGGTTAGGTGAGGTGTATTTAATAAAGATAATTTTATTAAATAGGTGTGTGAGGGTGGTGAATTAATTTAATGTAAATAATTAAATTAATGTGTGTGTGGGTAAAAGGTTATTAACTTAATTAAAATAATTAAATTAATATGTATGAAGGTAAATGGCATCAATTTAATTAAAGTAATTAAATTAAAATGTGTGGGGTGTAGGAGGTAGGTGCTAAGGTTTTGATGATGAGGAAGTGATTATAAGGCTGTGGTAGGGGACCAAGGTGATTATGACATGATTTTGGTGTCTAAAAGTACCTTTGATGGTCATTTGGATGGATGTAAAAAAATCCAATACAATAAATGAAAACCTAAAAATGATCATTCTTTTAACATATATGATATAAGACATTACTACATATTATGTTATCTCTTTTATTGTTTTCACATTAGTGTATGTGGTTTTCTAAACATTATTTTACTGTTAGCATTTAAATTGAACCTAAACTACATACAAAAAATTACATATGTCTACAGTACACCCTTCATACTGATAATTATGTTATCCATGCACATCTCCTCTTTTACAACTTAAGTATGTAGACTAAAAAGCTAACATCTATAAAATGATTCATATATATGTGAGCTATATAAGTGGGCATGTGATGTAGGAGCATAACTATAAAGGCATAAAATTTTGTAATTTTATGTAAGTAAAAGTTGTGTTAGGCCTTATAAGTCTTGTTAGGTATCTTATAACTCATACATGGTCTTCATAGGACCTTCTTATGTGTTAGATGGGACATTTTAAGTTTCCTTCTAAAAATACTATTTAAAATTTAAATTTGAAAAGGTTATGTTAAGAGTTGTAGAGTTATTCAAAAGTCATGATAAGTTGTAAGATGTCATTTGAGACCTTCTAAGGGGAAAAAAGAGTATTATCACCCTTTTTTTAAGGGGCTATGAGTTAAACTCATCTTATAACCTTGATGAGTTAAGTAAACATGGTATAACCACATTGATTCAAGTGTATATGAGATACAACTCAAATTAAAGGAGTCAGTTTTCCATTGTAGAAGAGAGGTTTGGGGGAAAGAATGTGTGGGAGAGATCAAAAGTGGCTTAAGGAGTCTATAGAATATGTTGGTAAGATGAATAAAAAATATCCTCCTTAAAAATGTCTAATAATTTTTAATATTCTATTTTCTTTTGAAGGTGTTGGAATGTTACGGTTTAGGTTTCTTCATTGATGAAAAACCCCATTAATTAAAAAGTGGATGATGGATTGGATTTAGATGATGCTCAAAGTGATAATATCATGTAGATTCGGGTATGTTATTGGCTACATAGGCCAATTCAGTGATAATTACTTGTTCTTGTAAGCCTGTTCAAGTGACCTAGATAGCCTAGGTGATGGTGCATGGTGGTATGATCTTCTTGGTGGCTTGAGAATCATGTTGGAATGATGGAGATAATTTTTTGGTAGTGATTGGGAACTCACATGAGTTTTAGGGTGTAGATAAAGGTTATTGACCATGTTTCAGGTGCTCATTTGGACCAGGCATGGTTGTTAGAAGGCACAAGGTTTTTTTTTTTAGCCATATGATTTGAATATCAAATTTAACTAGCAATTGTGCACACACACAATTTTGCTTTGTATTGGTTTTCAATGTAAATATCCTTTTTTATTTTTAATAAAATAATTAAAACTGTAAGTACTATGTAAAAATATAGAGAAATGAAGAGAATTCACCAGTAATTTGAAACAAAACGTCATAATGGAGTTTGGTGCTTGAGGCCTACGTCTCTGGGTCTGGTTAAATGGGATCGATCTATTAAAATCTTGAAAATAGCTATTTAAAAATAATTCTATAAAATTTTGACCTTCTCACAGTCTTCCTCTATCAAAAATAACAGGGGTTTCTTTTTACTTCTCCTCAAAATTCCACTCCTAGCTCAAGTTATGAGCATTTCAATATTTTACACAGTCCTGAATGCCACTTCAAATACAATAAAGCTCCTTTTATAATGTTTCCAAACAGATGGCTCAATGGTTAGGAACCTAAAACTTTGCATGGGAGGTTAGCAATTCAAATCCCCTCCACTTCCCTCTCCTTCTCCTTAGGTGGCTTTGTAGAGATTTATCCCACATTGTGGGTGCGAAAAAGGAGGATAGCCTTTAAAAGAAGGGGCCGTGCATGTTTAGATTGGCTTAAGAGCCACCTTAACCACTTGGAATGCGGGGTGCTTAGCTGGATGGATAAGTGAAGCACATAGGGTAGTGTAGGTAGTAGTTAGGATATTTTACAAAAGATTTTGGAGGATATTCCAACATGGAGGGATAAGGAGTTAGGATATTTGGAGAAATGTGTGGCACAAATGTGTGGCAAGAATTAATGCGTGGAATTTAAATAAACTTGACTACCCATGTGGAATTTAAATAAACAAATTTTTCCTCGTCATCTATATTTTCCATGTGTCACATTTTAATTTGTCCACGTGGCGGGTGCACATGTTCAATCTGCGTTTTGTGCCCAAAATTTGCCAGTTGCCCTGGAATTTTAGTGGGCCATAACTTTTTCATACTAGCTTTGTTTCTCACAAATGAGATATTTACAGAATCGTATAATTTTTCTCCATGCTTTAAAAATGACTGTAAATTATTATAAGAAGTTCTTAGATCAGTGTTTCTCCGTGAGGATCCTCTAGATCATTCCTCCCCACTAAGAAACTTTTGGACCCCAAAAGTCAACTTAATTGGTGAATATGTGAGGGTATTTCTCTCTCACCTTTCTGGTTTCCATCCATTTAGCCTTGTTCGGATGATTTCCTTTGAACCCAACATGAAGATACTCAATATCACCCCTTCACGAAGTTCTAACCTTCCTGTCCAAAATGATGTCTTCCTGCAACTCATCAAGATACTTAGGAGCAAAATCATCAATGGAAGGCATTATGTTAGCATCATCATGATCAAAAATCATAGGCGGCTCATAAAATATTAAATTATCAACATTTAAAACTGAGTAGATTTGCATATATGGAGGTAAATCCAACCGGAAAGTGTTGTTACCATTTTTTTCCAATATTTGGAATGGACCATACCGTATAGGTTTCAATTTTTTACCTTCACTTTTTAGTACCTTTCCTTCCTTATGTGTAAGCTGAACTAAATCACCAAATTTGATCTGTGTGATCAGTTATATGTTTATCATGCCTATATTTGTACTTATCCTGACTTTTCTCCTAATGTTCATAGACATATTGCTGAACCTATAATATCCTCTGCACAAATCTTTTATCCCTGTCAGAATCACTTGAACCATTATCAAAAATTTCATGTCGATAATATACATCTAATGAATAATTAGGAAAATATCCATAACATGTCTGAAATGAAGAATTCAAATTAGAAGAATGTAAGGAAGGATTATAAGCATGTTGCACATGATAAATATTTTCATCCCATAATTTATGATGTTTACCACAATATCCCCTAAGAAAATGTACCACTGTGTGGTTTATAACCTCTGTTTGATCGATCACTCTGTGGATGAAAAGTAGTGGTCTTTTTCAAGTTTTATGTCCATTAACCTCCTCAATGTTGAAAAAAATTTCCACAAGATATATGGAATCCCGCTCAAATATAACTGAAGTAGGAAAACCAAAAGTGAATTGAAACAAACTGAAAAAATTTATGTGTAGTTCCATCACCATTTATTTGTTTAGTACATGGAATCAACACACACATCTTGTTAAATCCATCCACTACCACATATAAGTAATCATGTTTCTTTCATTTCATGTGCAAACCTCTTACAAATTCCATGGAGATAGTTTTCCATTGTCTTTTTCGAATATGAAGAGGAGTGTAAAGTCCTAATTTCATTTTTCTTATCTCTGCTTTTGGAACAAAGACCACATCCGTTAATATACTTGGTTACATGTTCATGCATTCTAGGACAATAAAAATATTTTTGTAAATGTGTAACTATTTTACTAACACAAAAATTCCCTAAAAAAAGAGAAGTATGTGCTTCCCTAATAATATGCATATGTTTATTTTTTGGAATGACAAATTTTACTATAATGATATAAAAATCCATCATGCAAATGCTTATCATTTTCTCCCACTTATTTCCCACCTACTAGATGCTCATACACTTCTCTAAAATCAACATCACTAACATGTTCTTCCTTATAACTAACATGAGCCAAATAACTATGTTGTAAAAGGATAGATGCTAACAAAAAGTAGAGGTCTATATAATATGTCTATAACTTTGTTTTGAATACCTTTTTTATACCTTATTCCAAGATGAAATTGTTGCAAAAATATCATCCACCTGAAATGTGTAGACTACTGTAACTTGGTTTGTGTTTGTAAGTACTGAAGTAGCTGATGGTCAGTATATATAAATGTTTCTTTTCCCATTAAATAATTCTTCCAATTTCTAACATATTTGAACCAAAGCATACAACTTTTTATCACAAGTTGGATAGTTTCTTACCGCACTTGTAAAGGTTTATGAATGGTAACATACGGGTTTTTTTTTCTACATCAAAACTGCTCCCATTACATAGTCACTAGCATCTATCTCTATCACGAATGAATGCTTGTAAGTATGGAAGTGCCAAGTATCGTAGTGGTACTTATTTTATCTTTCAGTGTAATCAAAGGAATTTCTGTCATTTTCCTCCCCACTAAAATACATGTTTAATACTTTTTAAAACATGCAAATGAAATGTAATATATGAGAAGTTAGCAATACGAACTTCCTCTAGTAATGAAATGTACCTAGAAAACTCCTAACTTTTGTCACATTAGTGAGTCTAGGCAAAATTTTACAATAACCACTATTTTTGCAAAATCAATTCTGAATTCTCGATTTCCTACAACATAACCCAAATAAATTATACATATGTTTTTCCAAATTCACATTTTGACATCTTCAAATAAATTTTTTTCTCTTCCTTAATGCATCTAAGAATTTCTAGATGTGTTTACCATGTCCATCCCATGACTTACTGAAAACTAAGAATATCATCTAAGTAGAAAATAAAAAATAGCATCAATGAATGGTCTAAAGATACATCATTTATAACTCTCATTGAATGTTGCTGGTGCATTGCATAATCCAAAAAACATAACAAATCATTCAAACAATCCCTATTTTTTTTTCAAATTTGTTTTCCATACAAAACCTTCATGCAATTCTTACTTGTTGATAACCACTTCTTCAAGTATAAGTTAATGAAGTAAATTGAATTCTTTAATTTATCCAATAAATCATCTATTCTAGGAAGAGGGTAACAATTCTTGTACCAGTAATTTTGCTTTAAAGCACGTAAATCAACACACATTCACTAAGCGTCATCCTTCTTACGAACCAATATAATTGGTGACCCACATGGGGATGAACTTGGATGAATTATACCTTGAGCCAAAATTTCCATTACCTATCTATTGATTTCCTCATTCTCTACTATTTAGAATCTATACATTTTGATATTGGGAAGAGGTGCATCCTTAAACAACTGTATCTCATGCTAAAACACTGTTTTAGGAGGTAGATGTTATGGATCCTGAAAAACATCATCAAAATTAGAAACAAGTTTTACCATATTCATCTTTATGTTTCAAATCACAAGTCATCAAAATCAATCTCGTTTTCTTTCTCTTTGGATTTGACCACCACAAGTACAAAAATTTTGGTTGAGTTTATAAGCCTTTTCAGTTTGACCTATAGTAACAAAGGATAGATTACTCTTTTCACAGTGATCTCTAACAATAAACTCAATTCCATCCTTTACAAGAAAATATTTATTTTCTTCCCTATAGAAGATTGCTTTACGATCATACAAATAAAGACTTCCCAAAACCACCCCACAAATATCCAAAGTAACTACATCCAATTAAACCTCATCTATAAACTTGTCTGTAATAGAAAATTTGAAAGTATAAGGTTTGGTTACTTGTAATTTTGCATCATCACAAACCCAACCCAAAGGATAAGGCTTAGGATGTGGTTTAATTTTTAGTCCTAATTTCTTAACAACCTCCTGAGAAATTAGATTAGCTTGAGATCCACTATAAAAAAGAGGATCAATTTTTGTATGCTTTGAAATTACACTAATGTTGAAAAACTGATTCCTTTCCTTATCATCATGGATAGTTTTTTTACTATAATAAGATGCAACATCTGTATTACTATTGTTGAAAATTGAAAGAGTTGATTTTCCATTCAAAAATCATAGTTTTGATCTTTGTTTCATTACCTGAATTTAGACCCATGATCATGAACTGCAATGTATTCTTTTCTTTTCTTTTCCCTTCTTATCCATCCATTAAAGCTTCATTTCAAGATGTAATTTCAAAACACTTAGACTCATCATGGTTCTTTTTAAAATGATTGTAAAATGGATTTTCATCTTCTTTCTTAATAGTATAGTTTGACTTATCACTTGCCCTTTCCTTTTCCTTGTTCTTTTGAACCTTTTCCTTCAGATTGATTTTTCTTTTGTTTAAAAGAAGAGAAAGAGGACTCCTTTGTCATTTTCCCTTGTACTTCCAAATGGGTTGCTTGCACACACACTGCATCAAGATTAGTAGGACCTAAAACAAGAATCATATGCCTTAGATAACTATGCAATCCACCAATATATTTTAGCAGTGTTTCTTCTTTGTTTAGGGAAATTCCCAGAATTAGATCCCTTTTCCTAAATTCTTTGTGTGTATTCTTGAACACTTTGTCCCTTAGTTTGTCTTAATGTTTTCCAATCCATCATAGCTTGTTGCTTATAACCAAGAGGATAAAATTGTTGTCTAAGATTTGAAACAAATTCAGACCAAGAAGTGATTTCTATACCTTTGGTTTCTTCCACTTCTTGAAGATTACTCTCCCACCAAATGAGTGTTGTGCCACCCATCCAAAGAGTTTCCAAATGAATCTTTGCTTCATCATCAACAATTCTCTAAACCCTGCAATATACTTCTATCTGCTTGACCCAGTTATCCAACTTCTCTACATTTAGCTCTCCAGTATACATAGGCAATTCAAACTTGATATCTAACTTTAATGAAGGAAAAACATATTTTAAAAGGTCTCTTTTAGGAATATCAGAACTAGAGCTTTCTTCTTTCTTACCTTCTCTAGTTCCCTTTTCCCTTTGTCTATCTTGGTACATTTCTTCCACCATTTCCTTCATCTGTAGGAATTATTGACGAAAGTTTTCTTCCTCTCAATCCGCCATTGTAGGACTTCGAGATCGTCTAGTACCAATTTTGGGATCTCCTTCAACTAACTCTCCTTCACCCTTCTTAGATCGAGACCTTGTTAACATCCAACACACAACTTGCAATCCAAAAATAGTAAATCCGAACCAAAAATCAGTCAAAACCAGCTATGATACCAATGAACTGAATATCAAATTTAACTAGCAATTGTGCACACACACAATTTTGCTTTGTATTGATTTTCAATGTAAAAATTGAGCATTATATCCTTTTGTATTTTTAATAAAAGAATTAAAACTGCAAGTACTAGTGTAAAAATATAGAGAAATGAAGATGAATTCACTAGCAATTTGACACAAAAGTGTGATAATGGAGTTCGGTGCTTGAGGCCTACGTCTCCGGGTCTGGTTGAATGGGACTGATCTATTAAAATCTTGAAAATAATTCTTTAAAAATAATTATACAAAATTATGACCTTCTCACAGTCTTCCTCTATAAAAAATAATAGGGGTTGCTTTTTACTTCTCCTCAAAATTCCACTCCTAGCTCAAGTTATGAGAATTTCAATATTTTACACAGTCCTGAATGCCACTTCAAATACAATAAATCTCCTTTTATAATGTTTACAAGCGGCTGGCTCAACAGTTAGGCACCTAAAATTTTACATGGGAGGTTAGTGGTTCAAATCCCCTCCACTTCCCTCTCCTTCTCATTAGGTGGATTTGTAGAGATTTATCCCACATTGTGGGTGCAAAAAAGGAGGAAAGCCTTTAAAATAAGGGGTCCTACATGTTTAGATTGGCTTAAGATCCACCTTAGCCACTTGGAATGTGGGGCGCTTAGATGGATGGATAACTGAAGTACATAGGGTAGTGTAGGTAGTAGTTAGGATATTTTATAATAGATTTTGGAGGATATTCCAACATGGAGGGATAAGGAGTTAGGATATTTGGAGAAATGTGTGGCACAAATGTGTGGCAAGAATTAATGCATGGAATTTAAATAAACTTGACCGCCCATGTGGAATTTAAATAAATTTTTTTTACCTCATCATCTATATTTTCCACGTGTCACATTTTAATTTGTCCACGTGGGAGGTGCACGTGTCCAATCTGTGTTTTGTGCCCAAAATTCACGAGTTTCCCTAAAAATTTCAGTGGGCCATAACTTTTGCATACTAGTTTTGTTTCCTGCAAATGAGATATCGACAGAATTGTATAATTTTTCTCCATGCTTTAAAAATGACTGTAAATTATTATGAGAAGTTCTTAGATCAGTTTTTTCTCCGTGAGGATCCTCTGGATCACCATATATGCTCATGGATGCATGTAGGAAGTTGATTCATGATGTACCAAGTATTCTAGGACCCTTTGGAGAGTTTTAATGATGATTTATCATGTTTTTTATTTAACCCTAGTCATTATAGTGCAAAACCCTAAGGGATAACTATGAAAATGATATGGACTGGAGAAATGGAGATATATATGAGGCATGAAAATAATTAGAGATGATGAAAATGGTTTTCCTTTAGGTGTGAGAAAAATTTGGAGTTATTCTGAAGAATATTTTGCAAGTTATGTGAATTTTAGTGAAACATGGTCAAGAAGAAGGTCTTTTCTGTCTCTAATTAGTTCTTTTGATGTTCTCTCTGAATTATGTGATTTGCATGTGAAATTTTGGATTTCAAGGATGACTATAAATTTATTATAAAAAAATTCAAAAAAATAATTAAGTCATTTAATCGTCATCTTTTTATGAACAAATGTTAAAAGGGTAAACAACTTCTTATGTATTTGAAACCCTATCTCAAAAGTGGGTTTGCAAGAAAATTATCATACATGGCCATAATTTCTTGGTATTTCATGGATTATTATTGGATAATGTATAGGACTTCTCCATATTTCCATAAAGTTATGATAGAGCTTATGGTGATGAGTGGACCACACGTGCAAACATGTTAGTTTCTGAAGAAGTTCGATTTGGGACAAGGTTGTCCAAAGGAGGTGAAAAATAAATGATAATTATGTTAATTATGTGAGTTTTTTAATGTCCATGATGGTTTTATGTCATTTTTTATTCACTTAAATGATCAATTATGCTTCATTTGTGTTGACTGGTCAAAAGACAGTTTTGGGACAGTTTCAAGCAGTTTGTAGAGATCAGCTTGGTTGAAGGCCATCCACTTGGAGTTGGAAGGAGTTCCAATATGTTATGGAAAGTTAATTCAGATATATTACAAATGGAATATTTTTTTTCTCATGGTTATTTTATTTTATGTGTTTTCTAGTTCAAGTTATGGACAAGAAATGTTTTGGCTTTGTAGGACAAGACAATGTTTACTAGAAGAATGATTTGGTTAGTGCATGACATGGATTGGGTGATGTTTAATATCACATATAAATTGAATAGGGATTAATTTTTCATATATTTAATCCATTTTTAGGTCTTGAAAGAGTCATAAATGGTTCAAACAAGTTGAGTTTGTAAAACTAGTTGCTGGGTAGCTTGTTTTGATGAAGGGTAAACTTGTTTTGGTTTGAACCAGTGGATGTTTCAAGAGGCCTTGCATGCATAAAATTTTTATACAGGTATTAATGTTTCCATATATTTTTCACATGCCATTTTTTAGTTTATATTAAAGGTTCTTGAGGCCCAAAGGTAAAATCAGGTTGGTGGAAACAACTTTTTTTGAGAAGGTAATGAGCTAGTCGACCCATTAAATGAAACAATTTGATTAGATCAAATAAATTATGACCATAGATGATGTTTATATGTCATATTACACATGTGTCGTTATTTTTAGATCTTGAATAAATAATTTTGTGTTAGATTATTTTTCTCATCCTAGTGATGCGGTTTTGAGGATTTTTGGTGGATGGTGGATGGTTTTTGTCATGGCCAACCTACATGGATAAATTTTCAATGTTTTAATTATTCTTATGGGATTTTTTTAAGTTTTATGGTAGATATAAATGAGGTAAACTTACCTCTTTTGAATTTTAATCAATAAGATCCTATAAAAGTGAAGTTTTTGGTGTAAATTTAAACTAGTGGAGGTGGACATAAAAGTGTGACCTAGGTGTGAGAGTTTTGCAGGTTTGAAGACATGTTTTGAGATCTGATCAATTGTTTGATATGTTTAATCATGTTTGAAAGCATGAAATAAATTTTTTAGAGGCAAGACAAGTTAAGAAGGAAGAATATAGAGTAAGTTTGAGGACCTAGGGCTTGAGCAAGGTTTTAAAGAAGCTTGGAGCTAAATTTTGTGATCACCATCATCTGAGTTGTAGAATCATATCTTCAGTGATATTTATCAAAATATTGTGTGATGATTCATATTAATGAAAGTCTCTTTTGTGAGTAATTTCAACAAGGGTTTTAGGGGTTGGCACTGTTTGTGGGGTTGGTGCCTCACTATAGAAATCTCTTGTGATGTGTAATATTCACTTGAGTCTTTATTGTGTGTAATATAAAAAAAATTCAGTGGGTTTTCTTCCCCTTGAGGTTTCCCTCTTACATCTATTGTTATGGTGTTTCTTTTGTTGCTCATTGTTAATTGAATGCATTTTTATGTTGTTGTGCACACTCTAATGAATGGATAATTGATTAATGGTTTATGTAAAGTGATCTGAAATTAAAATTGTAAGGACTGGTTCAACCCCCTCTTAGTCCATTATGATTCCAAAAAATGGTATCAGAGTGGGTCCTTTAAGATAATTTTTGATCACTTGAAAGTATATCCTTGAAGCATAAAAATAGAAAGTTAGTAGAGTGGTTTCTCTACCAGAAAGGCACCACTGTTTTATGGAACAAATTATGATTTTTGTAGCTTGAGGATGAATTCTGATATCATAGCTTTAGGTTTTGATATTTTTAGAGTTTTGGAAAATGGATATACTACTCCTACCACTCCACCTACTACTGTTGCAGAAAGAAAGGCATGTGATGACAATTCAAAGGATTTGAATGACATCTTATATGGCCTTGGAGTATCAGATATGGGAAAGGTAATGTATTGAAAGTTAGCAAAAGAAGCATGGGAGAAACTACACGTCTTCCATGAATGTTCCTCAAAGCTAAGAATTTCTAAGATTCAAACTTTTAAAAATCAGTTGAGAGTCTTAAGATGAATAAGGATGAATCTATTGCATCATATTTTATTAGAGTTGACAAGATTGTCAATAGTATGAAAGGGATAGGATAAGATGTGAAGGAAGAATTTTTTGTTCAAAAGGTATTGAGGTATCTAACTCCTAGGTTTAATTCCAAAGTATCTGCCATTGAAGAAGCCAATGATTTGACTCAGCTAAAGATGGATGAGTTACATGGGACTTTGACTGCTTAGGAGATTAGGATTGTTGACTCTAAACCAGCTAAGAAAGAGGTTGCTTTCAAATCTGAAATGAAAACTAAGGGTAAGAACACCAAGGAATTAGATGATGCTTGTGAAATCGATGAAGAAGAAATATTTACAATGATGGATAGAAGGTTAAAGGTAGGCTCTAGAAACAAAAATGTAAGCTTCCTTGAAAATGTTTCAAATGTGGTTGGGTAGGGAATTTTGATGTTAATTTTCCTCATAAGCTTAATAAGGAAGATCATGATGAACATGAGCATGATATCGATCATGACAAGAAGTATAACAAGTATGATAAAAAAAGGAAATATTTAAGAGGTTTGACAATAAGAATAAGGGAAAAATGATTTTTTATTCAAGGGAGGATGATTATTTGTCTTATGCTTGTAGTGTTCTTTCAAATTCTGAGTTTGATTATGATTATGAAGATATTAGAAATAAGGCATTGTTTATGATTAAAGGTTACATAATATCTATTAGTGATTAATCTTAATTGTTAGGTGATTTTATATCAGTTTATTGTAGATACTCTGATGAAGATTAAGAGGATGGTAAAGATGATCTAGAGAGTATCCAACAAGAGTTAAGGAATTTTGAAAAGAAGGATATGAAGCTGATTTCTCAGGTCAAGGATTATGAAAATAAGGTTCATGATCTAGAAAAAAAGCACAGGTTTGAAACAAACAAGCTAAAGGATTCAATCATATTACTAGAGGATAAGGTAAAGTATTTAGTTTTAAGTGTGCAATATAAAGAGATGATGTGATCCAAATTAGAAGAATATGTAGAGTTTCTAGGGAATAGCTCTTAGAGGTTGGTAAGAAGACAATGTCTTTTTCAAAATTTGAGAAAAGTGTCAAATATCTTGATGATCTTCTTATCAAACAGATAAAAATAGGTGGAAAATAAGGTTTATGGTTTATTGATGACCTCAAGGGAAAGGAGAAGATGAAATATGACCGTGTTCCAAGAAAGAAGGATGAAGAAGCGTGAAAGGAGTTTTGAAAGAAGGAGAGCTTCACCAAAGACAAGATGAAGCCAAATTCCATTAGGAAACCAAATGCTTCAAGGTATGAGAGATATTTTAATGGTTAATGTTTCACTTGTAATGGATTTAGTCATAGGGAAAAGGAGTGTAGGAGGTCAGTGATAGACAATTATCCATGTAGATATAGTAGGAGTGAACAAGCTAAGAGTATGGTATGCTATAACTGTCATAAAAGAGGACATGTTGCTAAATATTCCTTGCATGATCCTTAAATTAAGAATTGGAGTAATGAAATATACAAGAGAAGGAGTTCATTTTTGTGTTTTAATTGTAACATTTTTGGTGTTGGACTTTGGAAAATGAATAAGTGTTGGAGTGTATACATGTGAAATAGCTATAGTAGAAACGCGCACATGAGAGAAAATGATGACTGCATGTAGGGATAATAGTACACGCACGTAGGAGAGAGGAAAGGGAACTCAAGTATTACTTTTAGAAGGATCAAAGAATTGGAATAATTTTAGGTAAGTTTATAAAAATAGAGATAGAGTGGTATGCATGTAAGAGAAGATTCCATATAGGAAGAGTATATTTTTGGAATAAGGAACTAGCAGTTCAAACTGGAGTATGAATACCTTGAGGTTATGCAAGGCTGTTTTTGGACAAGTGGAAGATTAAGTGACATGCACAGTTTTTGGCTATTAATAGGATTATATATGTAGTTATTATTAGATAATCTATTATTAGCGAATCTTACATGCTTCTATGTTATCTTTGTAAGCAACACATGGATATTATTAGCATGCAACATATATTGAGGATGCTTAGGTGATGAAGGGAAAGTCCCCACCCCTATATATATATGTATTGATTTTCATGGCTTGGTGTGCCTCATTTTTTTGTAGAGTTGTGCTGCTGGTTTATGAGCGCACATGACTTATGGTGAAAATATTATGTATTTATTCAACTTCTATGTTTTGAATTGATTAATACAATGGATCTATATGGTTGGATATTATTTCTTTATGTATCTGAATCTAGTTATTGCATAGTAAACCTGGTCTTGATTCTTATTTAGTTCATTCTTGCACATGGTTATCATTTAAGATCTAGTTTATGTTGTGCAACATACTTGATTACTTGTTATGGATTTGGAATATCTACTTGATCATGTTAACTCCTTTAAAAGTATGGGATTTGGTACCCCTATGCTCTTTGGTTGAGCACTCAGACCTCTCTGAGTGATATGCCAGCATGCCTCAGGATGTTGGTAAAATAAAAGATTACATTTTGGTTCCATGCCAGGACCTCTTTTCAAAATTAATTGTGAGAATGTTGCATGTTGATGGTTTATCAATTGGCACTTGTGACCATTGAATATTGGGTTATTTATAGACATGATCAATTTACTTAGAGATATTGATTTGGACATTATTTCAATGCATGCAGATGGGTTGAGGAACACCTTTATCATGATATTTATGATCCATTATTTGGTTGTTTCCCTACATAATTATACAAGTGGTTGTCTATGTACACATCAATGAGGATATGGTACCATATATCAAAGGTTTGGACACAAGATTAATACTAGACTTTATTTGACATGGATGAGCCTTGGACACGTGATGTAGATCACTGGTGGGCTGGTGTTGTGAATAGTTATACCCTGGAGTACACTGTTTCCACGTATTCTTTCCCAGAAGTTGCATAATTTGATTTTAAGCCCATAGGATCTTAAGTTAGTGTTATTCCTTTAGCAATTAAGATCTTGATGGTAACATTGAATTTAGGACACCTTCTTATGGCTAGCTAAGTATCTGCCATGCGCAGGAGTAGTAGCAGGTGTGGTGAGAGATGGAGGATCCTACGATAGAAAGGGAAAGAGAAGAAAGGAGGATTAATTATGACAAGGTTCGGGAGAGGGGAATTAACGAAGGAGCATGACATTAATGAGTCTATGAAGTTGTGAAGATAGGTGATGCACAAAGGATTCAAGGGGGGTCACTCATAGGAAGAGAAACCTAAGCAGTCGATACTCCCCCATCTAGGAAAGAAACCAAGAGAATCCCCCTCATATTCTGATGAGAGTGCATCAAAAGAAGAAAGGATAAGGGTTGTAGGCACACATCTGATCCCACCTGGAGAACTTTCCTTTGTGCCTAGTGTTCCAGTTTATAAAACAGTTATTGTAAATTAGGTTAATAGTAATGAGAGAGTAACAATGGGTAGATATCATTTTCCTTTAAATACAGAAGTACATCAATCTACACATACGACAACCTCTTTATTTTTTGGAGGACCTATTGGAGGTATAATTTCTGGTGCATCATCAGGATAGAATGTGGGCAGGAAGAATGTGGTAAATACATCTAGGAGTAGCACAATTTCATAGACTAAAAAAGTTAAATTTAGTACAACATTTGGAACACATAGTAGCTCATCCTCTAGTCTAGTTCCTACTATAGGAGTTAGATCTGGAGGATCTAGAGGACCAAGAGGTTTGGGATCTAGTGGATTTGGTGGTTCTAGCGGTGGAGGGAATATTGGAGAAAATACAAGTTTTACGTTTGGTGGGCACGGTCCACACCCTCATCAGCTGCAATAGATATTCTACAAGTTGTATCTTCATTTACCAGAGTATAGAGGTATTGAGGATTCCATAGAACATATACAAAAATATGATATATTATGGCATGCTAAGGGAGTCACATCTCTTGAGCATAAGGCAAGTCATTTTTCCACTACTTTACAAGGGCGCATGCATAGTTAGTATAGGAAGTATGATCAAAACTAGACCTGTGTGGAATACACTTCGCTACATGATGCTTTCTTAGCAGAGTTCCATATAATTGAGTTTGAATAGAAGAGCATTAGTGCATTAAAGGAAATTAAGCAGGGCATGGCTAAGAGTGTTAGGGAGTATGATGCCCTTTTTAAAACATTTTCATCTAAGTTGTCTTATGATATCCACCCTAGCCATCATGCAAAGTGATTTTTAGCGGTTTGATTACAAATTTAGAAGGGAACTTTCACATGAAAATTTTAAAGATTTGTACGAGGATTTGGAGGAATATTTGTGCATTGAGGCAGTTGGAATTGTAGACACGGGAGTCATTTCATTCTTGGAAGCATAGATTACAGCCATGGAAAAACAGTTAGAAAAACTATCGGCCAACTCATCTCATGAGATGTGTAGTGGGATATGGTATACATATTGTGAAGTGGAAGGACATACTAAATACATCTGCCCTAGCAAGTCAATGTGCACCATGTTGTTGGATTGTGAAATATGTCATTTAGATCCTGATGTAAGTAGATATCCCCTCGTGCAAGGAGCAGTCTATAAGAATGTATCCATGTATTGTAATATTTATAAGTATAATAGTCATGACACTATTAATTACATCCATTGATCATATTTATGAGGCTATTGAGACTAGTGTGTGCCAAAAAAGTGTATCAAGTGGATCTAAGGATGATGGAGAACAAAATAACGAAGGGCGAAACAACGGCGATAACCCAAATAAGGGATTTTGTGGAGGATATAAGGGCTGGGGTCGCGGCAGTGGAAGAGGGGGATTTCTTAGAGGTACTTTCTTTACATGTGGATTGCTTGATCATTATCAGTGTGAATTCCCTTAGAATATAATTTTCTCATGGTGCATGAAACAACACAAGTTTGAAGAATGTCCTGATTTTTACGAGAACATGATTAAACATCATAATCAAGACAAGGGTGTGGCTATGATTAAAATACGGAGATTCAATGGATTCCAAAGTTTGGATTGAATTATGAACTACATCCTTTATTAGTCACTACCCACATAGAGGCAGTGTGCATGCGTGAAGCCCTAAGGAACAATCCTGTTATAAAAAAAATAAGAAGTGATCAATGCCAAGTACCTTGATGTTGAACATCAGAAAGAATTCTATCTAGATACCATGGATGTTATCAAGATTTTGCAAGGGGAGATTTTGGGATTGAAAAAATAGGCATGTGCATTGGATAAAGTAAATAATGTCGATCTTCCACAGAAATACATAGACAATTTGAAAGAAGCATGGCGAATGTTGAGATAGGAAAACATCATCCCCCTATTAGGTGAATGGTTGAGAGAGATATTTCCACATGAAGGGAACACATGTGAGAGGAATTTTCTTCATGAAAATACATCTCCCCATAACCATGAATATGATAAATAAATTACATTGAATGTAGTTATAGATGGATGGCTCTTGAGTAATATTTTGATAGATATAGGTACAAAAGTTAATGTGCTCACATTGGATGTTTGGGAATATATGGGGATACCACCATTGCAGCCTTCTACCAATGTACTATACATGGCGAATAGAACTAGGGCTGACCCTATTGGAGTGTTAATACTACTAATCATGATTCAAGGAACCAAGTTTACTGGGGACTTTATGATATTCGAGATAGTAGAGGTAGATAGTTTCCTAGCACTTCTTGTACATCCTTGGTGTTATACAAATAATGAAGCTATGAATTTTAATAAGGGGTATATTAGCTTTGAGAATAAAGAAGAGTGCATCATTATACCATTGACATATGCAAAGGCTACACCCTATGTTGATCCCTTGAGTGAAGAATACTTAAAGATAATTTACTCTAGCACAACGAGGGACCCTGAAGTAAATGAGCCCTCTAAGGAAGGAGTGATATAGTGGGATGATGTTCAATTAGTTAGTGACACCACTAGTGTTGCTTGTGAAAATTAGGCACATGGAACATATGAAATAATAGGATGGGAAATAAAAAATGTTGTTACTCATGTATTTAGGTAACACATTTTTTGGTGCTTGGTATGTAGCGAGGTACCTCACTATACAGGTGAGGTAAATCCTGATGTATTCTTTCATTCCATGGAGGCCTAGTGGAAGGATCAAGTGGAAAGAAGAAATATGCTTGTATATATTCTATGTGGGACTGCAGCGCAATAGTGGATTACACACATAGATAACCTTGTAGAGTGGTGGGAAGTCAAAATCACCCTTTCCACTAGCTTCCTTAGAAAAAATGTACCTTCAAAAATATGTGAATTTCATGGGAAGGAATCTTCCTTACACCATGTTCAGAAATTTGAGAGACTCTAGACCAAAGGGAAAGATGCCTTACCACCATCACTTTGGGTACATAAGTTATAATCTACCTTAGGCGGTTGCGCGCGCACATGGTATGTGCATGCTAAGTTAACATGGGTAATAAAAAATTGGCAGGAGATGACCTTAGGTATGATTTATACTTTTGACTATTTTTCAACTAAGCCTTCATTCAATGAAGAACTTGAGACTTTGAAGTACCTTACCATGGGAGATAGCACAAAGGTTGAAGAGCCTTTATTGGATATGTTTGGCAACTTGGATTTGGAGGCATGCCTTGACCTTGAAGAGAATGAAGAAGAAGAGATGGTTCATGCCTGGGAAGAAAAGGAAAAAGGTAAGATGGTGTGTCTGATAGATGGAGAAGACGATGCAGAAAAATACATGGAGGTTAGCCATATTGAGGGTATGCAAAAAGTAATGAACACAATAGATGAAAAGGTGCTCACATATCATGAGCCTCTGAAGATGAAGAAGGTTAATATTGGGACAGATGAAAAACCTAAAGAGGCCATTATTGGTGATTATTATTTTAAACAATAGGTAGCTAAGATCATAGAGCTCCTACATGATTTTCAATATCTATTTCTAAGAGGATATCATGAATTGAAATGGTTACACCCTTCGTTAGGAGAAATGTGAATCAAACTTAAGGCACGTTCCCGATTAAGAATATGCCTTACAAGATGAATCCTAATTTGCACATCAAAGTAAAGCAAGTGATTGATAATATTTATAAGTTTGGTATTATTTAACCTATTGAAGAATTAGAGTGGGTGAGTCCTATGGTGATCAGTATAAAGAAATATGGGAAGACACATATCTGTGTGGACTATAGAGAGTTGAATGTTGTTTGTATCATTGATCCTTTCCCCACACCTTTTATAAAAGATATACTTAAAGGAGTAGTTGGGCATGAGATTTACTCTTTTACAGACTGATTCTCTAGTTATAATCAGGTGTGCATAACAAAGGAAGACCAAGAAAAGACAATTTTCACCACTAAATGGGGAATGTATTGAAAAACGCACCTACAGTGTTCTCGTGCATTTTTTACAAGCCTTTCATGACTTTATTCATAAGTATTTGAAATTTTATTTGGATGATTGGATGGTATATGGATTGGTGAAATATCACTGTGACAATATGAGACTCGTGTTACAAACATGTAGGCATATGAGCATATCCTTAAATACTAAGAAGTGCATGTTTACTACACCCTTTTGGCATTCTATTGGGACATATTATTTGCAAAGAAGGCTTATTGGTAGATCCTTCCAAGGTTGTTTTTATCTTGGGTTTGGAGGAACCTACAAATCAGAGTGAGGTGTGTGGATTATTAGGCCATATAAGTTATTACAAAAAGTTCAATAAAGGATATGCTAGTATTTTCGTGCCCTTGGAGGAATTATTGAAGAGTAAAGAGAAGTTTCATTGGGATGAGGAGCAGCAGATAACATTTGATACATTGAAGGAAAGACTTACCTATACGCTTATTCTATGTTTCCCTTCTTAAGATAAACCATTTCATGTACATGTTGATGCATCTGGCATGGCCATAGGCACATGATTAACACAACATGATGAGGGTATTGTTGATCATCCTATTTATTTTACAAGCAGAAAGTTGACCCCAGTTAAAAATATTACACAAAAACTGAGCGTAAAGTATTTTCAATGATTTACGTGTTGCACAAGTTCAAGAAATACTTGTTGGCTACACCTTTCATATTCTTTACAGATCATATGTCTCTTAAATATCTGGTCAACAAGCCTATTTTATAAGGGTGCATATGCAGATGGATCCTACTGTTGTAAGAATTTTAGTTTACACTTGTGGAAAAACCAACAAAAATTAACTCGACACCTGACCACTTGTCAAGGATCAATTCTGGTGAGGATGCGCAGAGAAATGAGGACATAATTCCATATGGACAATTTTTCATATTGAATCATGCGCTCACTAAACTTGAGGACATTGTAATATTCTTGCATACTGGCTAGGAAACATAAGGGAATGAAAAATTTGGAGAAGAAGTAACTTGCAATACATGCAGTTTCATATCAGTTGATAGGTGGATACTTGTATAAACTTGGTCATGCTGATTTTTTATGTCAATGGTGTGTGCTAGAACATGAGTGAAAGGTAATAATGGTGGAAGATCATGGTGGGATTTTGAGGTTGGAATTATGCTAGAGTTTCTACCACATGATAAATATTAATGGAAGGATTATGATGGGAGACTTTTTATAAAAATGTCAAAGAATATGTCAAGGGCATGTGACCATTTTCAACGCCTTGGGAAGCTAAGCATAAGAGATGAGATGTCATTGAGGCCTATTGCAAGTGTTGAACCATTTGAAAAATGGGAAATTGATTTTTTGGGCCCTATTTCCCCATCCACATGTAGGCCTGGTGCATGCTACATTATAACTTGTATAAATTATTTGACAAGGTGGGCAGATGCAGTGCCTATGAAATATTACACTGTAGCTACAACAGTAAGATTCTTATGGGAAAAAATTATCAATTATTATGGATGTCCGTTGAGTCTTACCATTGATAGGGGAACACACTTTTTGAAAGAGAATATCATAATATTATTGGCTGATTTTATGCTGGCACATCACAAGACAACCCCTATCACCCATAGGATAATGAGATTGTTGAAGCATTTAACAAGATATTAGGTCATATATTGACAAAGATTTGTGATGTTGGAAGAAAATATTGGGTTGATAAAATATTTGTTGTACTATGGGCATACATGAAAACTTACAAAATATTAAACAAAGCCACACCCTTTCATTTGGTTTTTGGTGCAGAGGCTATTTTGTTGGTAGAATTTATGTTTCCCTCCTTGCGTATTACGCGTATAGGTGGACTGGATGATGAAAAATCAGTAGAGGAACGCATATATAATTTGATACATTTATATGAATGACATGTCATTGTTTTCCAAGTTTCTCATTCTTAATGTAAATAAATGCACTAGCTACTAAAGAAACTAGCCAACTCAAAAGGACATAGGGTTTATGTTACCTCGGATGCTTGATGTTGGATACGGGTGCTGAATGATGGATTATTGTTGTAAAAATATCTAAAAAAATAAAACATATTGGATTAGATAGATAAATGTGGTGGTTTCCTGACTGAGTGGTTCTAAGAATCCTAAATTTATTCGGTAAATGTCAACCCCCATTGGTTAGATGAAAGGATGTAAATGTAAAAGCATGTAGAAACAAAACTATCACTGAATCTAGAAATGACAAAAACTAGTCTAAATCTGTTTAGATGATAATAACTACAAAATAAAGGTTACCTGGTATGGGTCAATAGAGACCCAGACTGTGTAGAGGTTGGTCAATGATGGCCAGATCAAAAATTAGATGAAGTATACAGGTCCTACAAGTTCTGGAGATGATCCAGAAGCTAAAAAGTCCTGAGTATGATGGAATCCACTTGCAGAATGAGGCTAGAGGGATAGAAACTAGAAATGTTGATAGAAATATGGAAAAAATGGAGTATATGTCTGATAAGGTGTTCAAGAGGAAATAAATAGAGTGTGGATGATCTGATAATAATAAAAGGATGATAAGGAAGGATGAAAATTTCTCATACATAAGAAAATTCAAAACTAGTAGGGAAAGTTGAAAACAACTAGACAGGGTCGACATCGATTGGGCTAGAGTTGGATAGGACCAAGATAGATCAGATAAGTATGGAAACTTGCAAACAAAAGGAATGAAGTAGATATTTGATGAGTTTTGGTTGGATGCTACTCTGGACCTGTAAAAGGTTAATCTATAAGAAAGCAACAGTAATCTGAAATAAATTTTGATAAAGTGCAAGAAAATCAAGAAATATCATGGAGAGGTCCTGTGAGTGATGCAAAACATGTTAGATGATTGATGGGACATCTATGACTATTGTAGGAGGCTCTAGAAGTCACGAAGAACCTCTAGTTTTTATCTCATTGATTGATTTCTGAGTGATTTCCCATGGTTGCATATGGAATGGAAAAAAATCAACACACTTATAGGGTCGACGGTGACCAGGCTGGGTCACCACCGATTACAGGGAAATTTTCCCTTACATGCTTGATTTTTTATTTAAGGTGTGGTTTTTGGATGCTCTTAAGGATTAGGAAAGTCCTTTAAAGCATATTGGTAGGATAAGATGACTTGGGGATGAATCTAAGGTAGTTATGGCATAAAAATAGATGGGATGAAATCTATAAAAGAAAGGGGATGGGTTTAGGATAAAATCATCCTAAATAGCAAGTTGGTTGGGGAAATGGATGAGGGTATTGTTGACAATAATATTTTGTGGAAATGGGCCATCATATTCATAGGAAATATAATGTTAGTGAGACGTGCGCCCTAAGGGAACCTCCATATTTTAAAGAAGTTGGCTCTTCTCTGTGGTATGAGATGAGGGTTAAAGACAAATAAAACATAACAAAAAACTAAAAAAAGTGATTCGCCAAAATAAGAAGTTAATCAAGAACCCAAACTTCCTGAAATAGATAAAAAGTGAGCCACTGAAAAAGGGGTGGACAAAAAGCACCACAGACCAGAGAAGATCACACAGAACACTGCTTCAAACTACTTAAGCATAGCTTCTAAGATAGTAATAAAATTGCATATGTGCATAGTTTCTATGTGAAAATAAAGGCAATCAAAGATAACAAAGATATACAAAGGGTGGAAAAAATGCACCACAGGTCATATTAGATTACTCCAATAGTTATGCACAATATTGCAATAGAAAAGAGGCAATAATTCTATTACAAAACCCAGAAAGAAGGCCAGAGCTCCAGGCCCCTTCTTTTTACAGAAGAGGAAATGAGACAAAGAAGAAAAATGACTAACTCCTAAAGTATCTCTTTTTTATGAGACCCAGATTACAATATATAGAAAGAGGAAGAGAGAATAGTCCCAATCCCAAAATTGCTTTTCCAACCACCTGTAAGATGCAATAAATGAGTACAATTAATGAAACCTTGCTTGTAAAAGAATTCTCCCTCTGTCCCATGACCTGCAGCAGTAAAAGAATGATGGCCATGCTCATTAAATGCATTCCCAACCACTTTCTATCTCCTTTGACCTGGGCTCATTTTCTGAGAAATAAAATCTCAAATTTTCATTAAATTCTAGATTTCTTGATCTTTGTGCATCATGCTCAGTTTATTGAAGCTGTATATTCTTATTTTATTTTCACCCACATATCCTTACTAAAAATATAAAATCCACTTTTTTGGACGTAGAGGATGTCGAGAGCTTTCTGAAAAGTCCAATTTTGTGAAAATTAGATTTTTGGGTCAAAAGTTATGCTCGTTTGAACTTCAGGGGTCGAGCATTGGGTTTGGAGTCTATCTGTGTTAAGCTCCACGTGGAGGCCAAGCGCATCCCCAGGGTCTTCCACTTTTCTTGCACCCTTTGAAAGTGTGTTAAGATGACACATGGAAACTTATGTAGGTTCTTTTAATTTTTAATGAGACTCTTTGTATTATTAATATGGAGACCCTTTCTTTAGTGGGCCCCTCACCACTGACTCCACATGGAAGTCTTGCGGGATTTTGGAGTTTCAATTTTTCCTCTCACTCTTTGGAATTACACCAAGATGACACGTGGTGCCTTTCACAACTCCCTTTTTCTTTTCGACTCATCCCCGGCTCAGTTTTGACTTGCTAAGTCAACTTCCTTCGTTCTTTCACCATGATTTGGATAAGTCTTCTCTTATATGCCAAGGGCTTGACTCTTTTCACATTAGGCTGAGATTCTCAACACTATCTTGATTAATCACAAAATTAATGTACTTGTTATCTAATTTTAGTGGATGGTGGAGGAAATTAGATAACAGGCATTAATTAATCAATAGAAATTAATTAATTAATAATATTAGTGTGGATGCAATAGTTGGGCATGTAAAATATTAAATGACTAATTAATTAATGTAGCTTAATTAATTAATAAGGATTAGGCAGGCATTTTGATTGAACAAGGGGGATGATTGAATTAAAATATGCACACGCGGGTGAATGAGGGAATAGATATTGATTTTAGGTGTTTATAGCCATTACTCAATGGATTCAAAAGAAAGAGAAAGCAAGATGGAAGGCATTGCAAGATAGACATATCAAAAACAAGGAGTTTAAGGTGGGTACGATGACACTTCTATATGATTTAAAGTTTACGCGCCACCTTAGGAAGATGAATTTCATTGGTTGGGACCATTTTTCATAAAAAAAAATAATGTAATTGGACACTTACAAGTTATAAAAATTGGATGGAACTTTCTTTCCTGGTTACTTCAATGGAAGTAGGCTGAAGCCATAATACAAATAAGAATTCTTGGTGTTTTTAATAAGGTAGTATTGCCAATTAACCTAGATTTTTTCTTTCAGTGCATTTCCTTTATAGTGTTTTTCCTTTCATCGTTGTTATGATTTGTCAATTTATTTATTTGTTTTATTGTAATAAATGTGCTTACACGCTAGTTTATGATTACTATTTAAGAGATTTCATGCACAAAGGACAACGCTTACTTTTAGTGTGGGGGTAGAACGAAAGTAAGAGCACATGGGAGGAGTTTAGATTTACAAATACCTAAGTATTAGAGGAGCACACATATCATTTTTGATGTTGGTTGTTGAATAATGGTGATAAGGTGTCATAATAATAATGATGATAGGGTGTCATGAGGATGGTGGTAATAAGGATGATGCTAAATGAAAAAACATGTACAGGGTTGGAGCATACAATGTAATGCAAGGTATGCAGTGAAATAGATAGCTACTTGGTATGAGGTGCAAATGATGATATGTTTCGGTATATGGGGCATGTGAAAGGAGGTCTGTAGTTGGGGTAGATTGTATGTTAGAAGGTTGTATCTATTGTGTAGGATGGACACGTGCATTGATCGCGATGAGAACTACGAAAGAGGAGGGAAAAGTGAAAAAAAAGAAATAAATGCGGATAAAAATTAAAATGGACATCATACTCCCTAACACTCTCATACATGCCCTACTTAATGTCCTTCAATGCATTGATGTTATTCTGTTCAAACTTAGGTATATAGAAAATTTTCTAAGAAAGCATCATGTAGCAAAGCATAGTCCACATAGGTTTGGTTCTGATCATACTTCATGTACCAACTATGTGCGCACCCTTGTAAAGTAGTGGCAAAATGACTTTCCGTATGCTCAGGAGTTGTGATTCCCTTAGCATGCCATAGTATCTCACATTTGTGTACATGTTCTGTGGCATCCTCAATACCTTTATGGGCTGTACAAAAGGAGGTCTGTGGCTGGGGTAGCTTGTGCTCCAGAAGGTTGTTGGGCAGTAATAAGAAATAGACGTGTATGTTGAGCACGATAAGAACTGCAGAAGAAGTGGGAAAAGTGAAAAAGTAAGAAAAATGGATTAGCACAGTGGTAGTTGGAAAGAAATAAATGCAGGTAAAAATTAAAACAAATATAAAAGGTACATCGGGATAAATCATTTTTACCTTACCTTGTGCGAATTCAAGAAGAGTTATCTAGTGACCTAGGGAAAACTTCAAAGATTGAGAAATAAATTGATTTTAAAGTTGAAAAAACATGCACTAGAGGGCAAATAAGAACACATCTGAGTGAAGAGAGTTCTTTTGGAAGGATTCTTGCAGTTTGGATGACACGGTGTGGATTTTGATTCTCTCTGGTTAGGGTTTTACGAATTATAACACAAATTTCTAAATTTAATTCCAGAATACATCAATGTTGCACCTAGGGTTTGTAACAGAAGGTTTGGATTATCAAGTAAAGAAAGGAAAAAGGTAGAATCTTTATTTGACACAAGTAAAATGGCACTAAGGAGAGCAGTGACCATATCACCAAAGAAAAGAGGAAAGGGAAAAGAAAAACCTACCCCCACAGTCAATTTTTAGGAGGAATGGTAATCTGAAATGTAGCACCTAGATGGCATACTAATGGGGAAAGAGTGGGAATAGCATGTTAGACGCATGAAAATTAGTGATTATAACCATAGAACATACCTAAACACACATGACATGGCAAAAGATCTTATTCAACCCACATAAGAAAGAACTCCAGATGATAAACCAGTATATGATGATAAGGTGAAGAGAGTGTTAAAGAAGGCTGGAATTTTGCAGCTATATGAGCTTCCTTTGTTTGGGAATGCTGAGAGGTTATATCAATTGTTTATGTCATGCGTACATGAATACTACTTTTATTTTGCAGGAAAAAGGATGCACATCACTGCGCAGTTGATCGAAAAGTACACTAGACTCATTAATATTGGTAACTCCTTTTATGATGATTTAAGTAATGATGCAGAGGTTAAGAAAGATGCATTAGAATTTGAGTACAATGAGTACAGGCACACGTTTGATATTGTAAATTTGAAATATCCTATCATGAAGATGGTCATGTACTTTCTCACTAAGATAAGTGGGTAGGAGAGATAGAAACATGTTAACAAAAGATGGATTTATGTATGAAAGAAGATATCAGAGGGAACTATATACAACATTGCTTCATTTATAGTTGAAGATATTATTGATGTGGTGCGTGATGGAGATAAAATCATGTTTGGAAATATCTTATTGGTAATAGTGTATTTTAGATATTGGAGTGCCTGATAGGCCTAAAGATAAAATATGGGAGTATCTGGAGGAAAATCCATCCCATGTTGAATGATTTGTGAAGTATACATTTGATACAGTAACATCAGCATACAAAGCACACATGGAAAAATGGTATAAGGGGATCGTGATGCATTCAATGCTTAGTGGAGTATTTTAGAGTAGTTGTCAACTCTTGTGGATGGAATTTCCAATTTTTTCGTGTATCGGCAATTTTGTATTGGGATATTCACTTTGACTGATGGAACTAAAATTACACGGTGCAAACTCTCATTTTCTTTCACATCTTAATATTTCTAAAGTGTAGTAAATAGGTTTAAGGATGCACATAAATTGAGGTATGACCTGAGTGACGTGGATAACGAGAATCATGAGATGCTTCAAATACTTTTCTACCTAAAAAAGTGTGCTTATGTGGAGAAGTATGTATCAGAGGACATAAATATTATGAAACCTGTAACATTATCGATAGCTTTAGTGGATGCAGATAGAATATACATTAATTCAAGGCTCTAGTTTTTTATGGTGCATTCATCTAAGATGATGCGAGCCCTCTGCGTGGAAGAATTTCAAACCAAAGAAGTGAGGGCATGAAGATACTCCTTCTATCAGTATAACTAGAGGAGTAAGAATAGATAAAACACTAGTTTCAAGCGTGCCAATAGGACAAACTTTAGATCGGAAGGAAGGAGGAATAAGTACTTATGTCAGGAGGAAGCCTATTAAAAAAAGGTCTCCATTGTAGAAGAAACAAAACATAGTCTTTATCTTAAACTTTGAAGTGATTAAGAGCTAGGAGGAAGAATAGGTAAAGAAGACAAGTCCACAAGTCAATATTGTCACAGAATTGAATGAAGAAGTCTAGGACAAGAAATTTGAGGGTGTGCATATAATATATGTGGATGAAGAGGGTGTCGGTGTGACCAAAACAAAAATTATCAAGGAGAACCTAGAACATATAGAAGAGAATGAAGATAGGTGCACTCCTGACCCAGAACTAGAGCACAGAGTATAGAAAGAGGTCCCAAAGATCATAAAACATTTGGTAGGGAGTGAAGTGGCAAGCAGCGCAGAAGAATTGAAGAGTGAAGGAAAAGAAGATAACTAGGGTGGAGATTTGTAAATTGCAGTAGGTTTCCCCAAGGTCACTCATGGAAAGAGAGGAATACACATCCCCCAAAGGCCTATAATGCAATATTTAGAGGATCCTAACAGGGTTCTGCGCATGAGGTATCAGAGCACAATACCCATAGATCAACTATTTTTTTGGTCATCTTTCAATAAGGAGGGTGCGCTCATGTGCATGAGAAATATATTTTCATGGGCCTTAAAATCATTTATTGATGAGAAAAAAATTGAAGTAAGCACCCATTTAATACTGGATACCTGTGAATCTTAAATTTCAAGAGATATGTACTTGGTAGTTGATTCCCAACTATTTATAAATGAACAAGCATGCAATACACTTAACAAGATATCGGTTGAAGTGGGTTCTATAATTTTTGATAAAAAAAATAAATTAAGGTTTATGTAGAGGGATCTGTATGAGAAAAACAAAGAAATAATTGAAATAGATAAAGAAATAAAGGAGAAGGAAGAAATTATCACACAGTTGTCATAGGAAATAAGGGAGGAAAAAGGTAGGACACACGCACTGTATAAAAAGGTAGAGTGCATAGATAATGCAATTTTAATTGCGCTTCCGGACCTATCACCCCTGGATAAGACAACGTATGAATCTAATTTTCATTGTCTTGGAGATGTCACATTTATAATTACTTCCAAAACAGCCACTCTTGTCTTAGAATATAAGGATGAGGTTATGTTGTAGTAAAAGCAACAAGAAAGATAATAGATTGAAGCCACCATAACAGAGTATAGTGAGTTAATGGAATCAATGAAGGAAGCTCCGCACATGGCTGAAGTTATATATGATAACTGTGAGGATAGATACCATGTGGTGGGACTTATGGTTGCGAAAGATGAATATGATCTTAAGGAGTTCCAAGCCAATAATAAGGGGAATAGGGAAGAATGTGAAATAATATTGGCTGAAATTGAGCAAAGGGAAGAGGTAATTGACTCTTTAAAGGCCTCGATTAAAAATAAGTTGAAGGAACTCTACCCGCAGGTCACACACAAGATGGATGCGCTTACAAATATAGGAAAGCAATTGGAGAATCTTGTAGACACACTAAAGTATAAGGGAAGGAATTAACTTTGTAGGAAGTCACTGCTATTATAGGGAAATATTTTACTCAAGAATGTAGTGAGCTAGAAGAGTGGAAGACATTGGAATCCTTAGTGATCAAGGAATTCCCTATTTTTTTTGTATAGTTGTACCTATTTCTTTCATTCGTTGGTATATATTCTTTCATTATTTGATTATTGGAGGATTCTTAATTTTTATTTGTGGGATCAAGCAAACTGTTTCTGAGGACAGACAACATACCTAGTGTGGGGTAATGTTGGACCCTGGAAAATGACTAAGTGTTGGAGAACCTACGCGGGCAAGACCTACAGTTGAAATGCCCGCAGGAGATAAAATTATGAGTGTGCACAAGGATGACAATACACGTGCATAAGAGACAGGAAAGGGAACTTAAGTATTGCTTCTAGAAGGATCAAATACTTCGAATAAATTTAGGTAAGTTGTTAAACATAGAGATGGAGTGGAATGCATGCAAGTGAAGATTCCATGTAGGAAGAGTCTATTTTTGGAACAAGGAACTAGCAATTCAAACTGGAGTATGAAGACTTAGATGTTACGCAAGGCTATTTTGGGAAAAGTGCAAGGTCAAGTGACATGTAAAATTTTGGGCTATTAATAAGATTAGATATGTAGTTATTATTATATAATCTATTATTAGCTAAGCTTGCATGCTTCGATGTTATCTTTGTAAGTGGTACATGGCTATTTTTAGCATTTAAAATATTTTGAGTATGCTTAGGCGGTGAAGGGAAAGTCCCCACCCCTATATATATGTATTGATTTGCATGTCCTGGTGTGCCTCATGTTGTAATAGAGTTATGTTATTGTTTTATGAGAATGCATGACTTATGGTGAAACTCTTATGTATGTATTCATCTTCTATGTTTTACAGTGATTAATACAATGGATCTATGTGGTTGGATGCTGGTTGTTGATGTCTCTAAATCTAGTTGTTGCATGGTAAACCTTATCTTGATTCTTGTTTAGTTCATTTTTTCACATGGTTATGGTCTAAGATCTAGTTTATGGTATGCAATATACTTGATTACTTGTTATAGATTTGGAATATCTACTTGATCATACTAACTCCTTGATAAGGTTGGGATAAAAAGAGGTACCTGGTACCCCTGCATGCTTCAGGTGAGTTCTCAAACCTATCTAAGTGATGTTCTAGCCCACCTCAAGCTATTGGTAAAATAATAGACTACATTTGGACACATTTCTATGGATTTTTTATGGGTCTAAAAGGCAAGGAAGGAGATATCAAAGGCCTAATATGTAGACTAGGAGGTTAGAAATATCATGGGAGGCTAGAAGGGATAATGGTACTTCATCAAATACAAATGATGATATAAATTAAGGCATAACTCATAATTGTTATTAGAAACAAGTGAATAAAAGTAAGGTATAGGCACCTAAAGGTGCTTGGGGACCTCTTTAGGTCTCTCTTCTAGATAGATCAAGTGTTTTATGCCTCTACTATGCTTCTCATGGTTATACCAATTCATATGAAGCATTGGAGTGAGGGGATATGTCTTGGTATGTGTTTTTTATCTCCATGATGCCAAGGTATGTCATTTCAAGTAATTTATCATTTTCTTATGAAACAATATGGTTTTTTATGTAGTAAAATTCAAGATCTGTGTCTAGTGATCATTGGGTGTGTATGTCTGTGTTATTGGAGTTTGAGTATTCATGGTCATGGTGAATTTATATGTCTGAGATGATTCAGTGTGTGTATGAGTTAGTATGGTATCCAAAAGAATTTTTTATTATGAAATGACATCTATTTGAAGAGTCTTATTGTTGTCTAAGTTTGTGAGTAATTATTGTTGTGTAGTATAGGGGTCTATGATTTCTCAAGGAGTAAATTCTGAGTCAAATGGTGTGTCATGAGTTTTTTATAAGCTTAAAGTACTTGAATCATGTATGAATGAATGTGTATGATGTATGTGAGGCTGTGTATTAGCTTCAAAGGTTGATGAAAATGGTCAAGTGTCACAAAGTATACTATTTCATTAGGAATTATGTTTATAGTCATCATGAGTTATCTAGATAGTAGTTTGTATGTCTATATGTCTTGTTCAAAGGGATTATATGCATTTATTAGAGGATTTGAAGATGGAATGTTTCATCAAAATTATGAATCAATCATACCATCACTCCAAAGTGGTGTGTAATGGTGTTGAGGTCAAATCAGGGGAATTCAAGTGTAATCTAAAGTGGATCTAGGTATAAAAGTGGTGTTATTCCTTCCCGATAATGTTAAAAGGTGATCAGAACCTTATGTGGTGTTATTATAGTGTTTTTTGGTTAAGATGCTGCTCTTGGAATAAACATGAATGAATTTTTGAGGAATCATAGTCATAATTGGTTCTGGGCATTTTCAAAATGCAGTATGAATGGAATGTGAATTTTGAAGGGGAAAATGGTGGTTTCCTAAGCTAAAATTTTGTACAAATCATCTAGATAGTATGTAATTCAATATTCAAGTGATTTCATGTTTTGCAAATGCCTAAATTTTTGGGAATCTCTGACAGATTTTAGTTTGATAGTGTTAGTGCTAAAAAGACTTAATTACTATAAATAATGATCTAAGAAGTGGGTATGTTTACTTTGGATTAAATCCTCAAGGTTCATGATGGAGATAATACGGCCAAATGGGTATCTATAATAGGTAAGGTTTCTTCATGGAATTTTCTTCATAAAAAGTTAAGAGTGAATCTTCATTGGTCTAGGGCTAGTAATTTGTTCATTCAGTATGGTGGAGATATAATGGTATTATGGTCATTTTGATGATTTCTGCAAGAGATTTAATGCATTATAAATTTCATGAAAGGGTTACATTAATTCTTAAAGGAGAGTAAAGAAAATGTGTGAATGTTTTCACTCATGTACTCTTGGAGCATCATGAATAATGCCTTGTCCTACTACAAGCTTGTAGGTCACCCTTTATATGCTTTGACACTTAGAAAATGGTTGTGCATGGGTATAATTGGTTTTAATTTTTGTTCAAGATAAGAGTGGATTGAACTACATAATCTATCTCAATAAAATATAGAAATCACTAATGTTATGGGTATGTTTGACAAGTTTTCTTCATTCTTGGTGTAGTTGAACCCTAAATCAACATGGTCATGTCATGGTGAATATGTCATTAAAATTTTAAATATGAAAAATATGTTCCCCAGCTATGTTAAATTTTGAATGTTTCTCCTATTTGGGGCTTGATCCATATGAATAGCTACATGTATGCACATTGTGTAAGAGGTAAAGTATCATATCCCCACAGCTATGTTGTGAGTGTCAATATCATCCATGACATGATATGATGGTTTTTAAATTGGTCTATAAGTTATAGAAGTGAATATAATCTCAAAAATGCAAATGGGGGTGTCTAGTTGACCATGTGTGATCATTTTACTTCATAATCACATCCTACAGGAATGTAGGTTTTGATTAGGTATGGTAGTAGTCTTCTTTGACGGGTATATGATGTCTTGGTTGATTTTTATGTATGAGAAATATTATGAGATTGTGGAAGATGCTAATGAATTGACATATTAATTCATGCCTTAGTAAAATTGATGTATCTCAGACCTCATTAGGTCTGATATGTTGCTACAGTGATGTGTGAAAATATGCTTCTACAGGGATACACAGTGTGTATGATCCAAATTTGATACGGGGAGCATGATTATATGATTTTTGAAGGTGGATTTCTAGGTATACAAGGTATTTTTTGGTTGTTGTCTCCAAGGGAAAGAATTTTAGGACCAAATCTTGCTTTATCTCAGTGATATGTGACTGTCAAGCACTGATAAAATGGTTTAGGGAAGGGCCAAAGTGGCTGAGATAGTTTCATGAAAAGTGTTGGGACCCTAATGTAGTTACCAAATCTTAAAGGTGTGTAGGCGCGCATGGCCGAAGGAAGCGCGTAAGTTAAGGTGTGCAAGGCAGGATTCAAAAAGGGTTCTTGGAGAATCAAGGATGTGCATCCACAAAGCACAATTTAGGACTTATCCATTTTTGGCCTTTTGGACAGAACACATGAAGAACGTGTTTCATTTGGATAAGGTTACAGCTTGGCAACAGGGTGTCCTGGAAGGAATATACCTTGTGATAAGAAGATCCAAAAATCTAACTATGACATGGAGAGGCATGCGCCTGAGGTGATCCACACCTTGACACTTGGGGATAGATCTGAGGCTACAGAGGAGTTTGTTGGAGATCAGATAACTATATATATGCTCACCCTTAGAAAAAAAAAGGAGAGAACCCAAGGAAGGAAGTGAAGCTCTACAAAATTACTGTGAGAACTATGGGATAAAAAGGGTAGATGATTATAGGAAGGATGTAATAAGGGAATGGGGAATGTAAATTTTGTTTTGAAAGTCTTCATGTATGGATCCAGATATGGCGCATAACTATGGTCTCCCCTTCTATGATATTTTATAAGTAATGCTATGAATGAATATGATAAGGTTACCATGACAATTGTATTAAGATATTCTCTCTATATTATCTGCATATTTCTATTATGATTTTTTACTTGTATAATCATGAACCTTATTTGAGTGTTAAGTCTATTTGTGGATTTACAACTTCCTAGTTCTATTAATTCTGTTAAGCGCCTTTACTTTTGATATGACTGAAAGGGTATAGAAGTCATTCTGAGCTGTATAGATTTTTCATGTCCTTTAAATCACTAATTCAAGATCATGAATAATGCCTTCCACTAAACTCACATAAAAAAGAGACTCGGCTCCCTCTCGTGCACCTCGGGTGAGCGCCCAGTGCCCGCTAGGTGATAGGCCGGCATGCATGAGGTTCCCTTGTTCTTGGTGAGGTGAAAAAATGACTACATATTGGTTCCGTTTCCGGGACCTCTTTTCAAATTTATAGTGGAACATGGAATACATCATGGTCTGTGCAAAAAGTGATGATGGAGTGCTTAACACTTGACGGTGTTGAAAATTAGTTTAAAAGCACGGAGGATGAGTTTTCTCAGATATTTAGTACTAGACTTGAGTTTGATACGTGAAGATGGTTGGAAGACACTCTCTATCATGAGTTGTATGAAACCTTCTTCTGTTGTTTCCCAATAGAGTTATTTGAGTGGCTCTCGGCATATGCATCTAGGTCAGGGTGGTATTATAAATCACACCCTTAGACCCAAGAAACATACCAGAACTTACAAGATGATGATCTAACATGGACATGTGCTATAGATCATTGGTGGAAGGGGGTATTGGCTAGCTACACTCTAAAATATGCAATTTCCACATATTCTTGTCCAGAAGTTGCTGAGTTTGAATTTTTGTGGGAGCCTAGAGGATTGTTTTTGCAGGCTATCCACCTAGAAATCAAAATCTTGATGGTAACCGTGAGTTTAGAGGCATTCCCTATGGCCAACTAAACCACTCTGAGTGCTTGGAGAGGAAGCCAGGTTGGGGAAAGATGGCTGATATAACAATTGAAAAGGAAAGGGAGGAGAGATAGCTCAAGTATGGTGAAGCGCGTGAGAGGGAGATTGCAAGATGGCATGAGGTTGCATTTACGATGGATTCATGGAGATAGATGTTTTTCGGAGAAGAGGTTCACATGGAGGATGTGGAGCTTGAACAGTATTTGCTACCCCATCTTGGAAAGCATGGAAGAGAAAACCCTCGGCTTCTGATGAGAGCCCGTCACATGGAGAAAGAAGAGTCGTTGGCACGCATCTGACCCCACCTAGTGACTGAACCTTAGCACTTTGTTTTTTCGAATGAAGGAAAAGTATAGCTGATCCATTTGATATCAGTGGAAGCAACCGATTAGCGCCCAAAAGATACAACTTCTCGTTTGGGAATTCTATGGCTTCACACACTATTCCAGTATTTGGTGGAATGTTTGGACAAGGCACATATACAACTGGTTTTGGGAGTGTGTCAGGAAGTGGTGGAGGAAATACAACTGGGATTGGAACTATTTCACAAACTATCAGTGTGAAATTTAGTGGGATGACGGGAGCATTCGGCATGACAAACACAGGCCTTGTTCCTAACACAAGAGGATCTAGAGGTGGAAGTTGTGGAGCTGGTGGCTCAAGATCTAGTGGGTCCGGAAGAGGAGTAAACACCAGAGGAAATCAAGGGACTGGGTCAGGAGGACAACGGCCTCAACCACCCCCTCAAATATTTTTTGAGATGTCTATATACTTACCAGATTATAGTGGGATATAAGATGCCACAGAGCATGTGCATAAGTGTGAACTGCTATGGTGCGCGAAGGGGATCACAACCCAGAATCAAAAGGCCAATAAATTTGCAAGGATGCATTCATAGTTGGTATAGGAAGTATTACCCTCATCAGATTGTTGTGGATTATACCGCACTGAAAAATGTGTTCTTGGTGGAATTCCACATACCTGAGTTTGAGCAGAAGAGAATTAGCTCTTTCAAGGAAATCCAGCAGGGAATGGTAGAGAGTGTGTAGGAATATGATGTGTGCTTTAAAACTCTATTGTCTAAACTATCTTATGATATCAATCCTTAAAAACATGCTCAGTGGTTTTTCAGAGGGTTTATCACACCCTTTAGGAGGGCTTTGTCTCATAAAACATTCATAAACCTGTGCAAAGCGTTGGAAGCTTCTTTGCACACTGAGGTAGTTGGTAGTGTTGACACTGGTGTTAGCCCATTTCTAGAGGCTCAGATCATTGCCATGGCTAAGTAGTTGGAGAAATTATTTGCCAACACAATTTTATAGACTCGCGGTGGGATGTGGTGCACAAATTTTAATGTAGAATGGCACACAAAGGATAATGGTAGGATATGTACTCAGAAGGCGGTACGTGTCATAGCAATAAATTACGAGATATGTCATGGGGATCATGATGCAAGTAGATGCCCCCTTTTATAGCGTATGATCTATAAAAATGTATCTTGTTATTACAAGATATGTACCTCAACCACACATGACACTAAGGATTGTAGATTGATTAACCAGATTCATGAGGCAATTGATCTTGGTGTGTGCCAAACTGGCATTGCCAGCAATTCTAAAGTAGATGAGCATCAATATGAAGAATGTAGAGATGGAGGTGAGCACGAGAGGGGATTTCGTGGAGGATTTCATGGCCGTGGTAACTATGGGGGAAGAAGTGACTTCCCGCATGAAACATGCTTTAATTGTGGAGCCACAGACCATTATAGGCGTAAATTTCTAGATCTTCTATAATGCTCCTGGTGTGGTAAAAAACATACGTATGAAGAGTGCCCAGAATTATATGAACATATGAGTCAGCAACACCAGAAGTATAAGGGCACTGCCATGGTGAGTATTAAGAAGGCTGATGCGCAATGGCTCCTACGAGTAACATGAATCAGAACTAGAGCCTGTTATGGTAACAACAAGGGCAGAGTCCATGTGTATAAGGAAAGCTCCTAAGAAGAGACCTCTAGTTTCAAGGGAAGAATTAGTACATGGGAAGTATCCAGACCCGACTCACCAGAAATAAGCCTACTAGGAAACCATGAATATAATTTGAAGCTTACAAGGGGAGATCCAATGCTTAAAAGAGTAGACTAGAAAAGATGGGCAAAGAAGACCAATAGAAGCACCAAAGGATGACTTGGATGAGGTTAAGGAGGTGTGTAAACTTCTGAATCAAAACAATGTTATTCCCCTGCTAGGAGCATGGTTGAGAGAAAAGGTATCACACGCCAGAGAAGAGCACAAAAGGTAGATCCTGTATGCAAACCTCCCACCTCACAACCTTGATTATGACAAAGATATCACCTTGAATGTAGTAATGGATGGATGGCTACTTAGCAACATCCTCATTGACATAGGGGTGAAGGTTAATGTTCTCACTTTGGATGCTTGGCATCAAATGGGAAGACCTACATTACAACCATCTTCAAATGTGCTATATATGGAAAATAAGGGAAAGGAAATTCCCATAGGTGTCTTGAAGGATGTGACCATTACCATTCAGGGGACTAAGTTCATTGGGGACTTTGAAGTCTTGGTAATTGCTGAGGCAGATAATTTCCCAGTGCTACTTGGGCACTTGTGGTGCTATAAGAATAATGCAGATCTCCGGCATAACAAGGGGTACATAAGCTTTGAAAACAAGGAAGAGAGGGTGATTATACCGCTTGCTGATGGAAATTCCACATCCTATTCTGAACCCCTTGGAGAGGAAGTCCTAGATAGAATATATGTGCACTCCATAAGAGATATAGAGACCATCCACCCTATAGAAGGAGTCATCCAGTTTGATGATGCTCAATCTGTTAGTGATACTACCAGTATAGCATGTGATAATTGGGTGTATGGGACTTATGAATTGATTGGGTGACATCTGAAAGGATTAGTGACCAGGGTAACCATGGCATGTATAGTTCGGCACATAGGAGGAAAGGTAATAACCAAGTATTCTAGGGATGCATACCCTAAGGTATTTTTGAGATAAATGGAAGCTCAATGAAGGGAGGATGACGTGACGTGGTATGCTGGGTTATGTTTTGATAGGCACAACAATGAGGTGGTGGGCCATGCATAGCGGAAACTTGTTGGAATGGTGTGAAGTTAGAATTGCACTCACTATCCGATTCTCAAAGAGAAATATACCCACCACTATCAAGGATTACAATGGCAATGAACCTACCTCTTCCCACATCTAAGCATGTGAGAGGGTCTGGGGAGAAGGTGCAAAAGCTTTACCACCCTCCTTTTGAGTGCACAAGCTATATTTGACACTACAAGGTTGTGCGTGTGCTTGGTACATCCATTTTGAAACTCACCTCCAGACGGGTAATTGGCAGGAATTATTGGTTGGCCTAGTTCACACATTTAAGTACCGAAGTACCAAGGAATCAGTTGATGAGGCATTATAGGCTATCAAGTGCCTCACTTTAGGGGATTATGCCATGGCAGAAGATAGATTAGTAGACTTACTTGGTGAACCTAGCTTGGAAGCGCGGTTCGAAGAGGAGGAACTAGAAGACATACAATTCAAGCGTGCATGTGATGAGAAGGAAAAAGGAAAGATGGTATACATTATTGATGGAAAGGATATGGAGAGTCTGAATGTCAACCATTCGGTTGGAACGTGTGAGGTAGTTGATAGTGTGGATGCATGTGCATGCGCGTATCATGAACTACTCAAAACCAAGAAAGTTACATCAGCTCAGAGAAGGAGCCCAAGGAAGCTATCATTTGAGACTACCTGTCAAAAAAGGAAGTATCAAAGATCATCGATCTCTTACATGAATTTGAGGATTTATTCCTGTGCGGATACCATGAGTTAAAAGGAATCCACCATTCATTGGGGGAAATGAGGATAAAGTTAAAATATGGTGTACGCCTAGTCAGGAAGAGGCCTTACAGGATGAATCCCAACATGCGCATAAGGGTTAAAGAAGAGCTAGACAAAATGATAGCATTCGATATCATTGAGGCTATGGAGGAATCAAAATGGATAAGTCCAATGGCGATCAACATAAAGAAGGATGAGTGGATTAGGATATGTGTGGATTACATGGAGTTGAACGTTGTTTGTATCATAGATCCTTTTCCCACCCCCTTCACTGAAGATATTTTGGAAGGATTTGCTGGGCACGAGGTCTATTCCTTTACAGATGGATTCTCAGGATATCACCAAATAAGGATTGCCAAGGAAGACCAAGAAAAGACAACTTTTTCCACCAAGTGGGGAAGCTTTGCATACACGTTCATGCCCTTTAGATAGCGGAATGCACCTGCTATATTTTCACGCATAATGGTACAAGCATTTAAGGACTCCATCCATAAGTTCCTTTAAGTATATTTGGATGATTAGATAGTGTATGGATTGGTCAGGGACCATTGTGATAACTTGAGATTGATATTTGAAAGATGTTGGCAGTTGAGGATTTCCCTCAACATCAAGAAATGTTTCTTTGAAAATCCTTTTGGAACTTTTTTGGGGCATATCATATGCAAAGAGGGCTTATTGGTGGATCCCATGAAAGTTGTAGTTATTGTGGGATTAGGGGAGCCCACCAGCCAAAGCACCGTGCATAGATTTCTTGGACACACTGGGTACTACCGAAAGTTCATTAAGGGATACATAAAGATCACCGCGCCTTTGAAAATATTGCTCAGACATAAGAGTGCCTTTCAGTGGGGAGAGGCACAGCAGAGGGCATTTGACACTCTAAAAGAAAGGCTTGTCACTACACCTATTCTATGATTCCCATCATGGGATAAACATTTCCATGTCCACATGGATGCCTCTGGTACAACAATGGGAGTTGTTCTTGCCCAACCAGGAGAGGGGATTGTTGATCATCCCTTGTGTTTTGCAAGTAGAAAGTTGACACCAGTAGAACAAAATTATACAACAACCAAGCGCGAGGCATTGTCAATGATCTATGCGCTCCACAAATTTAGAAAATATCCACTAGCAACTCCCTTCATATTCTACACTGACCATATGGCCTTGAAGTATCTAGTAAAACAAGTAGTGTTGCAAGGGCACATATGTCATTGGGTACTTTTATTTTAGGAATTTGAATTTAGAGTGGTGGTAAAACCTGGAAAGAACAATTGTGGGCCAGATCATTTATCGAGGATTGATTTAGGAGAGGACACACAAAGTATCAAGGAAACCATGTCGAACACACAACTATTTAGGTTGAGGCATGTGCCCTTGGAGTTAGAAGACATTGTTGTTTTTCTCAAGGGATGTGTGGCGCCTGAAGGGATGAATGTGCTGGAAAGGAAAAGGTTAGCCATACATGCCATGCCCTTCATGTTGATCAATGGGGATATGTATAAAATGGGCCACGATGAGTTTTTGCACCAGTGTGTATTAGAACATGAACGCATGGCCATAATAAAAGAAACCCATGGTGGGATTGCTGGAGGACACTATGCGGGGAATACAACCACACACAAGATCCTAGTAACTGAAATAGGGTGGAAGACGATTCACCAGGATTGCATTGAGTTTTGTAAGGCCTGTGACCACTACCAGCACCTTATCAAACCTAGAAGAAGGGATGAGATGCCCTTACATCCCATCACCAGTGTGGAACCTTTTAGAAATGGGCAATAGATTTTGTCAGACCAATCTCACTAGCTACGCGAAGGACTAACTCATGGTATATCATTACCTATACTGATTATCTGACAAGGTGTGTAAAGGCCACACCCACTAAGGATTGCACCACAGCCACGACTGCTATATTTTTGTGGGAGAACATTATCAGCATGTATGGGTGCCCATTAAGCTTAACAAGTGATAGGGGCACTCACTTTTTAAATGAAACCATCAGGATTCTATTGTCAGAATTCATGGTAGCCCATCACAAGACTACCCCTTATCACCCTTAGGAAAATTGGAATGCAGAGGCATTCAACAAAATCCTTAGTCACACATTGACTAAGATATGTGATGTGGGTAGGCAAGATTGGGATGACAAGGTGTTAGTAGTTCTTTGGGCATACAGAACAACATATAAAAGATTGAACAAGGCCACACTATTTCAATTGGTGTTTGGAGCGGAAGTAGTTTTTCCTGTCAAATTCATGCTACCATCTCTGCATATAGCATGCGCACGAGGGTTAGATGATGAGCAAGCACTGGAAGAAAGAATAGATGAATTGATAAAGTTGGATGAAAGGTGCTCACTAGCAAGATGGAGCCAAACAACTGAGAAGGTGAAGCAAAAGGCATGGCATGACCGCTATATTAAGAACAAATAGTTTGAGGTTGGCTAGATGGTATTGCTATATGATTCAAAATTTCTATACCATCCTGGAAAGTTGAAGGTGCATTGGTTGGGTCCTTATGTAATTTCATACATCCTTGATTTGGGCACATGTCAGTTACGAGCGTTGGATGGAACAAAATTACCTAGACACTTCAATGGGAGTAGGTTGAAGCCCTACTATAAATAATGCTTCTTGGTGTTTGTAAATAAGGTAGTTTCTCCAATTAGATTAGAATTTCCTTTTATGCTTTTCCTTTCTTGTATTTCCCTTTCGTGTTGTTGTTCTGTTTTACACTTTGGGCACTGGTAACCTTATTAATTTTTGAATTATGAATGCACAGAGGACCGTGCATCCTTTTAGTGTGGAGTGAGATGATGAAGAGAAACTTGGAGTTATTATGCTAGGAGGATTTGGGTCGGTGGAAAAATAAGGTTACATTGGAAATCCACGTACAAAGGAGAAAAAGTTTAAAAACACGAGGTAGGCTAAAGAAATAATCATGAGGATGGAAGAAGTTCCTTTGGCACTAGTAATACACGTGCAAGAGTCTTCTGTCAAGATGGATTATTTGTGCGCCAAAAGGTTTGAAAAAATTTCACACAAGGATTGGGTGCGTAAGGAGAAGCGCTGAAGTCGGGTTTTGTTTGAAAACACCGCATTAAATATTTTCGTATGGTGGTAGGTATCCTAGCCTTAAATGTGTAAAAGTGGGAAAAGATATAAATACAAGAGTGGGAATTTCATTATTTCACATTGCGAACACAAGAAGAGTGATTTTCTTTCAAGAGATAGGGTTTTGAGAACTGACTCGTGTGAAGGAAAATCCCAAGAACTTAAGCGCAATCGGTCCGTTGGATCTACAAACTAGAGTAGAAGTGATTCATGGGTGTGAGGAATGTTGTGAGGAAGAACCGTGATCAAAGGAGAAAAATTTGATATTAGGGTTTTTGTTTTAGGGCACGGGGTGCACGAGGAAAACTTTCAAACAACTCATAAGTTAACCTAGGGATGAAAGAAAAGGGTGTAATGATAGCCACGAAACCAGTTGATAAACCTGTAGAAAAATCCAAGAAGGGAAAGGGTAAAGGAAAAGGAAAGAAGAAACACCCTTGGATACAAATGAGGAATGGTACTCAGAGATGCAATACCCGGATGGGGTTTTGCTAGTGCAAGAGTGGGAGTCCCACATAAGGAAGATGACTATGATAGACTACAATCACCGGTCAAGTACAATCATTAAGGAAATGGTGTTGTAGCTGGTGCATCCCACAAATAAATGAACACCTGACAGGCTACTGATCTACAACGACGTGGTCAAGGTGAAAATGGAGAAGGCGGGGCTTCTCCAACTTTTCAAGTTACCATATTTCAGGATGCCCGAGCGCTTGTATGAATGGTTGATGACGTGCATACATGAAGACTTCTTCTGCTTCGCAGGGTGCAAAATGCACATAAGTCCTCAACTAATTTCATGCTTCACAGGCCTAAGCTGTGAAGGGGACACACTCGAAGATGACCTCCTGGATGAGGAGGCAATAAAAGAAACCATAGCATCCCAGGAATTGAAGAAGAGATCAAGGTACTACGACGTCTCGGATATCAGCAATCTGGTGATGAAAATGGCCGCAAACATAGTCTCCAAGCTAAATGGACAAGAAAGGTGGACCCAGGGGAGCAAGCCCTGGCTGAATGTCCGTAGGAAAGTAATAGAGGGCACCATATACAATCTCTCCCAATATATTGTAGATGGAATCATAAGCAGCATGGAGAAGGGAGGAAAGATCTTATTTGGAAACATTTTGTTGACAATTATATTCTCAGAAGTCGGGGTGCTGGATACATCTGACAAGTTCATGTGGGAGTACCCCACTGAAGATCCTTCACCTGTGGAGAGGTTTCAGAAATACACATGTGAATCAATGACAGGGGTATACAAGGCACATTTAGATAAATGGTATACGCGTCTTAGGAACACATTTGGGGCTGAATGGCAGATCCTTGAACAACTCCACGCATTGACCAAAGGAGAAGTAGAGTTTGTAATCTACCAGCACTTCTATATTGGTGGGTTCATTTTGGTCGATGGAAGCTGGAGTCCATGGTGCAAACTCCCATTCTCATTTACTGCCCAATTTTTCTAAGCGGGAGTAAATAGATACAAGGAGTGGAAGAAGTTAAACCTTGACTTGTCCACCCTTGATAAAGAGCACAGGGAAATGAGGAAGAATTTTGTCTACCCAGAGAAGTGCATGTACGTTGAAAGGTACATGTCGCATTATGTGCATATTATAAGGCCTTTGACCTTACCTATTGTTGGGAGCAATGCCACAAGGATTTACCTACGTATAAGGCAAAAATTTGAAAAGGGAACATATGTGGAGGATGAGATATCCATCCCAGATGACCCTACTAAAAGGAATAATCCCGCGCCAAAGTGTAAGGATAGGGAAGAGAAAGAGGAATAGAGGGTAGTGGAGAAGCAAGATATAGGTACCACGGGGACAAGTACCTACGTCTGGAAGAAGAAGAGGATGGTGGTCAAGGAGAAGACCCCAAAACCTGCAAAGCCACCATCCCCTGAGGAACCCTTAGATGGAGAGAAGACCACATCCCCGACTCTGGAGTTTTCAGTAGAGGAAGAAGAAAAGGGGATGGAAGAACCAGAGTCCAAGGATACAGATGACCTGAATGCCTATATAGGTGAAAAGGATGATGATGAAGAGGAAGAGCTAGAGGTAAATCAGGAGCTGATTGATGTCCATGATTTGGAGGAAGAGGAAGTAGAAGATGTAAATGATGCTTTCATATTTGTAAGGAGGAAGGGGGCCCAAGGGGAGGAAGGTGCGCAGAATGAAGAAAGGAGGGAGGGGGAAAGTACCAAGGAGCCAAATATGCCCAAGCTCACTTAGGAGGAGGTGAATGAGAAAGCAACAAGGGAGGCGAAGAAGATGATTAATACCTTGGTCAACGAGGAATTAGAGTACAGTGTAGAGCTCGTGCTTGGTGAATAAGGGAGAAGAGTGTGGGTAGCAAAAAAGGCCCAACTCTTTCAGTGACTGTTCCAAAGGGCATCTGCATGGGAATTAAATGCGTGGAGGAAGGAAAATCAATGAATGGGTATGTTAATGACCCTAGCAAAGTTTTACGTGCACACTTCCAGAGTACCGTACCCACCAAGGAGCTCACTGCCATGGAGTCCTTTGATCCTGAGGGTGGATACCTGCGCAAAAGAAAGATGCTATCATGGGCATTCAAATCCCACCATGATGCGCCTAAAGTCAAGGTTAACCAAGGGGTGATACTAGAGCTATTCGAGACAAAGGGGGTCAACCCCATCATAAACGCACAATAACTGTCGGATGAGAAAGTATATAATGTGCTCAACAAAGTCTCTATGGAGATAGAGGCAAGGCTCTTCTACAGAAATTACAGGGTTAAAGTCTTGGAGGACCTGATGGAGAAGAGGAAGGAAAAATTAGTTAAGCTAACAAAGGAGCTCAACCTTGAAAATTTGATCAACGCTCAACTACAACAATAATTACAAGAGGAGAAAGCTAAAGTGTGTGAAGTTTCCAAGAAGGTGGAGCTCATCTCCCAGGCTATTGTCATGAAGCACCCAGACCTTAACCCTCTCATGTAAAAATATGGTTCCTCCCTGGAGTGTCTTTAGGACTTGACTTGGATCCTCACCATGGAAAGGTAGCCTTTGGCCTTGGATTTGGAAGAGGATGTAGCTACGCACTTGGAGCAAGAGGACAAGTTGAAAGTTGTCACACTCATAACTGATTACAACAAGGTGCTTACTGATGTAAAAATATCTGCACAAACCACTGGGGTCACATATGACCATTGTATGGATCAGGACAAGGTGACAAGCATGTTGCTTGCTAGTGACGAGGCCGAGCTGAAGGACTTTAGGGAAAAGAATAAAGGAAATAGAGCAGAGTGAGAAAAGATTCTAGCCAAAGTAGAAAGAAAATCTGAAGCTATTGAGATCCTTCGGTTCTCAATCAAAACCTGGCTTAAAGAGCTCTATAAGGTCATTACGAGGAAGATGGGTGCCTTAGAAGATCAAGCTAAGGAATTGGAAATGGTGGTAGATACCATAAACACAAAGGGAGAGGGATTAACCTTCGACGAGATGAGCACATTGGTTGGCGACCTTTGCAAAAGGGTGCAGGATGAAGTCAGCGCTTGGAATACACTGGAGGCCGACCTGTGGTAGAAATTTCCCCTTCTTCTTCTTTAGGCAGGTTTTCCTTCTATTCTCTCTCTTCCCTAATTATTTATTATTTCCCTCCATTATTTTCTAAGGCAAGGCTTTTCCTTTTTGCACTACATTCTTTGAAAAGGTTCTTGAGGGTGGAGAACAAGTGAAGTGTGGGGGTAATGTTGGGACCCTAATGTAGCTACCAAATCTTAAAGGTGCGTATGCATGCATGGCCACAGGAAGTGTGTAAGTTAAGGTGCGCAATGAAGGATTCAAAAAGGGTTCTTAGAGAACCAAGGATGCGCACCCACAAAGCACAATTTGGGACTTAGCCATTTTCATCCTTTTGGATAGAACACATGAAGAACGTGTTCCATTTGGATAAGGTTCTAGCCTAGAAACAAGGTGTCTTGGAAGGAATATACCATGTGATAAGAAGATCCAAAAAGCTAATCATGACATGGAGAGGCATGCGCCTGAGGTGATCCATGCCTTGACACTTGGGGCCTGTCATCACCAATCCGACACTATGATAATTCTTCACCGGGAACTCCTCGTGCTATGATTATTTACTAATGCACAACCTTTATTTTGGTGGATGTAATCTGGAAACAAAACAACAAACATAACACAAGAATACCATCGACTATGATAAGACGGAATGATGACAAATCTGAAATATCAAAGTAAATTATAATATTAACATGAAATTATTACAATCTCACCCATGAGGTACTTCAAGTGTTATTGACTTCACTTGCCTTCCACCAATACTATGGGAGAAACTTTATAATTACATCTCTTAATGGCTTCTTCAACACACCTTTAAACTGATGGCTTCCTTTACACACTTCATACAATATTTCTCACTACTTCCTTCTATGCTAAATGAGGGGGGTGCCCTCTTTATTTATAGAACTTCTAGGCTTATCCATCTGATCTCTAAGATAGGATAAGAAATCCACTCTGACGAATCATATTCCATACCTTGACTCTTATCTGTACATGTAAGATTATCTTTTAAGATAAGATAAACCTTATCATTTCACATGGGTTCCACATTTTTAGACTTTTTACAAATAAAATACACAAAATATTTATGACCTCACTCCTTGTCCTTATTACCAATATAATATTTCTAATTCCTAATCATGTAGACCCTACTTCTCTACTTATTCCAACTTTGACATTTTAACATTACCGGACCACTTACGACAAATATTTACTTTTTACAACATTCCTATTGTACTTTGACTATTACCGTACTCTACATTATTGGCGGCATCGTACTGACAGCGCCGTTATCTTCTATCAGACGCTACTACTAATTTCACTTAACAACATCCTATTCCTAATACATACATTAATGAAATAGAAATTACAGAGGAAAATTTTAGTGTCGACATCTTCCCCCTTCCTAGCTTCTACTCCGTCCTCGGAGTAGACTATTCTTGTGCTTGGAAAATCTTCAACTTGTCGTGGTTAACCCATTTCGTAATGGGAGTGCCATCCAATTCCTCTAGTCGGTACGTACCATTTTCATGCACAGCTGCTATTTTGTAGGGCCCCATCCATTTTGGAAGAAATTTTCTTTGTCTTCTTTTTTTGTATCTGGAATCATATATTAGAACCAAGTCATTCACATGAAATGGAGACCAACGGATCTTTTGATCAAAGTATTCCTTCTACTTCATTTTCTTCTTATGGCTTGTATCCTTTACTATTTCCCTCATTTCCTCTAGCAAATGAAGATGTACCAACCTTTATTTTACTGAATCGCTTTCATCCATCCTTTCATTTTTCATGACTCTCACAGTGGGAATATCAAACTCAATAGGAAGAACTAGATCAATGCCATAGGCCAACTGAAATGGGGAGTATCATGTTGCTGACTTTGATGTTGCCTTATATGCCCATAATGCTGCATGAATCCTTTTATCCCACTTATGTACCTGCAAGGCTGCATCTTTTGCTAGAATTTGACACAACACAAAATTGGTTCGTTCCACCTGTCCATTTGTGCTTGGCTTGTATGTTGTTGCCTTCCTATGCTTAATAGAAAATTTATTGACCAGGGCTTCTACTACCTCATTAATGAAGTGGCTTCCTTGATCTGTTACAATTTCTAATGGACAACCAAATCTGGTGACAATGCGTTCATATATAAACCTTGCCACTTCATCCATGGAAGTTGTTTTAATGGCCTAGCTTCAACCCACTTGGTTAAATAATCTGTGGCAACTACAATATACTTATTTTGGCATGAGGTAGTTGGAAGTGGACCTACAATGTCTATTCCCCACTTTTCAAAGGGACCAAGTGGAAGAATAGGACATAATGGAGCTGATGAAGTCTTACGGTTACCATGTGTTTGAAAAATATCACATGTCTTACAATAATTATAACAATCTTTAAAAAGAGTGGGCCAGTGATAACCTGCATCCAAGATCCTTCTTACTGTAATTTGTCTAGAGAAGTTCCCTCCACATGTACCATTGTGGAATTCTTCTATCAGTTCCTTCCCTTGATCACATCCAACTGCCCTCTTGTATTATCCATCAAGTCCTATTTGAAATAATACTCCATGCATAATAGAATATGGACGACTGGCTTGAGTAATATTTCTCTTAGTCTTTGCATTGGCACCATCAGGAAACTTGAATTCATTCAGATAATTCCAAATATCTATGTATTCACTAGGGATTGTGTCAAGGGATAACAATGCTGCATCGGGGAAATCATCATCATCACAAGATGATCCTAAACCATCATAGGCTCGAGAGAGTGCATCTACATTGACATGCTTTTTTCCTGGCCTATCTATAATATCAAATTCAAATTCTTGTAGCAAAATTATCCATCTTGCTATCCTCCCTGATGGGTTAGGCTTATTGACAATATATTTTAGAGCTTGATGATCTGTTACAACTATAAATTTCTGCCCTAGCAAGTAATTTCTAAACTTCTTTACAACAAAAATGATAGCTAGAGCCTCTTTTTCAGTTACAGTATAATTTACCTCAGCACTGCTCATTTGTCTGCTCCCAAAGTAAATTGGATGTTCATTCCCATTTTCATCCTTTTGGCTCAAAGTAATTCCTAGTGCTGCATCTGAGGCATCAGTGTACACAATGAATGGCGTGCTCCAATCTGGATTCTTTAAAACAGGTGAAGACACCAGGGCTTCCTTTAGTTGTCCAAAAGCTACATGTGCCTTATTTCCTGGTTCATAAGTAACATCCTTCTTCAAGAACTGGGTTAGTGGCTGTGCAATCTTTGAGAAATTCTTGATGAACCTTCTATAGTAACCCACATGGCCTAAAAATGATCTCCACTTACTTCTATTCATAGGAAATGGTAAATCTTTGATTTTTGAAACTTTATCAGGATCAGAATCAATACCATCTCTGGATACAAATGCCCTAACAAAACGCCTTTAGAACATCCAAAGACACACTTTCTAGGGTTTAGTGAGGCTTGTGCTTCATCTAACCTTTAAAATGTTGTCTCCATCTGGTGCAGGTGGTCCAACTTGCTCCCATAGATGCAAAAATCATCCAGAAATACTCTGATGAAGGTCCCAATGTAGGGTTCAAACACCCTATTCATCAAACGCTGGAATGTTGCTGGAGCATTACACAACCCAAAAGGCATAACTCTATAAGAAAACGTTCCCCAAGGAGTGCTGAATGTGGTCTTCAGCTGATCTTTCTCTGTTATACGAACTTGGTTGTAGCTGTTATATCCATTAGCAAAACTATAGCACTCCTGGCCAACTACTTCGTCCAAGATCTGATCTGAAAATGGAAGAGGGTAATGATCCTTCTTTATTGCCTTATTGAGCTTCCTGTAATCAACACAAATGCGTAGCTTCCCATTCTTTTTTATTGAGATCACAATGGGAGAAACCCATTCTGAATTCTCTACAATAAATATGAATCCTGCATCAAGCAACTTATCTATTTCTTCTTTTACAGTCTTAGAAAAATTACGATTCATTCTATATGGCATTTGCTTTATGGTTTTAGCACCATCTACCAGCTCAATAGAATGTTCTACCCAACTTACTTGACAGAGTTCCTTGTAATCAAAAGTGAATATGTGTATGTACCTTCGAAAGAGCTGGAGGTAGGATTCCTTCTCACTCTCCATCACATCATCACCAATCTTTATTTTTTGGAGATGATCAGCTTCTTCTTCAGATAATTTTATGGGGTCATGAGTTGGTGTGATTGGAAGGATATCCATGACTGAAAAATCAACCTCACTTTCTTCATCTTCAGTTTCCACTTCACTGGTACTAGAGTAATCAAAGGATGTCCAATCATCAGTTTCATCACTTGAATCCACAGGTTCTGCCTTATGATGTCGAGGGATCACGTTTATCTTCACCCTCTCTCTACCACGTCCAAGTGTCATGAAGCCTTCATTCCATTAGTTTCTTTCATGAACTCTCCTTAGCCATGGTCTTCCCAGTAACATTGGGTACGCAATAGTACCATTTTTCAACACCTGAAAGTCTACCACACATACAACACCCATAACGGATATTGCCAAATTTGAAACTACACCTTCTGGTTTAGTTTTTCCCTTATTTAATGACCTTAACATAAGTGTTGAAGGTCGATCAATTTTTAAGCCCAACATATTCATTACAGACTCGGTCATTACATTAACTGTAGCACCTCCATCAACTAAGACATCATGAATTGAAATACCATTACATAATACCTTAGCTTGTGGAGCATAGGGATCTACCTCTGCCTCTAAAATAGGGACCTCAACCTCCTTCCTTCATCGAGCATTGATTCCACTTCGCAGCTCCCACCTTTTCTCAAAAGACATAGCCAAGAGTTGACCATATGTAATATTTGCAGGCCTTTTGGATAGATCTTCCAAGATGGAGTATGGTCCTTGCCCCTGTGAAATCAGAAACTCTTGCACACCCAACTTTCTTCTCCTATGTTTCTTACTAGTTTCTCCTTTCATCTTCTTAGGATCATTTCCATCTTGATTATCTTTTTCTTTCTTTCTTTTTGTTACAAATACATCTACTTCATTATTTCTGCTCTTATCTACTACATCAAAAGAATTCACAGGTGCTTTTCCTTTATCATTATCTCCTTTACCAGATGTAGAAGCTCTATCTGGACAATTATACTTATAATGACCCTTTTTATAACAACCATAACATACAACTTCAGAAATATTTCTTTTTGGACCTCTATCTCCTCCTTGAGAACTAAATTCTTTTCCTTGAAGAAGATTAATAGTTAACTGACCCATATTTTTGAGCAGATCTTCATACTCAGTAGATATACTAGGAGAAAGATTTGTGCTCACCGAGAGTGGTTGTGGATTCTGGAGCAAAGGTACTGGTGTAGGCTCTACTTTAGCAACAATTTCTTTGGGCTCCTCTTCCATGCTTTCTTCTTGCCTTCTTGCAATCTCCTTTGCTTGTTCAATGGTAGCTGGGTGGTCATACTTCACTCGTTTTCTGATCTCTGGCTTCATCCCAAGAATGAAGTGCTTACATAGGAGATTATCCACGCCATTCATCAACCCATCCGCTAATCCTTCCTTCTGGATCTGGGCATCGAGTTTCCTTCTTAGCTCTAGAACACGAGCATGATAATCCCTTATCTTCTCCTTCTCTCCTTGGGTTAGCTTTGTGATATCGATCATGAGATCTACATATTTCTGTTGTTCACCAAATTCTTCAAGAAAAAAATTAGTTAATAAATCCCATGAGTTTTTCACATTATCACCTAGTGTTTCAAACCACCTAAGGGTTGAACCATCCAAAAAGGTAGGAAAAAATTCAGTCCATTGTTCCCTTCTTATAAGGCCATTACAAATACAAGATCGTTTAAACTCTTGAATGAAAGAGGAAGCATCTTCATTAGATTGGGCTGAAAAAATAGGAATCTTCCCCATTTTCAAAAGTAACCACAGTGAAATACCAACCCAAAAGTACAATCAACAAGACTTATGTGCACCAATAATTAAAATCACTATAATAGAAAATAGAAATGACCATGATAAACTATGGTAAAACTTGACTTACTGCAGCAAAAACTGACTTTACTGTGGTAAACACTATTCATAGTAAAAAGTGAAGTTACTGTGGTAAATACTATTCACGGTAAAAAGTGACTTTACTGTGGTAAATACTATTCATAGCAAAAATGACTTTACCATGGTAACTACTATGCACAGTAAAAACAAGGTTACCCTCCATTTGATTTTTGACTAAATGGGAATATCTCTCCAGACAATCCACCAACGAGGAATGGTCCCGACAACGGAACCAAAATGTCATCACCAATCCGGCACTATGATAATTCTTCACCGGGAACTCCTCGTGCTATGATTATTTACTAATGCACAGCCTTTAGTTTGGTGGATGTAATCTGGAAACAAAACAACAAACATAACACAAGAATACCATCGACTATGATAAGATGGAATGATGACAAATCTGAAATATCAAAGTAAATTATAATATTAACATGCAATTGTTACAATCTCACCCATGAGGTACTTCAAGTGTTATTGACTTCACTTTCTTTCCACCAATACTATGGGAGAAACTTTACAATTACACCTCTTAATGGCTTCTTCAACACACCTTTAAACTGATGGCTTCCTTTACACACTTCATACAATATTTCTCACAACTTCCTTCTATGCTAAATGAGGGGGGTGGCCTATTTATTTATAGAACTTCTAGGCTTATCCATCTTATCTCTAAGATAGGATAAGAAATCCACTCTAACGAATCATATTCCATACCTTATCTCTTATATGTGCATGTAACTTATCTTTTAAGATAAGATAAACCTTATCATTTCACATGGGTTCCACATTTTTAGAATTTTTACAAATAAAATACACAAAATATTTATGACCTCACTCCTTGTCCTTATTACCAATATAATATTTCTAATTCCTAATCATGTAGACCCTACTTCTCTACTTATCCCAACTTTGACATTTTAACATTACTGAACCACTTACGAAAAATATTTACTTTTTACAACATTCCTATTATACTTTGACTGTTACCGTACTCTACATTATTGGCGGCACCGTACTGACGGCGCCGTTATCTTCTATTAGACGCTACTACTAATTACACTTAACAACATCCTATTCCTAATACATACATTAATGAAATAGAAATTACGGAGGAAAATTTTAGTGTCGACAGGCCAGATCTGAGGCTGCAGAGGAGTTTTTTGGAGATAAGATGCCTATATATATGCACGCCCTTAGAAAAAAAGAGGAGACAACCCAAGGAAGGAAGTGGAGCTCTATAGAATTACTGCGAGAACTATGGGATAAAAAGGGTAGATGATTATAGGAAGGATGTAATAAGGGAATGGGGAATTTAAATTTTGTTTCAAAAGTCTTCATGTATGGATCCAGATATAGCACATGACTAAGGTCTCCCCTTCTGTGATATTCTACAAGTAATTCTATGAATGAATATGATAAAGTTACCATGAGAATTATATAAAATCTTCTCTTTGTATTATCTGCATATTTCTATTATGCTTTTGTTCTTGTATAATCATAAACCTTATTTGAATGTTAAGTCTAATTGTGGATTTACAACTTCCTAGTTCTATTAATTCTATTAAGCGCTTTTACTTTTGATATGACTGAAAGGGTATAGAATCCATTCTAAGCTCTATAGCTTTTTCATTTCCTTTAAATCACTAATTCAAGATCATGAATGATGCCTTCCACTAAACTCACATAAAATAGAGACTCGGCTGCCTCTCGCATGCCTCAAGTGAGCGCCCAGCACCTGTTGGGTTATAGGTCGGCACGCATGAGGTTCCCTTGTTCTTGGTGGGGTACAAAAATGACTACAAAAAGCTACCTAGGATGATGTCATGAATCTAGGGGGAGTTATGGATTACTGTAGTATGATTTGTATGGTGTTCTTAATCTCATCAAAGTTGGTCTATAATGCACTGAGGTATCTATTTAGGGAAATTAGTCCCAATGGTTGAGAAATGTTAAAAAGAAAAATACTTAGAGCCAAATTTGTGTCTTGACAAGTTGATATGGACCATGAATGAAGCTAAGGTGTATTTTTATCCTAGGTATATCATTTTTGTCATGTTTGTGAGATGTATGCTTCAGTTTTGATATGCTACAGTGGTCTCTTGATGGAGTATGAAGGAAAAAATAGAGTTTTGATGTGAAATGGAAAGTTTTACATGCTTAAGAGGTAGATGATGGTGATATAGCTCAAGGAAGAGGATAATTGTTGACTTCTTCATGATTTTTTGTATGATTAAAAGGTATATATGCTATTCCCAAGGGGGGTTTCAGTGGTTGTATGCTTGAAAATGGCTAAAAAATAGTTTTTGTAAAGAGATTTCACATTTTTGAGATAGAATGAGACATTTGGTTGATGTTTCTAACCAAGAGATGATATTATGAACATAATAAAGGTGTAGATCATGCAATTTCAGGTACGCATTTGTCATCAATTTAAAAATGGGGATAATTTCAGGTGGTTTATCATCATTGACAAAGGGGGATATTGTTGGCATGTTGTGTTTTAGGTGTTGTCATTGATGCAAAACAACATTAATGAAAAATTATATGATGGAGTGGATTCATATGATGCTCATAGTGATGATAGAATGAATATTTAGGAATTTTTTTGGTTGCATAGGTTGATTTAGTGAGAATTATGTATTTTTGCAAGCCTATCAAGGTGACCTAGCTAGCCTATGTTATGGTGCATAGTGATATTATCTTCTTAGTGATTTTAGAAGCATATTGACTTGGTTGAGAGCATGTTTTGGGAGTTCTTATGAAATCACATGAGTTTCAGGGTGCAGATACAGGTTTGTGACCATGTTTTAGGTGCTGATTTGGACCAGGTATGACAGTTAGAAGGCATGAGGATGATTTATGAAGTAATATAGGCTCATGGACGCATGTAGGTAGTTTATTCATGATGTATCATGTATGTTATGATCTTTTGGATATTTTTTATGATGAGTTATCATGTTTTTTCAATCGACCCTAGCCTTTTCATTGTAAAACCCTATGGATAGCTATGAAAATGAGATGGCATGGAGATATACAGAGCTATCTGAGGCATTCCAATGATTGGAGATGATGCACATGGGTATTCTTGAGGTGTGAGAAAAAAAATGAGTTATTATGACGAATATCTTGTAAGTTATGTTAGTTTTGGCGAAATATGATCAAGAAGAAGGTCTTTTCTAGCTCGAATTGGATATTCTGATACTCACCCTAGAATTGTGTGCTTTATATGGGACATTTTGGATTTAAGGGATGCTTCTACATTAATTCTATAAGGTTTCAATAAAAATAATTAAGTGTGTAGACATGCAAAATGTCAACATGGTCATTTAGAAAATAATATGATTATAATACCATAGTAATCCATTCCCATTATCAATCATATAATACTTAATTATAAAATTAACTAATTATTATATGAGATCATACTTTAATTATTTCCTTTTAACAATTCCATAATGCCATTACATCCTTACAAATATTAATACATCATTAATATTTTATTTACTATATTAACTAATCCTCATTAACTATTTTCTAGCAATTTAAAAATACTTACACACCTACCACCTACCCTACACCTACTCTATGCCTAGCTTCTCCATCTAATCACTCCATTAAACACAATTAATCTCACGTAATCACAAGCTAAATTCCCCTCCAAATCTATAGGCTTATATTTCTAGAAGCCTCTCCATTCTTCCCTCCCATTTTTCAAATATTCAAATAAATAAGCACTATTCCATTGAATTTTTAATTCAATGGAGAGATCTCATGAAATATAGAATTCTTCTCATCTAGACAATTCTCCACTCTCATACATACTTAACCATTTATCTTATCTAACATTGCAAGATCTCAACCATTGATTTTTACCTCCTCTAGCTATAAATAGAGGTGTCACACTCCATGGAAAAACACCTTAGAACAATTGTAAGTTTATGTTGCTAAATTATCAAGAAAGCTAAGCATCCTTCATATCATTCCATTAAGCCAAAATCATCATTTGATCAAGAGGAGGTTCTGTTGAAATTGGTCCACACATCTAAAGTATTCTCATACCATCTCACAAGAAAATCAAGGAGAAAATCAAAATCATCAAAGGAGGAGGATTTCACTTGTAGGTAAGTACATGTATATTAATTTCTCCCCCTTTTTTTCTCTACTTAATTTGAGGTAGATGAACTATTGTGTTAGATTTTGTGTTGAATTTGTTTCATATTCATTTCATGTTTGCATGCTAACAAAAAATTTCCTATACCTTTTGGCATCCACCGTGGGGCTTACCCTCTGATATTTTAGTTGTCACGTATGCTCTACTCTCACATCCTAAGACAATCTTGAGGATCAAAAGTGGTTAGTCTTCCCTCCCTTTTTATTTTTTAAGGGGGGTAAATTGACGTGGAAGTGAAATCCACACACTTACCATAGTCCTAGGGGTCTCGTGATCATGGTATTCACCTCCATGCACATAGACACACCCCCTTGTTCCAACGGGGGTATATAAATTCAAGGACAGTTGTCATTATTAGCGAAGCGATTACTTGTTTTAAGAGCAGCGTGAAGTGAGGGGATTTCACATCCTAATACCTAGGCCTCAAAAATAATCCTTATAACACATACTTGGGCCCCGCGTACTACAAGTTATATTGGGGGACGTCCCTAAAGAGATCTTCATCCTAGGATAGATAGCCCTTTTTACCACATAATAAACTATGGTACAAGGAGGCCACACTTCCCAAGATTAATTGCTAGCTGATCACACATTTGCACATAGGGGGAGAGCTAATTTTTGGCACCTTTGTCAATGTGTGGGTATTGAAAGTGAGCTATAGTTCAATTGTAATCCCACTTAACTAGTTAGGGTTGTGCTTTCATGATTTTACTTGTTTGAGTGTTTTGTCGAAACTAGTAAATGACCCTCACATTAATCAGCATAATTAAATCATACATATACCATTCACTCATTTTGACCACAACCTTTTAACATTGATTTTCAGAATATACATCATCCATAGTTTACCATATCTTTCCCATCACATAGCATCAATCACACCTATTGCAATAAATCTCCTTTTTCACCTAATATATAAATTTTGACCATATATTTTACACATATTTTGTAAATAATAAACCAAATTTTCCACTATAACTTTAAACAAACACTACTATCGCATAAGTAATTTTAATTTCACCTTTCACTTTACCACAAAAATCCCAAAAATAATGACCAACATTTCCATCTTATTAAATAACTTTCATAATATCCATCCCATATTATTTACCCTTCAAGAAAAAACACATAAATAGTAATTTTCCTCATTAAAAATACGACATAAACACCTCTTTCCATCTTTCAAACAAAGTATTATCCTTCATCTTAAACCACATAAGTCATACCATATTAATTACTTAATGTTTCTTATTGGCATCTTAATTAACCTGGGCCTATAATGCTCTAAAAAACTCATATCAATCACATACTCCTTTCATCCCAAACTTTGTCATAGCCTTATATCCCCATACACATTTTTATATATTATTTCAATCCCCAAACACCCCAGTTATGATCCCTTTTTTATATGAATAAAATGATCTTATTAATCAACTTCTTGCTAATAGAAAAAGACCTTTATCATGTATCCCATTCTTCTAAGCCCTTATAACAAGGCACACCCTAATCCCCAGAGAAATTTTTAGTGGCAAATTTTCATAAACTCGCAAAAAAGGAGGATTATGGAAATTTGAATTGATGAATATTCTATGATTCGCAGCCAACTTATTTGCTGAAATTTTTTGCTGATATGTCCCTTACACTATTCATTTTCACCTAGATTTTAGCATATATAAGATATTATGAATATAATGCAACGCCAATTTGAATCATTTCATGTGCATATTCACCAAAGTAAACATAAAAAACCCTAAGCCATCACACCCCTCATTCGTCCAATCCCTCAGCTCTCCAACCATTTAGCCATCTAACCCCTTAGCCATCCAACCCTAAGTAGTCCAAACCCTGAGCCGTCCAACCCTTAGCCATCCAACCCCTTAGCCTTATAACCCTTGGTCATCTAATCCCCTTCTTCATCTAAACCCTTAGCTAGGCCCTTCTAACCCTGAGCCATCTAATAGCTCAGTTTTCTAACCCCTCAGCCATCCAACCACTTACCAGTCAAACCCTTGGCCATCCAACTCTTCTGTCTAACCCCTTAGTCGTCCAACCCCCTAAGTTTTTCCAACCTCTATGCCGTCTAACTCTTCCGTCCCTTTATGTTATATAAGTAAAATCGCCCTTAAAATGAAGGGGCACAAAAAAATTCAAATTCATAGAATCACTAAAGTGGGAAAGCCTATCTCTATACATTATTTTCATTGGGCCAAGGAAAAACCAGGAGCGATAGAGGTAGGGAAGTGGGTGAAGGAAAAGATGGTGTAGAGGATCACATACCATAGGCGTCACAACTATCACACCAAGTTGAACTAGACATAAATCTTTAGAACCCTTGGTAAAAAACATGCCCACTTCATATAGGGTTTTGAAGTTTATCTTCATTATGTATTTATTTGACTATGGGTTAGGTTTTAGGGTTTTGAGGTTTCTCTCATTTTTTTGTATGATTTTTGGGGTCAATTATGTTGGGTGTATTTGTGTACAGGTGGGAAGTTAAGTTATCAGACTACCAAAAAGAGGGCTAGTAGACCTAAATGTCCTGTTACCTGAAAAAGAATCCAAGAGTAAGATCTATGTATTCTTTTTCTTTTTCTATTTTTTTGTTGGTATTCTAATAATAACGTAAATCAAATGAATTTTTATAGCATATTAGTGAGTAGAGAAGCTATATGCAGCTCTGTCGAGGGATATAAATAGATTTAAACCTTTGTGTAGAGATTTTGAAAGGCCCATCAAATGAAGTTTCTGACAGATTTTATAATTTATTTTTATATTTGTGTTGTTGGGGATTTTTGTAGCATTGTAGTCACATTATTTTTATTTCATGTACAAAACTATAACTAGGATTTATAAGCCCAAAGTTTCGATTTATTGTTGTTGATTTATTATTTTTTGAAATCTTAAACTCAAAGATCACGTTTTGGATTTGTTGATGCCTTACAGATTCCCCATTTGAGGCCCAGGGAATACAGTGTCAGCAGGCTGAAAAGGAATGAAAGAACTATGAATAGAACCTATGGAGGAGTTATGTCATGTTCATCCATTCAAGAAAGGTAAGCTGTCATAATTATACCTGTAATTATTTTCTATGTTAAATGCTCATTCAATCAGATATTATTTTCTTCTATTATTTATGGTTTAATGCATTTATTTAATTTATTAAGGGGATATTTGGAATTGTTTTAATATCATATTCTCTATACTTGATCATCCAAGTACCCTCTCAATTTATGCAGTTGGGTCTGATTTATTGACTTGTCTTTGAGTTTCTCATAGCAAATAGACCAACCATTAGCCATCCAACCCCTACCTGACCAACCCCTAGTTGTCCAACCCCCTCACCCATCCAACCACTCACCCATCCAACCCTTATATGTCCAAACCCTCACCCATCCAACCCCACGTCCAACCTTAGTCATCCAATCCCTCACACATTTAACCCCATTGTCCAACCCTTATCTATCCAACCCCTCACCCATCCAAACCCCCATCCAACCCTCAGTCATCTAACCCCTCACACGTCTAACCCCACCCGCCCAATATTCGTCCAAACCCCTCACACATCGAACCCTTACCCATTCAACTCCTCACCCGTCCAACCCCCTATCTAACCCTTACCCGTCCAACCCCCTCACTTGTCAAACCCACCCACTCAACCCTGACCAACGTACTCGGGAAAATTTCCGAAACCAAGGAAAATATATCTCTACAAAATTGCCTTTGCCATGAAACATTTATTCACAAATTCGCCAACGATTCGAAAGTCAATTTTTGAGATTCGCCACAAATTCTAAACTAATTTTTCATAGGGGTTTTCTTAAAATGAACCCTGCTAATCCCTGTGCTAATGATGCAAATCCTTCTTCTATTATCCCCCTTGATTTTCTTTTCTCCTACAAGAAAGATTATATTATTGATATTATACATAAATTAATCAAGGAATCGTAATTCATCATCTAACATCCTTCATTTATTCAGAACATCTTCAATACATCTCATTAACATAAAATTCTAATGACACCTAAGAGAATTGTAACTCAATCCCAACCCAGAAACAATTAAGAAAATAGTCACCATAACATGGAACATGATATATACAACAATAATTTTTATGACACCAATGTCGAAGAAAATCAACCTAGAGGAGAAGACGAGGAGACCATGGTCAACACTAGCAGTGACAAGGACTCAAGTACCTAATTTATAGGAGGAATGAGAAGATAAATGCTTAACCATTTCATCGAGAAAAATAAAGATGCCCTCTTACTCAAGCTATATCACATGGGGGAAAAAACTTCCTTCTAATTACACCCATGACCAACTCCATGTCTCCTCCAAGATTAAAATCATAACATTGGCCAAAAACCACCATCCATACACCATCATGATCCAAACCACCATCGCATTATAAATAGATGGGATGGTAGAGAGAACCACCCTAATATATCCAAAGAAGTCGTATTATCCCAATTATAGCAAATGAGAAACCAAATTTCTAAATTAGCCTCTCAAAATCGGCCTGCAACCATCCAATGATCACGGATCCCACTATTCTCAATCAAATTTTAATCCACCACCTCTCAATCCTTTATAACCAACCTTGGAGTAAGAAATGAAATATATAAAGAAAACACTTTAAGGGTTGTGACTCGACACACATGGATGGAAATATAAATTTGAGGAAATTTTTCCTTATCCTTTTGACAGCAACATCTTATGGGTCCCTTTTCCACCATATTTTGAACCGCCAAAATTTGAAAAATACAAGGGAAAAGGAGATCCTTGTGAAAAAAATTAAGGAGTTTTATATTTTATGTCAATAAATAGCCTACAAACGAATCTTATTTTCTAAGACTCTTCTCTGGAAATCTAGGCATTCCCACTTTAGAATGGTTCCTATGAGTACCCAAAGGCTCTATTAAAATGTTCACCAAATTGACATAAAAATTTGTAAAAAATTTCTCATATAATGTAGAACATGATGTCACAATGATTGACTTATGAAATACTAAACAATGTAATGGTGAAAGCTTCTCAACAAGCCTACAATGATGACAAGCCCTACCAGCCGCATTTCATTGCTCATACCCAAAAAACAACTAGTTTCAATTTTTGTGTCTGACCTCAATCAAGAATTATCTTTTCATTTATAAGTCCATTATGTAAACACATTTGATGACATCATTGAGAACATAATACAAATTGAGAAGGCCCTTATTACGAAAGACCTTATCAAGACACATTCCCATGACACTCATAACCAATCCAATCAACCATATACATCAAAAAAACTTAAATATTTTAATTAAAAAAAAATGTTTTCGATGATGGAGTAACAGACACCAAAAAATATTCAGCATGTCACAACAGCTGCCATATTCGTCCCTAAAGGACAACCTCGGTCCACTTAAGACTCTAGATGAATAACCTACACCCCTCTTGGAGTTTCTATGGAAGTGATCCCTTGACAAATTAATTGCTGCCAATATAGTCATTTTTTCCTCAAACTCGACCCATCAATGAGTCCTGACCCAAACCTTTATGGTTCAAGAAGAATGAATATTATAAATTCCATAAAATTAAGGGCCATGCTACCCATAGGTGTATGAAATTAAAGAATTATATTCAATACCTTATTGACTGAGGTGAAATCGAAATAAAGGACAATGCTTCCACTTCTTCCCAAAATTAGAAACTCGAGATCTATCAAAATCCCCTTCCTAATCATGGTAAGAAAAATGCTTCTAACCAAAGTCAACAACAGTCTAGAAATAAACTTGAATCATCCAGTCACCATTCCAAACACATTAATTACCATTGTGTACCCCCTCCTTACACGTCACTTATTGGCCATATATGTTATTCTCCTCACCAAGTAGTCACCATCAAAATAAAAGACCCCTCGCAAAACCCTTAGTGTTTTGTGACTACTCAAAGGAGCCATGTGGTGGTTCAAGTAGCCACTTTGTCCTCTTCTAACCCGACACCACAAGAACAATATAACATCATCAAATAACTTGAGAAGACTCCCACGTATATATCCATCTTGTACCTTCTCAAGACTTCATCTGTCCACAAGGAAATTTTATACCTTGCCCTCCGAGAGACATGTGTCCCCACTGACATTGATCCTACACAATTTCAGGCCCCTATTGCTGCATCCCTATCCTTATCCAACACGTTTTCACTCACTTTCACCCAACATAGGAATTTCCACCACACGGTCCTACCCATAATAATCCTCTCTACATCAAAGCCCATATCAAAAATATTCATGTTAAAAGAGTGTTAATATACAATAGATCGGCTCTTAATCTATGTACCCTAAATCTCATTCATCGGTTGGGATACAACGAACTTGGATCTTAAATAAGATATTATTACTATTAAAGGATATGACAATATGGATTGCACAAATCAATATGGCACCATCTATCTTGCATATCAACTGTTGGGTCTGTCATGTTTCCCACCCTCGTCCATGTTATAGACATCTAGTTCCCACATAATCTCTTGCTTGGACGTCCCTAGATTCATAAGATGCATGTTGTACCATCCACACTACATCAATGTCTCAAATTTTAGCATGCTATTATAGAAGTCACTATCCATGGAGACCCCCAGATCCCTTTTAATATTGTCAAGCGTTGGAAGCTTAAAGCTATCGAGAACCTTACTGCCTTATCACTAAACATGTACATTCATCACCACCACCATCGCCCACCTCTTCATATATCTCACCAGATATTCTTCCATCCACATCTCACCATGCCTCCTCATCATTTTCTCCTCTACTACCCAATCCATCCTGTACCCACTCCCCTTGTTATGCTCTCCACCACACAATACTAAAATCGACATAGGGTGTGGACAATATCAAACTTTTAGCATTAATCAATCAACTACCACTTATCATCAAAACAACTTGGAAGGCCTAGACGTTTGTCCAAAAAAATGGAAAACGTATGTGTTGGGCTCATCCACTTTTATCCATTTCAGTGTATCTTGCTGATGAGTACATCCAGCCATATTATTTCACATGGCTTATTGACAATTTTATTCCCTCTTTGCATTCTCTAATCATGAATATATGATTCCCAAAAGTATGATGGCTCATATGGGATACTCTAGACAAGGACTAGGTCACCACAGACAAGGCATCCCTAAACCTCCAGTCACTATCCCCAACCTTAATGGTCACAGAATAGGATACTCGCCACCTAGTGAGGATATTCATGATGACCTTAGTGATACTTCTAGTACAGCTAAGGAGATCATTGATAACATCAACATGAGTTATGTTTATAGCCAATACAAATACCTTGCCACCATTAATCCTTTCCATGATACCAATGTTCTTGTTATCAACATCAATGGGACCTCACATATCCACAACTCATTCAATGGGACCAATGATCATAGTATGCCCCTCTTAACACCTACATTGGGGCACAGGAGCCTTCCCTTTCCCTTCCATCCCAATCTGATATCCCTCATCCTAACTTCTCTTGTCACCTTGATAAGGAATATCCCCTCACTGAATTCTTCCAAGAATCCCAAAATCCCAAAAATGATCTAGCTATCGATCAAATTCTTCCAGATCCTAAATCACTACAAGATGGCTCGGTGTTCGTATTTAAGGAAACCATTGACATTAATATCAGCACAAAAGAAGAACCTAATATTCTCAAAATGGTGGCATCTCTATCTATAGATGAACAATACATCTTTACTACACTCCTACAGGAATTTTCTGATATATTCACATGGTCCTATGCAGATATGCTTGGTTTAGATCATTCTCTTGTGGTCCATAATCTCGTAATGTGTAAAGATGTAAAATTGGAAACAAAAACTTTGAAAAATGCATCCAAAATTTATGTTGCTTATCAAAGAAGAATTAAAGAGGTTTTTTTACGTCGGTTTCATCTGACCCATTGATTATTCTGAGTGGATCTCCAACATTATCTCGGTAGGAAAGAAAACTAAATGCATTCGCATATGTACCAATTTTTGTGACATCAATAAATCTTTCCCTAAAGATAATTTCCCACTACCAAATATTGATATGATCGTGGAATCTATAGCTAGACACGAGATGTTGTCTGTCATGGATGGTTTCTTTGGCTATAATCAAATCAAAATTTTCTAAGATGATTAACATAAAATAGATTTTACTACACCTTGGGGCAGATTTTTCTATCAAGTCATGCCCTTCGGACTCAAGAACACTAGATCCACCTATCAATGTGCCATGACTATCATTTTCATGATATGATGCATAATATAGTTGAAGACTACATCGACAACATTCTAGGAAAATCTAAATTGCGTGAGGAACATCCTATGGTCCTTTGTCAAATCTTCAAATGACTTCGGGAATATGAAGTCCACCTAAATCCCAAGAAATGTGTTTTTGATATCACATCTAGCAAGCTCTTAGGATTTATTATCTCCAGGCGTGGAATTGAAATCTATCTAGATAAAGTCATAGCTATAGTCAAAATGCTTCCACCTAAAAATCTCAAACAACTACGAAACCTACTAGCAAAGATTCAAGCTATCAGATAATTTATATCACAACTAGAAAACAAATGCCATCCATTCCACCATTTTCTCAAAAAGGGAACCAAATTTCATTGGAATGAGGAATGTTAAGCATCTTTTGATAAACTAAAGGAATATTTTATGCACCCTCCTATCTTGGTATCTCCTACTCCAGGAATGCCTCTTCTTCTCTACATATCAGCTACACAACTCACTTTGGGAGCTCTTCTAGTGCAACATGATATCCATGTAAAGGAACAAGCCATCTATTATTTAAGCCAAACATTAATTGCGTATGAGCTCAACTACACCCCTATGGAAAAATCATGTCTTGCCGTAGTTTTTGCCTCTCAAAAGCTACGACATTACATGCTCAACAATACCATTAAGTTCATAGCTAAAGTTGACCCACTCAAATATTTACTCTCTAAATTGGCTCTCACAGGACAAATGGCTAAATGGATCATGCTTCTCAATGAGTTTGACATTGAATATCTTAATCATAAATCTATCAAAGGACAAGTTCTACCTGACTAATTGGCCAAAACTCTAGTCTCTTATTCCACACCACCCACCACTTGGTTCCTTGATGAATCCATATATACATTTGCAGAGTTAGATACATGGACATTATACTTTGATGGCTCCTTCACGCATCATGGCTCAGGAGAATTTATGTTGTTTATCACTCCTCAAAGCGAATTAATTCCAAAATCTTTCCGACTTGTTTTCCTTATACAAAAAATATAGTTGAATATGAAGCACTTATTTCCGGTTTAAGGATGGTCATTCAATTGAATATCATGCATCTCAATGTCTTCAGTGACTCATAATTAATCATTAAATAGGTTAATGATGAATATGATACCAAGGATGATAAGCTAATCCCTTACAAAATAATGATTGACAGTTTCAAGGCCTATTTTCAGCATATTCACTTTGAGAAGGTTCCACATACAAGCAACAAATTAGCGGATGTCGTGGCTACTATCATGTCCCTCTTAGATATGTCCTCTTATGCATCTAATTCAAAGTTTTTGTTCAAACAATTAATGATCCTATCTTATGATACTCCTTAATCGGAGATGGTTTGTGAGATTTTTGGTCCTAATTCCCCTTGGTATTACGATATCTATACCTATCTCCATTATTATACCCTCCCACTAAATCTCCCTCGTAGCCACCATAAATCATTCATCCAATAATCCTCTCACTTAACTATCCTTGGTGATACCCTTTATCATAGAATCCTTGACGGAACTTTGTTGTGATGCTTAAATTCCCAAGAGGCTAAATCAACACTTCAGGAATTTCACGTAGGAATTTGTGGTGGCCACACCAGTGTTATGGCCCTAGCCAAAAATATTCTACAAACTGGTTATTATTGGCCAAACATGGAAAATGATGCATGCTCATATGTTTAAAAATGTGTCCCATGTCAAAATCATGCTGATCTCATCCACGCACCATCACAAGCCTTATAACCCATCACTACCCCATGGCCCTTTTCTTTTTAGGGTCTCGATCTCATGAGAAAATTAAATCCCACTTCATCTTATGGACACAAGTTCATTATCACTACCATAGAATACTTCACTAAATGATTCAAATCCATGCTTCTCACTTATGTCACCGGTAAACAAATATCTAAATTTATCCTTAACCACATCATCTGTCACTACAGTATCCCATCCACACTCATCATGAAAAATGGAAAATCCTTTAAAAACCAAGACGTTCATGATTTTTTGTGAAAAATAACATATTAATCTCAAGTTTTCCACCCCCTATCATCCACAAGGAAATGACCAATAAAAAACATCGAATAAGACGCTAAAACGCATTCTTGGAAAAATAGTAAATCAAGCAGGATGATATTGCATACCCAAGTATATCCTTCCTTGTGGGCCTATCACACTTCCATCAGCACACTTACCAGCGGCACTCCATATTCCCTTGTTTTTGTTACTAAAGCAATTTTTTCCATTGAAATTGAACTCCCATCCCTATGTGTTTCCCTCTAACATCTCATTAAGGATGAATACTGTTATGTTCATCGCCTTCAAGAACTCAAACTTCTCTATGAGAAACACCTCCACGCCCTGGACCACCTCAAAGCCTATCAAAATCTCCTTCATCGTCATTATAGTAAGCATGTAAAGGACCATGAGCTTGAGGTTGGTGACAAAGTCCTCAAATAAAATCAACACAACACTAACGTCGATCGAGAAAAGAAGGGCAAGTTTGAACCAAAATGGCTCAGACCCTATGTTGTCATGGAAAAATTTGTCTCAAGTGCTTATAAGCTTTCCACTCTAGATGGATATGAGTTGGAAGGGCCCATGAATATCATGCATCTTCTTCGACTTCTATGCTTAATTTCCTAATGCTCCACATAAAATTAACAAATCCATCCAAAGGTGAAAACCACTTCGGTGGCGCCTTGGGAAAGTACCATAGTGAAAACCAATTTCTGGAACTATGGTATATTTGATCCTTTTTCTACTAGCACTCTATGACACAAAAATAAACACACTGGGGGAAAACTACCCCTACATCCTTTCATCTTTGACCCTATTCACAATTTTCATCCCAATCCACCTTATCCATTCTCTAACTCCATACTTCTTCTGATCTTTCCTACAAAGCACATGATCTGTCATGATTAGGAACATCTATCCTGATCCCAACTAAGGTCACATCGTCCACAATCACATCCTGATAGATGGATTTCAAGGAATATAATTCAAATGAGAAATACAACCCTTGTAAGATCCTAAGGCCTTCATTTCTCTCCAACCCCCCCCATTTATGCCTCATTGTTACTTGTTCCCTACCACTCTCCCTTTTCTCTGTTGTCCTATTACAATTAACGCCATGATTATATTATAAATATTTTTACAAATTAAATAACATATAACATCCATATTATTTATAAATATCATACATTATGACAATAACATAAACAAATAAACTACCATCCAAAGTATCATTATAAATCCATTTACTCATACATCAAAAATACATCACCCACATCATAACCTACATATCAAAAATAATCATCATCTCATTTTGTAATCCATAATCGATAACTAAAAACCATCTAATAATATCAAATCATAAATAACCATTACTACCTATCACAACCATAGATTACTCACTATGTCATCATATCCATCACTAACACTAGATAAACATCCAATGCATCACACCATAAATAAATGATTGTGATGAATCCAACTTGACACAATGCCATCTTACTCAAACCAAAAATATATAATAATCATGATCCTATCATATTCTATCATCATCAATCAAATCATAACATCTAACCATAATTGACAAACACATTTTACTCATCATCTAACTTATATTGTCATCCATGAATCATCTACACACTATGTTATCATTACATCACATAAAATCAACATAGATAGATATTATTACTACATTCACATCAAAATTAAAACCAACATCATAAATACATCATCATCATCATCATTTCTCATATACATCATCATCAAAAATTAACATAACCATAGTAATCTACAATCCCATCAACATACACCAATATATATCCAAATTCTATATCATCTAGTCCATAAACATAATCATTTAATCACAATAACAAACATCATCTAATCCATAACATCATATAAACCATCACCATATTCAACATCATAACATAAATATAACCATATCAAGATCCATCATAATAAACTATATCATTAAATCATCATAGAAAACATCATCCATATCCCAAAAATAATGAAATATACACTAAACTTCCATATCATGTATATCACCAGACACATCCAAAAATGGTACTCATCAATCATCCATATATATATATAATCAATCATCCATATATATATCAAAAATATAAGCATCCTGGTCATCAAAGTAATTGATCATTTGTACATACATCAAAACTATGACCATATCGGTCATCACCATAATCACCAAAATACATATATTCCAATCCATTGACACTCATCAAGGTGTCGAGACTGTCAATATCATCCCTCACTGGTGGAGGATATGCAACACTAGTTGTTCTCCTAGAAGTCCGTGGATTGACCAGTCCTTGACTCGATCTCTATCAAGATCCCTGAACTACTCATTATCCAGCTACATAATCTATATAGTATACATAATTATGGCCACTCATGTATCACAATATCCTCATAATATCACATCTCATCCATCAAGGCCTGATACTGATGTAATAACACTATCCCAGGATGCCTCATATGCCTTACTCTTCATGAAGTGCTTAGCGTACTATTACTACCCTTAGCATATGACCCACTTTGTGTCCCACTTACCCCTGGTCCTCCATCCTAATGGGCCATATCTTTCCCTATATGCATCTCGATCTCCCCAATATTTTTCTTGGATGTTGCACTGCACTGATCCCTCTCCTGCTCTATCTAAGCTAACTCTCCTATGCAGTCATAAAATATTTTCCTCCCTTTGTCTCACTTATTGTCAACATATTTAAATCCCTCATCCGAACTAAATTTATCTCTTGTAAGCCATCTATCTCAAGTAATCATTCATGATCCTCCCTCTCTATAATCTCTATACATGCTTGTAAATCGGCACATCCTCCATCCCCTCTTATTCCTTCAGCCCCTCTTGATCCTCCTGTCCCAGACCCTCCTGCTCCTTCATCCCCTCCTACTCCTGATCCAACCCCACCTGAAGGCCTTACTACATATGCATGTGATAGATGCACTATCTATAGTGGAAAATAAGTACCATCTACCTCCATCACATCAAACTCATGCCTCTCTGGGCTCTGCACTGGAAACTGTACCTTGGCTACTGTCCTGGTGGACCACCCAAATTAATCACCAGTGGTGCTCTCTGAGCCTCCTCCTGTCCCTGTGGTTGTGGCTGATGTACTACCACTTCCTATCCATGTGGCATCCCCTTGTAAAAATGTCATTGTTCATGTACAAATCTCATGCCCCCTCATGGACGTGTCAAATGCATTGGTCTAATCTCTACCCACCACTATGCATATCCGTTTACTATCCCTAAGTCCTCTACCAGCTGGTAATGTCACCCATGTAATCACTGATACCTAATCCAAAATCACTCTAGCTAATACCTCAGGAATCACCCATCCCAGTCATTTATCTCCTGTATATTGCGAGAAAAAATATGGCAGCCTGGCGAGTATGCCCTGCACTATCCCAAACAAGCATAGCACCAGATCTAGCTGATATCATCTCCACCATATAAGGCTGATCTCGCATTAAGTAGTAAGGTGATTGTATCCTCCCTAGATGCATGTGGTCTCCCTCTCATACCTCATACTGTTGATATGGCCTCCATGTAATATCCCACAACTACAACTCATCCACCTAGCACCGATACCAATCTACCTCCCCAAAATTATCCTAGTGCCCTCTCTTCATTTGCCACCCATATAGTTAATAGCTCACCCACTTGGCGTTGTTTCCTAATCCCCACTAGTCTGCTATTACAATATGGTCATAGCTCCATATCTACAGTAATATCCCTACTCCAATAGCTCCCCCTCCGCGAAACACTACTCTATGAAAATCCCAATATAACCAAGCTAACAATGTTGGTGCCCTTGCAAACACCATCTCCTCTTGCTACATCAAATGTAAAACATATGATAATAAAATTCTAAACCATATACCACCACCATCTGGGAATAAAACACAACTAATCAATGAACACAATAACAAGGGGACCTACTCCATATACCCCTCTCTAAAATACACCTCCCGGTCTATACGCATCTCGTCCTGAGGAGTATCCACCCAATCCAGTCAGAAGTCATAATCTCCACCACAGACCCTCTCTATTCCATACCATGGTCTCTCCCTCTACTGGTAATCGATAGATGTGATAAACATCCTCTACCTTCACCATCATCTCTCCTATCGGTAGCTAGAAAGTACTCATCTCTGAGTTTCAACACTCCGCCAATGTTGTAAATAAACTATGATTTTCTCACATCACGGAAATCCTCTCTATATGGATCAAACCTAGCATGTGCAACGGGGATACCTCATCCTCCTCTTCATCTATATCACCACCCCTTAATAGGTACTGTAAAGGCAGCTAGATCGTCAATGCCTCACCTGAACTAGGAGCTAACACCTCTTGCACACAGTCACACAACCCATGTTAATCCCTACATCTAATTCCTAACCATTTTCCTACTCCCCTTTCCCATCCTTATACATTTTACCCCTATCACATACATGCTACTTTATAACATAAATGCGCCATTTCATAATAAACGTGATACTATATTCAACCATGCCTATACCAATCAAATGTGCTACTATATACCCTAAACGCACCAAATCTAATTATACACACTAAAACCTATTCCCCACCCATCTTAAAACATGCCACAATGGATTACCCATGCAGTAGTTTTCTATACCCCTTGGGAAACCAACTAAATTTTCTACTATTTACTCTATATGTGTTGTTTTACAATATACGTGCTAAAACCAAATATATGTGCTAAAACTGATCCAAAATCTCTACAAATGTGCTAATTCATACCCTAATTCCCCCAGTGTAAACGCACATGTGCTTATTTAGCATATACACATTGTTTGAAGGATCGTATTGGCTGAATAGTGAGCTTTGGAGCTGAATTTTACCCCTAATTGCCTAAAAATACCCTAAAAATTTCAAAAAACAGTAAAAATAATTCACAAAATAAATTCTAAACTACTCACTGGATGTTCTGACTCTACTGGATATCGGTACTCTCTCATGAGGTCTACTTGGTGATCATAAAATCCTCTCATATGTCATCTCGTTCTCCTCATCACTCTCATTTTAAAACTATGCACAGTGAAAATGACCCCTCCCTTGGACCCTGAAACCCTTTTATACCCATCGTGATGCCCTCCAACCTTCCGAGATCCCGTTCTGTCTCCTTGTGAACGTATCCCCCCCCCCCCGGTTTTTTCCTACCTTCATCAAATTTTCCCCTCTATCACCAAAAACTCAAAAAAACTCATAAAAATGTAAAAAAAATCATTAAAAAAATTGTAAAATCGTAAATAATCAAACACTTGTAAATAAATCATAAAAACTTAATCCACAATCCACATATCCAAATAATTTTAAAAAATGTAAATCAAAACTTACAATGTGTGTATTTAAACAATTTTGTATTTATTTATTTGTCTGCATTTTCATTTTGGCCGATGATCTGAGGCTAATTTTGTTTCTTTTTTGTGCACATGGTCCAATGATATGAGGATCATCTTTAATATTAATTTGTTTGATGATATGAGGACATGGGCATTTCATAATTCAGATCATCATGGTCTTTATACCATGATGCATCTTGCTCTATGCCACATTCATAACATTGCTAATGATGATATTAGTGGACATTTTATGGTCACACAACTCCCTTGTCATCACCACACCTAATCTTCATCATCCTTCAATCCTCTTATCCTACCACTATTTTTCATCCATCAATCAAATATCCACATCTAAATATCTTTCATTCAACATCTCATATCCTCACCTCTTAGTTGAGGCATCTTTGATTTAACAATTCCTCCTCATTTTCATACACCTCTCAATCAATAAATCAAATCAATCATCCTTCAATCTAACATCCTCACATCTAAATCCCACATATTCCCCCATACCAGGGCATCTTACAATCCAAATTCCTACATCTTCCCTTGTGTCATACACCATTGACTGGGGCAACCAATAATCCAAAATCCTTCACATCTATCCCCTTGTTTATGGGCATTATTAACTCTAAAATCATTAATCTTCATTCTTGTCATACATCATTGACTGGGACATCCAAAATCAAAAATCCACTATCTCCTCATATCTAAACCCTCTAATCTCTTATTACTCTAATATTCTCTTTTTATTCTTTTAATATTCTCTCACACCTTGTAAACCTTCTAATGATCTCCAACTACTCTAACTAATCTTAGAATCCATCTCCTCTAATCCTCTCTTTTTCAACTCCTATAATCTTCTTCCCCTATTCCCTCCTCCTATTTTTCCTACTCCCCTATTCATTCTAATCCTCTCTTCTCTTCTCTACTCTTCCAATCCCCTCCACTCCTATCTCTTACTCCTCTAATCTTCTACTAATCCTCTCTTCATTCATCTTCTTCTCACTTTTCCCCCTCTATCTTACTCCTTCTCATACTATCTTCACATTCTTTCAATTCTTAAAATCTTCTAACCTCTTCTCATATTTTCAATCACTCCTCATTGACTTGAGTATCTCCTCTTTTTGAGCGGTTACCTGACTCGTTTATTCCCACCTAACTCCTCAAATGGGCATCACATCACCATCTATCCTATCTCCTCTTCTTTTATTTGAATTTTCATTACTCTGCATAATAACACTTCAAAGAGGGGGAAAATGTAGACATGTAAAATGTCAACATGGTCATTTAGCAAATAATACGCTTATAGTACCATAATAATCCATTCATATTATCAACCATATAATAATTAATTAAAAATTAACTAATTATTATCTGTAATCATACTTCAATTATTTTCTTTTCCACCATTCCATAATCCCATCACATCCTTAGAAATATTAATATATCGTTAATATTTTATTTACCATACTAACTAATCCTCATTAACAATTTTCTAGCAATTTAAAAATACTTACCCACCTACCACCTACCCTACACCTACTCTATGCCTAGCTTCTCCGTATGTAATCACTCCATTAAACATAATTAATCTCACCTAATCACAAGCTAAATTCCCCTCAAAATATAGAGGCTTCTATTTCTATAAACCTCTCCATTCTTCCCTCTCATTTTTAAATTTTTAAATAAATGAGCAGTATTCCATTGAAATTATAATTCAATGGAGAGTTCTTATGAAATCTAGAACTCTCCACATCTAAAAAATTCTCCACTCTCATGCATCCTCAACCATTGATCTTATCCAACATAGAAAGATCTAAACCATTGGTTTTTTCCTCCTCTAGTTATAAATAGAGGTGTCACCCACTTATGGCAAGAACCTTATAACAATTGAAAGTTTATGCTACTAAATTCTCAAGAAAGCTAAGTACTCTTCATAGAATTAAATAAATCCAAAATCATCATTTGATCAAGGGGAGGTGTGTTGAAATTGTTCCATATATCTAAAAGCATTCTCATACAATCTCACAAGAAAATCAAGGACAAAATCAAAAATCATCAAAGCATGAGGATTTCAGTTTTAGGGTAAGTACATGTAAATTAATTTCTCCTCCTTTTTATCTCTTCCTCAATCTAAGGTAGATGAACTATTGTGTTAGATTTTGTGTTAAATTGGTTTCATAGTCATTTCATGTTTGCATGCTAAAAAAAAATTCCTCTACAAAAGTAATTTTCATCGTCATGTTTTTATGAACAAATGTTAAGAAGGTAAACAACTTCTTATGTGTTTGAAACCCTAGCTCAAAATTGGTTTGAGAGATAATTCTCCCAAGTGGTCATACTTTCTTGGTATTGCATGTATGATGATTGGATCATGTATAAGACTCCTACATGTTTCTATAAAGGTATGATATAGTTTATGGGTGATGAGTGAAACCCCACTCAAATACGTTAGTTTCTAAAGGAATTTCAGTTTCGAACAAGGTTTTCTAAATGTAGGGAAAATTTTAAAGGAACCCTCCTGAAAAAAACTTATAGAAATCGTGACGAATATAGTCAAAAACTAGACTCACTGGGTTTGCGAATTATCTAAAATTAGACTTCGTGGCATTGGAGAAATATAATATTTTTTAAAGGAAAATGTATATGTAGTGGAAAATGAAGGATAATTCCTTGGCATGAGGGATATTTCTTGCACAAAAGGAATTTGATTTTCAAATGGAGGTCTACCACATGTTCCCCCTAACTGGTACTCTGCCCTCGCTCAACCCGTAGACCTAAAAATTTATTGAATTGGTCCATTCTACAGGGCTTGGAGGTCCACTGAATGCATTTTCCTTGAGGATTCCCAGAATCTCACCAAATTTCCACCTCAATATATAATTCCTAGGAATTGGGAATCCTTTTGCATACCTTTACACTCAAGTTCTCGGAATGGGTGATACTTGACCACTCCTCATGCGTCTAGGTTTATCAAATATTTTACAGGCTTCCTAGACAATTAGTGGAGTCTTTTAAATTTTGTGGGTCTTATATAGGTTTTAAGACTTCCAATATTGTTGTGTGTGTGTGTGTGTGTGGAAAATTTAATAAAATTTTAAAAAAAAATCATAAACATGTCAGTGAATGAGACCAAATGAATAGAAAGGTTCCATAGATTTCTTGGCGATCCAAGAATGTTTTAAAGTCCCGACCATCCTATCACGTAGCAATTTCAATAAAAAATATATGTTGGGATTGGAGATCCATTAGCTATTGACATGGGAAAAATTATTTTTTGTGGAATTTTTGGGTGAAACGTCGTCACTACCATGGTCGTAAAAATAGCCAAATTTATATTCCATAATTCCTAATTTTAGCCAAATTACGAATATTAGCCACTAAAATTTTCCTTGTCCAAATGATTTGCAAAATAAATGATAATTATCATAATTATGTTTAGTTTTTATTTATTTACATGATGGTTTAGGTCATGGTGATGCATTTAAATTTTCAAGTATGCTTCATCTGTGTTGACTTGTCAAAAGACAATTTTTGGATAGTTTCACTCAGTTTGCAGAGATTAGCTTGGTTAAAGGCCTTCCACTTGGATTTGGAAGGATTTTCAATATTTTATGGTAAGGTAATTCAGATATATTTCTAGTGGTATAATTTTTCTCATTATTATTTAATTTGATGTGGTTTCCAGAGTCAGATTGTGGACAAACAAGTTTTTGGCTTTACAGGATAGGGCATTGTTTGCTGAAAGAATGAGTTGGTTAGTGCATGAAATGGATTGGTTAATGATTTATATCACCTATAAAATTGAATAGGTAATGTTGCATATATTTTAATCCATTTTTTAGATCTTAAAAGTGTCAGAAAGGGTGCAAAATAGTTGAGTTTACAGAAACTGGTGTTTGGAGCAGCTTATTTTGATGAATGGTAAAGTTGTTATGGTTTGAACCAGTTGATGTTTCAAGAAGTATTTAATTAATATAAGTGTTATAAATTTATTTATATTTCCATAAAATGTTCATATTCCATGGTTGATTTCATCTTAAGTGGTATTAAGTCCCAAAGGTAAAATTTGATTATTGGAAACAACATTTTTTGAGAAGGTAATGAGCCAGTGAGCCCATTGAATGAAACAATTTTATTGGTTCGAGGTAAAATTTGACCATTTATTATTTTACATGTCATATTACACATTTTTGGTGATTTTTTAGAGATTTAATAAAAAAAAAATTTGGTGTTAGAGTATTTTTCTCATCCTAGTGATGGGGTTTTGAGGATTTTTGGTGCATGGTGGATGAGTTTTTGGCATGGCCGACCTACATGGGTCAATTGTGAATATTTTAATGATTCTTAAGGGATGTTTTTAAATTTTTATGGTTAAGATCTACAGGATCATAAACCGACATATTTTTAATTTTAATAAAGAAGAGCCTATAAAAGTGAAGTTTTTGGCATAAAGCGTGACTAGTGGAGTAGGCATGAAAAGTGTAACCTAGGTGTGAGAGTTTTGAAGGTTTGAAGACATGCTTTGAGATCTTATCAAGTGCATGACAAGCTGAATATTGATTTAAATCATGAGATAAAGGGTTTAGAGGAAAGAAAAGTTGAGAAGGAAGAAGATAAAAACAAGTTTGAGGACCTAGACCTCAAGCAAGGGTTTGAAAGAGTTTGGAGAAAAATTTTGTGATCATCATTAGATGAGTTGTAGCAACATATCTTTCAATGATATCTTTATCAAAATATTGTTTCATGATTAATATTAATACAAGTCTTTTTTTTTTAGTAATATTAACAATGTTTAGGGGTGGTGCTTCGTGTGGGGTTGGTGCCTCACTAAATAAATCTCTTGTGATGTGTAATATTCACTTGAGTCTTTTTTGTGTTTAATATTAGAAAAGTTTTTAGTGTTTTTTCTTCCCCTTGAGATTTTCCTACTTAATCTTACTTTATGGATTTTCTTATCTTGTTCATTGTTAATTGAATGAATGTTGTATGTTATTGTGCACACTCTAATGATTGACTAATTGATTAATGGTTTATGTAAGTGATCTGAAATTGAAATTAAAATTGTAGGGACTAATTCACCCCCCTCAATAAATTTTTCTTCTAACATAAGGATGAATCAAGATCATATACCCTTTGTTTCTAATTAGCAATGAATTACATGGATTTAACTCTTAGTTGGTTATTCTAGACTACTACAGGAATGATAAGTTGGTCCAATGGATGGTTATCTTAGTCCTCTATTTCATGAGTGTTTAAACAAAGATAAAATAATTTTGAGAGGTTTGGATTCATTTTTATAAGATCATGAGATTTTTTTCTTTTGAATCATGTAATTAAGTTTGAAATAGGTCCTTTAGAAGGCTTCAAACTCTTGTCAAGATGGTTAAGCATGCAAATGAATATTAGATAAGAACAGAGCTAGGATTTCTATTAAAGGAAAATGAGTCATTTATCTATATTTAAGCATTGAACCTTAACAACATCTTACGGTAGAGCTTGATAAAGAAAATTTTAAGACTTTAGTGTTTGTTTTATGTTATGTGAATGAGTTATTGATAATCTTTTAAGTAAAAAATACAGTCATTATCAGGTATACAAAGTTAAGACACCCTATAGAGGGTTTGTGCATAGTTAATCCTTGGTTCAAACCATCTTACCTTCCTTAATCACATTAGTGTTATGAAATATTAATGGAGTATTAATGTTTTTCTGGTACAATGAAGATCAAAGACAAATAAAAACAATTTTAAAGACAATAGTGAGTACCCAGGGGTTGACAGTGAAATACTTGTTCTAATGTTATAAGCATAAGTTGATCCAAGATACAAACAATATTTATCATATATTATATTTATATAATAAATGGTCATAGTGGTATTCATGGTGTAAAGAGGATTCAAGGTTTGGTTATATAGTTTAGGAGGTCAAGGAACAAGTTTCAAGTCTACACACAGTCATGCCCCACTCTATATTGTCTTAAAATGATCAAACCTTTAAGACTATGGTTTAATAGTGAGGTGATGACTGCAAAGGAATAATTTGAAGACTATAAATTTGAATTATAATTCAAGATAATAAGTTTCAATTTCTTAATAACCTAGGGTTATCCTTCATAATTGTGAAATTTTTTCTTGGGGAGGATTATGCCTAACATGGTCATAAGTACATCTTAAGAAGAACATTGGTATATGAACATTGTATAAGTGAAATTAAGATCTAGGGATGATGCATGCAATTATTTAAAGTCAAATTGAATGAATTAATGCATAGGAAGGTAATTACTTGACATGGAGTTTCCAAAAGTATAGTCTTTTGGGCTAAATCTGTGATAGTCTAGGGCATAGACTTGAGGACAAAGGTGTAAGAGAGATATTAAATTTAGAATTGGAGGACAAGATTTTGAGAATTATTTGAGAGATACAAGAAACCTAGATGACCATATATATTGTGTCAGGACAATAAGGATTAGGGAGTAAATAATATAGCTACAGTTGGGATGATAAATTGTTACAGTCATTGTTAAGTAGTACAAGAGGACAAGAAATGTAAAGTTTTGATGACTAATGAATAAGAGGGTTCCTTGGAGAGGTTTTTAGAGGTAGGTAGGTATTATATGAACCTTCGAAATTTATGATAAATCCCTAGAATTCAATTCTTATTAAGGACCAATATTGTCTTGTTACAGGTTCACTAAGAGCTTTAAAGGAGTAAGGGGAAATAGATTAGAAGACAGAGACTTGAAGCCAAGATTGATTTCTAGCTAGAGATGTAGGATGGGTACTGTGGAATAGAAAATATAATAATAATAAGAGAGTGAAGGAAACTCAGTACAAGACAAAGGAAAAGGGAATAAAACAAAGTACAAAGAAGTTGATCATGTTTAGGAGGAAGAAGCCTAGTGAAGAACAAAGCTAACAAGTTGTCAAGAATGAGGTTACAGAGTAATTAGGAATTGAAAATGGTGTAAACCTGATGGGAATAAGTTTTATAAGGTGTTGAAATAGTTGAAACAAATTATAAAAAGTACAAACCCTAGCTTAATCTCATTAAACAAGCCTAAAAGTGAAAAATCAAGTTAAGGGTGTTCGGGAAATAGTTAATGGAAAAAACTTGGTGAAAATAAAAATGATCCAAAAAGGTATATTGAACACTTTAGATTTTTTATTGGTTTTTTATAGATTCCTCCTAGTTTTTAGATTTGTATTATAGGAGGGGTTAATTGCTAGACCTATTGAAAATGACATTTTTCCTATAACTTTTGATTGGAATTGATTTAATACATGAAATTTGGTATATATCTAAATGAGAATAAAGGGTGTCTAAAACGTTTAGCATTTAGGGTTAAAATTGAGAATTTGGTTTTTTTTTCATAAACAATTCTTTTCCAGGGCTACAAGGCTAGTTGGGGTTTACAAAGCAAGTTGTTGAAAATAGTGTTTTGAAACTTGTTGAATGGTTTGATCATGTTGGTATGGTGTAATTAAACAGTGTTTAAAATTATTTTATGCTTTGGTTCATTATTTTAAGAAATTTAGTGCTTTTGAGCAAGATTTACCTTCTTGAGAAAATATTTAGTTGAATTTGATGTTTTTACAAGTGAATTAATGACCTCTAAAGAAAACATTATTGGTTATTTGAAGATTAATATGCAGGGATTTGCATCAGCGTGCATTCCTCCTTTAACCTATATCACTCACATGCCACTAATTCAACCTCATATGTAACTATTTCCACTTTCATTTGTGAAATATGGTTTGTGGATTTAAAATCTTTCAATGCTTACAAATCATATGTTAAAGTAATATTTTAGTTGCATCTTCTTCAAATCAACTACAAATATCTCATTTCCAATATCATTTTTATCAAGATTTAGAGTGTTACGCTCTACTGAATGGTGAACATTTTCTTATATTTCATTACAGATGTTCACCATTCTTAATGAGTTTCATGATAAATAAACCAAACTATAATATTCCATCTAATTGATTGAATTATATTCTTCAGAACAAAATCATTCCCCTATTTATAATCTTAGATGAGATCAAGGATTAAAGGAAAACCAAAGAGCACATTTTTTTCTCTTGTTTGAATGCCTCGGACATTAATTATGTCGACAATCATTTCCAAACATGATTCTTAGTGGTTATATCTGACATTCATTGGGGGAATATATGGTCGAGAATGATAAATGGACCAACAAAGTTTTTTTTTAAATGATCATTCATGAAAAAAGTTGTTAAGATACTTCATGAAAGAAACCATAGTTTATACCTTTATCTACAAATAAAAAAATAAGTAATTCCTTCCTTTTTCCACATATCTTTCTTCCACCACATCCCTTTTGGAATTCACATCGCTATGCAATTTCTAGTAAATATATTTATTTAAATTTATAAGGATGAATTCTTATTTTTCTCAAATGATATAATACTAGTTTTTAGAATAATACAAGTAGGAAAATTCCTTCAATTTTTACTAAGAAATAATACTTTCACTTTTTAATGAAATAAATTGATCCGAAATATATTTTTGAACAATAATACATGAAAAAATCATGTGTATAAAATCCAATTATCACTTCACTTTATTACTTCGTCATGCACAATGTAAGAGAGAGAATGTTTACATGGTCAATTCTATGAATTGGCATGAATTATCTAGTCATAATTAATATATTCTATATTTTAAATAGATGATTATGATATGGTTATATTTTATCGTCAAATCATAAACTTCATAATACATACATATCTTAAACAAATGAAGTGATACTCGGAATGAAAAATATGTTTCTAACAAAACACAAAATCAATAGAAAACAATGTCCATTTTAGTCTTGTTTATGATAGCTAATAATTCCGGTTTATTTTATCAATAAAAATGTCAATATTTTTATACTATAAAATCCAATCCAAAACCATAATTCTAAAATAATATTATTAGGATGAGCTTTACTTAGGTACATCAATGGTATTTAGTTTAATAAATGTGCTTATTCCTTAAATCCCTTTTTACGATATTTAATCATTTATATTAATTAATAAAACAACTCAAAGACACCTAAATGAAATCTTAATAGGTTCTTTCAAAATATTGATGTTCTTGATAATACTAGGAAAGTGATGGGATAGCATCTCTACAACAAATTTCACAATCTTACCATACTTGTTAACAATCTTTTGTTATGATAAAAGCAAGATAAATTATCCACAAGATCTCAACATCAATATTTAACATGCAACTGGTTCATCTCAACTGACTCTAACAAAGTATTAACACCTAGAAAATTAAATCAAACATTCACTTAAAACAATCAAGTTTATTATTTAAGTGAATAACATAGTATATTCTTTGTAAGAAAATAACATAACGAGTCAAAATCAACTTTTCTACCTAGCAATGAAGAATAAACTTCACCAATTAACAACATTGAATAATTCACTCGATGAGGGATTTTTATGCTATAACACAAGATTTTATCATTACACACAATCTCAAATAAGAAAATGAAAACATCCCTACAAAATTTTAACATTACCATTGCTAAAATTAGTCCAAAAACACATACTCATCATTGACACAGTTGACAATATATCCCACAACAAAAAATGACCCACGAGAAAAGCCAAAACTAAAAATTTTTTGGGAGGGGAGGAAAAAAATTTCGATTAAAAACTATAAATTTAGTTTTCCATGCATATATTGAATTTATTTTCCTTTTTACAAACCACATAGTCATTTTAAATAATTATTCTGCACATAATGATTGTCTGTAGGCTCTATACGAGCTGCAAGAAAGAGAATATTTATGCATGTATAAATATATTACAAACAACTGGTTTTTCAACCAAAATAAAAAATAAAAACCACTAATATTGCAACAAAAATTCCATCAAAACAACAAACATATTTATAATGAAAAAAACAAGAATGATTTAAATAAAAATACAAAACCCAAAATTTATCAACAAGAAAACACTATTCACTATTTTTTTAATACCCAGTTACCTATTTGTTTTTCTCTTCATTTTTCCCTTCAAGACTTTTGTAATAACTTTAAAATTGATTCCATATTTAAAACCAGAAGAAAACCATATAATACCCATCCATTTCTAAATAAAACAACAAGGTTAGGAGAATAAATCCATGCTTGTAATACACCCAAATTTCTCTACTTTCTCCTTCATAAATAAGAAAACAAAATGCATAAGAATCATCAAGGAAAAGCTCCAAAAATCTCTAGACCAAAACTCCCAAGACAATTCACAATTCACAACTCACCATTGAAATGTCTCTATAATCTTACATGCAACTGATAACAACTTTCCTCAATTTTCTTCAAACAATAGATAAAAAATAGTCATAAATAAAAAAAATGCAAATGGGAGAGGTGCATGACCCTAGCTTGCAAAGAAAGCTTCACTTCTTTCGAGGAAATCGTGCCACCAATTAATGCCATTAATTTCTTTCAGTTCAATGTTTTTTACCTCCATTCTTCCAACTTACCCATGTAATGTGCATTCCACAAATTTTTCTAAGTTTGGTTTTGCCTATTTTTAAAATTATTAATCATTTCCAAATTAAACATATCCAATTCCATGCAAGTCTCATGATGAACAAGAACTATTCAACAATATCTTGTTAACACAACATTCCCATGGTCTTTGACCATTGTGTTTAAATTAACATTCAACTATTTAAATCCCCTAGTGGTCCAAGACTACTTAACATAACAACAAAAATACATTTTGCAATATGATCCATGACCATTAACGTGCCATTTAAACTTTAATTATGGTCTAAGACCATCATAACAACAATCAACTTATATCATGGTCTACGACCAACACCTAACCAATTATTTTCTGTTTGGTCTAAGACCAATTAAAAAATCATTACTTACTAATGAGAAGCAAGGTGGTCTATAACCCAATTACTTACACATTTTCTCCTTCAGTATTTGACCAAGTTCGTAATGCCAAAGAGGAGAATTAAATTGTAAAAATAATAACCGTCTCATTATTATTATTATAACCCTTCAGTTCAGTGTATAATGAAGATTTATAAACGATAATAATAAAATTGCACTTATAAACTTTTCCAAATAAAGGAAACACTCACAACCTGTAACGAAGCCGATATAAATCATTATTAGGTAGAGATGTTAACAAGAAATGATAATCTTATTAATTCCAAAAATTATCACTTCTCGGTTAATAGAATCATAGGATGAATTAATAAAATAAATCAATCACATAACGTAGAAATTTCACAAATATACATATGTGCATTGTGATTACAAATGTATTTATATACGTATGTGTCTATGTTGTAGCATGTACATATACGTTCATATCTATATGTATAAAAATCATAAATATAATTGTGAAATCCATTAAATCATCAACCATGATCATAAAGATAGAAAAATTAATCGTTAATTTATGAGGTGTGACATTAGATGGTAGAAAAAAGTGCATAATTTTCTCTTTTTCTGTTCCTGAATTTTGAATCAATGGTACAAAATAAGATATGACACCCAACATATCAGAGGAGGAAAACAAATCTAGATCAAAGAGATCAAATTTTTGGCATCAAATTCTTAAATATCCATTGTAATATTTATAATGAGTGAAGAAACATTTGTAGACCCAAAAGGAAAATAGGTAAGTGCATCATTATTGAGTAATACATCTTTTTAGCATGGATCATGTGTTATTTTAAAAATTAGTACATTCCAAACACACGACTTGCTAACATAGAATTCATAGTTTGTGTGTTATGGACCTTTCCTTTGTATAAGCAATATGTCCAAATATCCAAGGTGGCGCAAAAGGGATTTGGAAATGGAGGATACGTTTTGTGGGAAGCTAATGGTGTGCTATGAGTACTTATACTATCCTCCTTGAGATTTAACAACTTGCAAAATAGTATTATGATTACAATTATCATTTCCTCTACTTGTATCAACATTTTTAAACAATCTAGTTTTTATGTCATGAACTAAAATCATTATCGTTTATTTTCAATATTACATCTTTGGAAAATATATAATTCATTTGAAGTGATTGTTAACATGTCAAGGTATTTTTTAAACCACTTAAGAAAGTGTTGATGTTGGATAGGAGAACTATTATTTTTTTGAAATGTGTGTTGTGTTTCCAAAAAGGACGGGGAGGCCAGAAAATGATTTCCTTGTGGTGAAAAGGAAATAATAGGGGAGGAGCTTTATGGTTCTTTTGAATGATGAAATTGAATGGGGTTTGGTATATAGTTCCACAAAGTTTTGTTCCAAAACACATTAGACTATCTCGGAGGCAATCATGTGGATAGTATTGAAGCCTTCACCAAATATATTCTATATTTTTTGGAAGACCATGCTCCAAATCATGTTAAATGAATATTTATGTTGTTTCCTTACTTTTTTGCCACATAATAAGGTTAAGAAAAAGGTATCTAAATCATGGATGAGAACCAAAACTACCATCAATGTGCATCAAATGCATGGCATATTCATGGAGATGGACTTATTTCATACGAGGCTCCCTTTGATAGAGCCCTAATATATAAGTCAAAGGGATCTAATTTTTTGTAGGAATATAATGGTGTGCCCCGAGTACTTATATTGTCCTACTTAAGATTTTATAACTTGAAAAATATGATTTATTCTTGTAATTAACATTTCCTCTACTTGTGTCAAGGTTTTTAAACAATCTCTTTGGCATTCAAAACCCGTGTTATTCCATGAACTGAAATGATGGCCATTCTTTTCAAGATTACATATGTGGTAATTATTCAAGTCATTTGAAGTGAATGTTAATGTACCAAAGTATTTTTCAAAACAAATTGAGGAAGTGTTAATGCAAGACAATATATCTATTCTTTTTTTTAAATGTGTGTTGAGTTTCCAAAAAGGATGGGGAGGTTGGAAAGGAATTTACTTTTGGTGAAAGGGAAATATAAAGGAGGGAATTTGTGGTTCTTATGAAGGATGAAAATGGATGGGGATGGGTATCTGTTTCCATAAAGGTTTGTTCTAAAATGTATTAGACTATCTGGGAGGTCGTCATGTGGATAGTGTTGAAGCATTTGACAAAGATCTTCTATATTTTTTTAAAGGCCATGCTCCAAATCATGTTTAACGAATATTGATGTTGTTTCCTATATTTTGTGTCACATAATAGGTTTAAGTAAAAAGTATCTCAATCGTGGATGAGAACCAAAATGGACATCATAATAGAGCATAAAATGTATGATGTATTCATGTAGCTAAAATTGTTTCATGCAAGGCTCTTTGAACATGTCTTCTCATGCAGGGAATAAAGATGGAAACTCCATTGAGAATAATCCTTTTGTGTTGTATTCATTTATAGGAGAAAGGTCAAGCTCCGGTAAAGCTATTATAGTTGCAGATTACTAGTTAGATGGTAGAAAAAAGCACAAATTTTCCTATTTTCTATTCTTAAATTTGGAATTGATGGCACAAAAGAATATGTGACACCAGACATATCAAATGAGGAATAAGAATATAGGTCAAAGGGATATAATTTTTTGGCATCATATTCTTGAATATCCATTGTAACATTGCTAAGGAGTGAAGAAAAATTCGTATGATAAAAAGGAAAAGAGGTAAGTGCATCATTATCAAAAAATACATATTTATAATATGGAGCATGTGTTATTTTAAATATTAGTGCATTCCAGACACACGACCTGCTAACATAGAAGTCATAGTTTCTGTGTTGTGGACATTTTATTTGTATAAGCAATATTTCCAAATATCTAAGGCAATATGGAAGGTATTGGTAATGGAGGATACATTTTTCAGGAATTTAATGGTGTGCCATGAATACTTGTAATATCCTCCTCGATATTTTCTAACTTACAAAATAGGATTTATTCTTGCAATTATCATTTCCTTAAAACTTGTGTCAAGTTTTTAAAATAATCTAGTTGACATCTAGGATACATGTTATTCCATGAACTCTTATTTTCGTTCTTTTAAAGATTACATATTTGGCAAGTATGTAAGTCATTTGAAGTGATTTTTAACATGCCAGAGTAGTTTTCTAAAAAAATTGAGAAATTATTGATGTTAGACATGATATTTATTATTTTTTGAAATTTGTGTTGAGGTTTCAAAAAGGATGGGGAGGCCGAAAAGTAATTTTCTTATGTTGAAAAGGAAATAAACAAGGGAGGAAAAAAAATTTCTTGCGAAGGATGAAACTGAATGGGGCTATGTATTTAGTTCCATGAAGTGTTTTTATAAAAAGAATTAGACTATTTGGAAGGTTTTCATGTGTATATCCTTTAATTAATCCTTCGATGAATATATTTTATAGTTGTTGAAAGGCCATGTTCACAAATATGTTTAATGAATATTGATGGATTTTCTCGAATTATTTACCACATAATAATGTTAACTAAAAATTATCTGAATCATGGATGAGAACAAAAATGGACATCATTGTAGTGCATCAAATACACGGTTTATTCATGGACCTAGACTTGTTTCATGTGAGGATTGTTGAACATGTATTTTTATTTAGGGAATAAATCTCGAAAAGCCATTGATAATAGTCCTTCTTTTTGTATTCATTTATAGGAGAAAGGATAAGCTCTAGAAAAGCTATTATACTACAAATTACTAGTTAGATGGTACTAAAAATCATATAATTTCCTACTTTTATGTACTTGAATTTGGAATCGATGGCAAAAAAGAAGATATGAAGCCCAACATATCATATGAGGGTCAAGATTCTAGATCAAAGGGGTCTAAATTTTGGAATCAAATTCTTGATTATCTATTATTTCTAAGGAGTGAAGAAACATACATAGACTTAAAAGGAAAAGAGGTAAGTACATCATTATCGAGAAATACATATTTATAGCATAGATCATGTGCTATTTTAAATATTAATGCATTCCAGACATGTAACTTGCTAATGTAGAAGTCATAGTTTGTGTGTGGTGTACCTCTCCTTTATATAAGCAAGATTTCTAAATATCCAAGGTGGTGTGGAAGGTATTGTTAATGCAAAATCACAGCACCCCTGAATGTTTGCAACTCGAAATGGGTTAATACTCTCATTATGATTGCATAACATGGAGCATCTCTCAAAGTGTGGGACTTTTAAATTGAGAGAGCTCTCCACATGAAGGTTGGTTCTTATTACTCTGTTTAGGTGCACACATATAATTTGCAAAGGATCTATTCTAAAAAAACCAACTCTAACTTTCTAAGGAAATAGGATTGAGAGAGTTACAAGAAATAAAATCTAAACTAACAGAGGCGATGCACCAAATGAATGATGAAAACCTACTTTTCCATTAAACACAAAACATAAAATGTAATACATTCGACATGTACAGATAACCAAAACTGTAATGAGAGATCCGAGAGGTGAAATGAACACAAAAGAGGGTTGAAAATCACCCACAAACTTATATTATTGCTCCCAAGATTTGATATAGAACATTATAATTACCAAAAGGAAAAAGTTGCATTTACATTCTATATGGGAGGTTTGAAGCTCCACGAATTCACTTGTAGACAAGAGAAGAAGGGAGAGTGCAAAATAGAAATGTCCAACATTACAATGAGCTAAACTCTTCCATTTATAGATGAAGTGAAGAGATAAAAGAAGAGAGGGAGGAAAATCTGATTTGTAAGCTCAACCACCAGCCATCAATACCCCTGCAAATCCACCTACAATCTGTCAAGTTTGGTTCTCCATGTCTGTTTGACGTGTTAGAGAAGAAAACATGGCGGATCAAATCCAGTGTTGTTCTTGAAACAATTAGATCTCATATTAATGGCTTGAAAGACATTTTCCAGACCTTCACCCATCAAATCCAATCGGTTGGAGAAGAAATAATGATGGATCGAATAACATATGATCTAGTAAAGCAATCAAAATACGTATTAATGGCTTGAAAGACATTTTCCTAATTTTCACCCATCAAATCCTGTGAAAAACAATATTTTATGCTTCCATGGCATAGAGGAGATTGAGATATTTCCAACAGTATCAAATTTTGATCTCTAGATCGAAAGATATGCCCATTTTAATATTTGAATCGAATCTATACAAAAATGGTGAAAAAACCATTTTTTCAAAATGGATCCATGGGCCTGAAATTCACCTTGCACCTTTTTGCGGGAAAATACAAAATGATAAAAATCTCCCACATCCCTATAACTTTGAAATTGAATTTTTCCCATAAGCTCTGTGGGCTTAAAATTGAAATTGTGCCTTTTGCGTAAAATTTGCAAACGTGCAAAAAGTCTTCAGTAAGCCCGCTAGCCTGCAACTCTTCATAACCTTCCATTTGAAAAGGCCTTCGCCGGGCCCGCGGCTCAAAAAATGTAAACTACACCTTTTTCAAAAAAGGGAAAAAGTGTAAAATTATCAGTAGGCCCACGCCCCCGAAACTTTCTTTTTTCCCAAAAGCGGACCCCGCAGCTTAAAGTTGCAAATTGTGCCATTTGCAAAAGTTACGAAATTTCCAAAGTTTCCCCGACGGCCCACCTCCCGCATGTAATTTTTGGCCTTAAATGTGGCTTCTCTAGGTGTTAGTGGAGGTGCAGCTTACTTTTAAACTTTTATGCTTTTTCAAAACAAAATCCAAAATATCCAAAGTTCCTCCGGTGACCTGCCTTCCCGCTTTGACCTAAAACATGGCCACGTGTCCCTATGTGGGCCTTAGGCATTTTTCTTTTCATTTCTCTACGGGCTCATGGGCCTCCAAATATAAACTGTACCTTTTACAAAAAGTTCAAAGTTCCAATATATCTCTCGCCACTTCGCCGGTCCAATACAACTTTGGTGAAATGTCTTCCCCAGGCCCGCAGGTCTACTTTTGGCAAAAAATCCTTCCAAGGCCCGCCGGCCCATAACTTGCAAAATATGAAGAGTTAGAAGGAATTCTTTATATTTCTAGAAAGGGGAAGAAATTTCCTATATGATGGAGATATTTCCATGAAACCTTAAGTGCTTGAAATATGTGAAAAATCATATTGAAGCACAAAAAGGGGGGGAAAATGGTGTTAGTTAACCAAAATAAGCATGAGCTTATTTTGGATAAAAATTTGGTGACTCAAGGGGACATATTCCCACTAGATGAAGTGATCAGTGCCTTGAACCAATCCATTGGGGATGGAGTCATAATTGATAGCCTGATATTGATATTTACTTGGAACCTGAACCCGATTGCTTGCATTCTATTGATCACAAACTTCCCCCATTTCTTGTACTCTCAATTTTCATAAGAAAATATTAAAAATGGAGTTTGCGAGAGTAGGAAATTACCTGAAACTTGGAATCCATTCTCCCATTTTATTTTCTATAATTCTGATCTACTGGAGTGCAATGAAAACATCCAAACTTGCTCCAATATGGATACTTTGTTGATTTAATTCCTTGTGGTTGTAAGTCTCTTCCATGAGTGAGATGAACTACATACAAGCATACACCAGAAGTAATAGAGCATGTGCACCAGAACTTAGTGGAATTGAAACCTAAACTACAAAAATACAATGTGCATATGCACTTGGAGGAATGGAAATTCTAAACTAATATGTACAAGGTGAGGAACTTTCCTTTTAGTAGCAACGTTTGAGATGGATTCCATTGACTGGAATCTACAATTCCTCACCATCCAACTTAGTCAGCTGGAAGGCATTTCTACCTTTGCATTTGGTGATCATATATGTACCATTCTATATGGCATCAAACTTGGAATGTTTTCTTGGTTTTGCACGATCAACATCCCACTTCAGTACCAATTCTCTAACTTGGAATGTCCTGGACTTAGCTTTCTTGTCAAATCTCTTCTTGATCAATGTTTGATCCTTCTCCATGTCCTACACTGCATGTTCTCTTACTTCCTCCAACTCCATCAGCTCTGCATACCTGATTTCCATGGGCTCAAACTCAGAAAACTCCAGCTGCTTCATGAATTCCAATGCTGGCAACTCGAGTGATATAGGCAACATTGTCACTTTCCCATATACAAGCTTGAATGGAGAGCTACATGTATACCTCTTGGATGTGATCCTATCAGCCCATAGAGCTTATTTGAGCTTTGTGTGCCAATTTCTCTTATTTTCATCAAGAGTCCTGATAATTCTTAGTAATTTTTTGTTTGTGGACTCTGCTTGGCAATTACCTTGAGGGTAATAGTTTGATGAAGTGTTGAGGTATATACCATTCTTGACATCCCATTTAGTGATCTTTGTGCCAAGAAATTCCAATGCATTAGCTAATATGATAGTGGCAAGGACTCCAAACCTAGTGACTATTCCTTTGTAGAAATCCAATATGCTGAATTCATTTGCCTCCTTAAGTGTCACTACTTAAGTCCGCTTGGTGAAATAATCAGTTGCTGTAAGTATCCATTTGTGGCCCTAACTTGAATTTGGTTTGATCACTCCAATGAAGTATAATCCCCATTGTATGAATGGTTGATCTACTTAAATTGGGTGAAGGGGCAGGGTTGATAACCTTTCGTTCCCTGTGAAGAATGCACACTTCTTGCATTTCTTGATCCTTGAGTAACAATCACTAAACACCTTAGGCCAATAGTAACCAACCTTCATGATTTAGAGAGTTGTTACTCGAGGATAAAAGTGGCCTCATACTTTTTTGTCATGGAACTCATGCAATATCTTCCCAACTTGGCATGTTTCAATGCATCTCAACAAAACAACCATTGATGTATTTCTTGAACAAGACACCATCAATAAGCACATATGGGATGGATTGCAATTTGAAGTGTATCCTCTTGCTTTGCTCATTTCTGGAGGGCACATACCTTTTGGAGATAATGAACTGTCATCACCAATCCGGTACTATGATAATTCTTCACCGGGAACTCCTCGTGCTATGATTATTTACTAATGCACAGCCTTTAGTTTGGTGGACGTAATCTGGAAACAAAACAACAACCGAATACAAGAATACCATCGACTATGATCAAGG